>VXBR01009608.1:270306-344331 GCA_013400215.1 Cisticola juncidis | reverse complement strand
GCCAGCGCCGGCTGCTGCAGCCTGCGGAGGGGGGGAACGCCGCTTCACCTCCAGCCTGAGCTACCCCGGCGTGACGAGGCGCTTAAATATGTAATTGATTCCCGAGTTGAATTCCTTCCACTTTGCGAGTGAATGTCTATTCCAGATCGTGTCTCTCTCGCCCCTTTTCGTTCCCTCCTCAAATTCTGATCTCGGTTGCTGCCGGCACCGAGGTGATGTGATAAACCGAGGGCACAGCTGACTCCTGCATATACAGTATTGGTGCCTGTTAGTTTAGAGCAGAATGACAGATGCTTCAGTAGGGTTATGTCTGTCCGGTTGTATTTCCCTTCTCGAGCAGGACTGTGGAATTCCATTGGAAGGGCAGCTGGCAAGTGGTAGGTGCAGGATGGAATTGTGATGTAGAGCTGGTACAGAATTAGGGAGAGATGAAGTGCAAGTTGCTACCGCATAGTGTGGTTTTTGCGGTGACTGCTCTAAAGCCAGGCTGGTGTTAGAACTCTGCTTTTTTCATTTCTCTTTCTAGTAGAAAGAAAGGTAAAATATTCTTTGTTTAGTTTGATAGTGATAATAGGGCCAAATGGAAACTTTACCCCCAAACACAAGAAGACATCCTAAGACATATCCGAGTGTGCAGGAGAGAAAGGTGAAGGGATGACGTGGATTTGTGGTGTCAGTGTTGAGAGAATTCCGAAGGGTCCCAGAATTGTTTTTGAATTCAGTCCCCTAAGGGCAGAGTGCTTCCAGAGGGCAGCTAGCGATGAGATCTGTGGTGAGACTGTTCTGTCAGTGAACATGGGAGAGACTATGTACCAGAGGCAGAGGATATTTAAAATGTCCCTGTAAAAAAAGCTCTGCTTCTTTTGAGTTGCTGAATGACCAGCTGCCCTCTAGAGAGAAGACTTTGCATATTTTGGGTCATTTACAAAACAGGTCAATTACAGTAAAATCATATGGATGTATTTTATTATGTAATAACTTTTCTGATGTTGAATTAGCATGACTTGGGGTTTCTTAAGAGACGTGTTGAAATATTTTCTTACAGTTACGACCTGACATACATGTGTTTAAATTGCTGCATTTTTGAAATGTGATTTTTCTGGAATATGGGAGAGGAGTATTGAAAGGCAGAACCAGATAGGAAGAACTGCATGTGGTTGGGGTTTTTTCCTTTGATTTTCTTTTTTTTATTTTTTGTATAAATCAAAGTTTGCAAAATCTCTGTGGAACAGATCCACTTTTAATGTCTTAATGAAAACTGCAGAAGGTGACTCCGTGCTATTTTGTGCAAACAGAGAACAACAACAAGAAAAAAAAGGTTATTGCCCCAGACAGCACACAGTCCAGAAGGACAGTCTAGAATCACAGGATTCAGACAGATGGGAAATGCAGGAAAAGAATGAGGCACTCTTATCAGCCTGATGGATTCTGACCACCACACAGTAATAGCCACTGTAGGCAATTAATGCAAGCATCATGACAATACAGAGCTTTAAGGGGGAGGTGAGAATTAAAGAATGAAATGGTGTTGTGAGCGTTGACTGTGAGGTGCAGTATGGGTCACAGCATCAACATGCTTAATTTTTTAAGCAAGTGGGGAATGGAGGACATCAGCCAGGCAAAAGCTCCAGCTTTGGGAATGCTCTGAGGCATCAGAGTGGGTTTGTTTGGAGAAGAGGTTCAGCGTGAGGGGATTCTGGATTCAGTGATGTGAGTGTCCTAGTAACAAATCTGTCAGCAAGCTCGCCCCACCTTCACAGTGCCAGAGCTACGGAAACTGCTGCACCAGATCTTTGTAAAAAGCTGTTTTTTTCTTCTCTACAGGAGGGGAATAGATTAATGGGAATAACGATTGGTTAACTGGATATTTGTAGGTTTGCTTCTATATAATATTTGTTACTTCAAAGTTATGTCTGAAAGAAGTCCAAAATATGTTCAAAATAGTGGCCTTGAATATTTTGGGGCAGATGGTTTGGAAATGCTCTGAAATGCATTGAAGAATAATCGTCCAGAAAGTCATGTAATGAAGATGAACTAATTCTACTGTAATCCTGTCGTATTTTTCTGCTGACAGAAGATTTGTTGTGGATAATCTTGAGATCTAGGGGAGGCTCAAAATGTGACTGAGACCTGAAGTTTATCTGCAGGCTGGTGGGTGCTGTGGTGATGGGGACGTTGAAGGCCCTTCATTGGCCTGTATTATCTATTTCAGCAGCCAAGCCACTCCCTCTCTGTGTCTGTTGCTGCTTTGAAGTTTTATTGTCCAGTACAAAAAGTGTTGCAGAAGCCAGTGAGGCAGAGGCCAGTGTAACAGAATTTGAAGTTCAGTACTAAAGTGAATGGGTTTTTTTCTCTTCCCTGCCCCCCAGCAACATAATTGCAGCTTCAAAATAATTAAATATGTAATCATACATAAGTAAATTGCTAGTTCATAGTTGCAATGTAGAGCTGTGGCAATTGCAACTCATTTTACTTCTGCTTATGAAATGAAAAATCTGTTCTTAAAAATTTTGTCAGTATTTATCCAAATTATGATTGATATGTAGCTCGATTACTTTAGCAACAGGGAATGTTACATAAAATGTTATCCTTCCCTTGAGTCTGTGATATGGCAGTGTATCAGAGAACATCAGCTTTAAATTTTATGGAAAATTATAGGAAATACAGCAAATATATAGTAAATGGACCTGCAGCAGTGAATAAAAATACTGCTGTTTGGGGGAAAACATCTTATTCTTCTAATAACTTAGAAAAATCATACAGTTATTTTTATGTCATGTGCTTCTTATAGAGAAGGGGAAGAAAACCCTTTTTTGTTTAGGAGGGTGTTTGTGTGGTATGTGACACAATAACTATCACAGGTTAAATTTTATATGGTCTGTTTGATGCTTTATGTACCAGTGCTGTGTCTTCTGATACAAGTTCAGTCTCAGTCTAAATGTGCAACAGTCATTTTATAAAATTTGATTATTTGATGTACTTGGTATTTGCAGTCTACATTGATTTATTTGGTCTTTCATAAAAACCAGATAATAGTTGTATTGGGCAGTGTTCAGTGTTTACAAAATTTTCATATTCCTGCGTAATTTTGTTTAGGAGTATCATAAAAGAAAATTTCTACTTATGATTTTATAAGTAACAAGACCATACAATTTATGTGACTTGCACATCTTGTTACTGAAATACTGACATAAATTCCAACACTGCCTTGTCTTGTTAAGTTTCTTTGAGCTTGTCCTGTGTAAGTCTGTTCTGGAATAATCTTTTGTTTGTTTCTCATTATCATTGCTCTTTTTAAAAATCAGCTTTTTGTTTTGTGCAGTGCATGGAGCTTTCTAGAGGAACTGAATGCTTGTGTCTGTAACTCTTTGTTGAAAGAGTCAGAAAAAATTACCAGGTGGAGACCTGTCAGCCTGTAAGTGTCTGGTGGGCAGAGATTTGAGGTGGAGGGAGGTTCCTCCACCACAGCATGCAGAACTGAGTGAAAAGCCAAACCTCTGTCCCCTGCCCAGCCATCAGAAGTAACCTCTGATTTTTCTGATCCAGCTCTTTCTTAGTTATTCAAGATTATTATGCTTTGCTTGTCAGCTCTAGAGACTGAAAAGGAAGAGGGAGCTTCTGATTTTCCTCCCTTAGTAGTCTTCATGTTGCCATGACTGTTTGTGTTTTATATACAGAAACATTCTTCTGGTGTTTGTGAGCGGATGGGTAGAAAGAAGATTTTTATTCTTGTTCTTAGTAATCCATCCTGCTGATTACTAGAAATGACCTGCTTTCATTCCTGCAGATAGCTTTATTTAACTAGACATAAAGGTGAAAACTACTTGTTTCTTGGTAATTTTTAATCAATGAATTTCATCATTGATTTCCACATATCTGTTAATTTTACTTAGATCTCATAAGCAAAACTAAGTGGCTGTAGATTTGGAAGCATCTTCAGTAGGCTGAACAAGGCAATAAGGCATCTACTAGCATGTTAATTTTAAATTACAGGAATGGCCATCTTTACAAACAACAGCTTAATGGTTGCAGCTTTAGTAATGGGAAATTTCCATGGAGTTGCTGGTAATGACCAGTACCAGTATATAACTTGTGTAATTATACAAGGAATTGCAGGCATTATGGTTTATCAACGAGTTCAAGAATGATCTCTTCAATTTATTGCAGATAAATATCACTTTAATGGAGGTGGCTGAGCTGGATTCATAAAATCTATTTAATTATCAGAAGTGTGAATATCAGAGGAAAGTTGTTTTCACTTCTTCTGTTCCCTAAGCTTGTTTATTGTATAATCCAACTTCAGTGAAGGGGTGATTAATCTTAGCACTGATGGAACACTTGTTCTGCAGGCATGAAAGTGGATATTGATTAGCTTCAGTGAATATTAGTCCAGAAGTTCAGGAAGATGATAACACGTTGAAAATCTAAAAAAACCTATGAAGCTAGTAAAACAGTAGTAATGAATACATGGGTAGTATGCTATGCTGTCTCACTCCTAAGTTCAGTGAATATTACATGGATATATCTTGTCCATTAGCCTATGGTAGGACTTCATGAAAACTGTGTTTTCATGATTTTAAATTTGAAGTATGCAGTGGTGGATTAAGCTTGAAAGTCAGCCATGTGCCCACCAAGCTATTCTCTTACTCTCAGTCCTCAGCTGAACAACAGGAGAAAGAAAGAAAAAAAAGGAAAAACAACAAACCACACAGGGATTGAGTTAAGGACAAGGAGATCGCTCACAAATTTCTGTCATGGGCAAACCACACTCAGCTTGGGGAGTATTAATTTAATTTACTGCCAATTAAAAATAGAATAGGACAGTGAGAAATAAAATCAAAACTAAATCCACCTTCCCCCAGCCCTTCCTTCTTCCCGGATTCAATTTCACTCCCTCATTTCTAACTCTTGTACTTTCTCACTCTCCCGTGGTGCAGAGGAACAGGGAATGGGAAATGCTGTAGTTCATTCATACCACTTTGTCTGCTGCTCTTTCCTCCTCACAATCTTTCCCCCACTGCCATGTGGCCTCCCTCCAGTGGGGTACAGTCCTTCACAAAGTGCTCCAAAACACTTTGGAGCACAAATACCAGGTCCTTCCCATGGACTGCAGTTCTTCCAGAATTGCTGCAGTGTGGGTTCTTCCCAAAAGCATCCAGTGGTGCAGGAGCAGACTGCTCCTGTGGGTGTCCCACAGGCCACTGCTGTGCCCAGAGCCTGCTCCTGCATGGACTCCTCTCCATGGGCTGCAGCTCCTGCCTGAAGCTGGCTCTGTGCAGGCTGCAGCATCTTTCAGCACGTACCCACCTGCCCTGGAGGGGATTCTCCATGGGCTGCGGGGCAGTCTCCAGTGCCTCCCCTTCCTCCTTCTCATACCTTGCTGTCTGCGGGGTTGTTTCTTTCACATCGTTCTCACTGCTCTCACTGCTGCTTCACGGTGTGTTTTAAAACCCTTTGGTAGACACAGAGGTTATCATAGAGGTGCCACCAGCATTGCTGACTGGCTTTTGCCAGTGGTGGGGCTCTTTTGGAGCTGGCTTAGAACTGGCTCTGTCTGATGTGGGAGCAGCTCCTGACCTCCTCTCAGGGGCTGCTCCTGCAGCTCCCTGGCTGCCACTAAAGTGGCTCCTTAGGTTTGGGAAGTTTAGTGAGGATAATCTAGAACATGTTTCCTTTAAATGAGTCAGTGAAGCTGGCAAAGTTGTTGAAGGATTTAGCACTCAACCAATCTACTTGCCTTTTTCATCACCTCTGCTGTGTTTTGCCAGGAAAGCTAATTTAATGCATTTAATAGTGCCACAAGTTCAACCTGGAGTTCAGGAAGTGCTGGACTGGTCCTCTATTAAGTGAATATGAAAATAGCATGAGCCATTTTATTAGTGGTAATTGGAGTTGCTGGTGGTAATACTCTGTGTGTAGGTATGAAAATAAAATTTGTAAATATGTGAGTTGCTAATATAAAATAAATATTGTAACACTAAATGTTGGTTACAACAATTCTAGTTGTTCCTTTCTATAGTTTATTTTCAGACTGGTTATTGAATTATATTGATCAAGAATTTTAATTCAGAGTAGCAAGCTTCTGCATCCTACAGTTAATCAGTGCTCTGAAATTTTTTGTCCATTGCTTGTGTTTTACTTGAGTTTACAGTTATTCATCTTTGTGGCATAGTGCTGAGGCAGAAGGTGGTACCTATGTAAGGAAAGAGCATTTCCAGTCAGTGCTTTAAGCAAGTGAAATCCTGCTCTGTAGTATTCAGCACAATATTTGCTTGATTAAAAACATTGATTTAAATACCATGTTTGCACAGGATTTATTCAGTAGAGTCTATGTCTAGAGGCTCATGGCCTTTAAAAAAAAAATGTTTCAAATACTGTGTTTTCACACTTAAATTGCACACCTGAAATTGACCTCTTGCTTGGTAATCCAAGTCTTATAAATTTTGTTGGATATCCCTACCAGGAACTTCAGGGTGCTTTATAAAGCAATGTTAGTAGGTGAAACATCATCACAGCACACTGAATTTAGGAGCGTTTCCTCTTCTCAGGGCTCTCACTAGTAAGGTTGGCAATTCTTTCTTGAAGTGAATGAACTGATATGTTTTTGCAAGTGAGTGGTGTCTTTTTCAGTGAGAAATCCTAATTTTCTCTTTCTCAAGAGCAACAACTAAGTTGCTCTGTCCAATTTAAATTCATATGCTCTGAAGTATAGACTATATATGCTATTCCATTTTTCTGTAGCTTATTTCCCAGTAGATGTCATTGTAATATCTATTCTTAATGACATTTCAGTTTGAATAATAAGAAGTAATAAAATTTGCCTTGTTACTGGTGTAGTGTTACCGTGATAAAGTTGTTTTGTGTTCAGTGAAATGCAGGGTGAGGGGCAAATACTGCTTGGTCTGGGGGTTTAGTAGCCTGTCTGTGTTGGTTATAACACACAGCCAAAGGTAGCTTTGTGCCAACTCATAAATTTACTGTTTTTCTTTCTTAAAAACTCTTCTAAGTAAATGCAGATGTTTTTATCAGTGTATTCTGTTACTTTGTTGTGAATTTCCTGCTGACAGCGCCATTGCTTTGTTTGGGGATGGTGGGAGTGTGAGGTGAGGGAGGGGTGACTGAGGCAGTGAGCTGTGAGATGGACAATTAAGTGAGAAGTTCATCAAGATACCAGGTATCAAGTGTGGTTATTTTGAACTTTTTGCAGGAGCAGAGCTGCTTTTTTGGCCTGAAGGTCTGTAGTGAAAATGTCAGGTGTTGTTTCTGTGCCCCCACCCCGTGGAAACAGTGAGCAGTGGGGCTGATGCCTGTTGAATGTGAGAGAGTTGGCACAGATAACCTGTAGGTAATATGGGACCTACAAACGTGGGATCAGTGCTTGTCTTTCTGTAGAGTCTGTCTCATAAAACAGTCAAAGTGTCTTCTTGACACTGCTGGGTTTGCCAGACAGGAATATACAAACTCAGGTGAAGTAGTATTTCTGAATGTGATCTCTGTTCAAACAAAAACTTTTAGTGTGTCTAACAAACAAAACGTACAAAGCCATTTATTACTGACTAATGTAGTAGGAATTCAAAGCACACTGATTTGTCTTGATTCTCTTTAATAATAATCATAATGATTAATATTAATAGTATGTGTTCACTCCATATACAATGCCCATTCTCAATTATCTTTAGGTGTGTCCTTTTAGACTGTAAGTTTGAGCAATGCTGGCCATTCACTCTAATTTTTTAACTAGGTGGTGACTTGAGAAGTGGAGCTTGTTCACAGCTGTCTATGTGAGGCAGAGTGTTTGCTGCAGATTATGGAAGTTTGTTGTCTGCATGCTTTTAATTGGGTAAAAAACACAGGTCTGCTGCAACTTGTGGGAAATGTAAAAATGTTAAATATCTCAAAATCAATGGCTATTTTGAATCAGCTAACATACATTTATGGATGGTCTGTGGAAGGACAAGCCAAAAATATTTGGACAAAAGGAGATAAAAAATCTTATAGATACTAAAGATACCCTGCCATTATGGGAAGTTTACAGTAAATTTCACTCTTTATAAATATATCCAAAAAGAGAAATAGTAAAAACAAAAGCCAACCTCTTATCCCCCACACCGCTAATAGCAAAACAAGAGGCTGAGGTGGATGACAGGCTTCAGAGACACTGAAAAATGGCACTGTGAGCAGATGCTCAAAAAAGGGGTGGTTATTTTTGACAGAGGAATAATGAATTATAGGATTATTCAAACAATGTTTTGAAAAGTATGAACTATGTACATTGGTTTCCCATTTTTCTTGGGTAGAGTACAGGGGTACTAAATTAAGTTTGAGAGGTAATGCTACTTAATCTATGGAATTATTGCTATGAGCTAAGGCTCAGGATTTAATGGGATTCTAGAAAGGCTAGACATTTTAAATAAATAATGAGAATATATGCAGTTCTGTCTTTTCATATCCTTTTGCCTTGCATTTATTCCATGATGGAGTTTTATGTCTCTTATATGAAGCATTTTGCACTGTCCACTGTAATTCATTTCACTGGATTATTGGGGATATTGCTCCTATTTAATACCGTATTTTCTGTACCCTGAATGTGATATAGCCTGCATCCTTTGAAATGCTTTTTGCACAAATTGGTGTTGGATTTGCCTTCCAAGGAGAGGGAATTAATGTGTTGAGTTACTCATGTCAATTTAATAAGATTAGATAGATTTCATTTGTGGGAAAGAGAGCTAAAGGTTTTTATTTGATGGAGTATGTATGTGTGTGCTGAAATGGTGATAGTAAAATTAATGGGCTTTTCCCACCATGACTAATAACTAGTGAACTGGGAGTGAAAGGAGTTGTAGAGAAGAATGAAACTGTGACATTACATTTATTTGATATTTATGATAAATAAGTCTGCAGTGTTTTCTGGTATACTCAGTTTTCTTACTTTATTCATCTGTTAATGGTCTCAGAAATTGGCCTCAAAGATTTAGGCCTATTTGTGTTCCTGTCCTTAAAGATGTGATGCCCATGAAGTGACTCTGTCTCAGAAGGGGCAGAATAATTGAGCATGCAGAATTGCTGGATCAAAGAATAATGTATAATCAGCCTAAATTAGTGAGGATGTTGGTTTGGCAGCATTTCTATCACATTCTGAGTGCACTGTCATAAGAGCAGTCCGTTGCTGAAAGAAAAAGGTCATTCTTTGACTATAGATGTATTTGTATAGATAATTCAGTTTGCATAATAGAAGGTAGAGAGTTATCAGTAGACTCTGAATCGTTATTTTATTTGTCTGGTGGTGATAGCAATTAATTTAAGTCATATCCAAATTAAGGACACTTCTATAACCACTTGATGGAATGAGTTAATAAAACTATTGTAAATCGTTCCCATTTTAATAGCAGCTTTAAATGCAAATTTTGTGTTTTCTAAATATATATGTAGTTTTTACATTTAGTGGAGTCAGTAATTCAGAATGTGCTACAAATACATTCAGTTTTGATGACTGGAGCAAGAGGGAGGGGTAAGTCTCTAATTTTTGTTGTTGTCACTTATGTACTTATCTGTCCACCAAATGCAGGTTCTTGGAAACAGAACTTTTTACTGTGATGAGCCTCTTACAGATATTTGTACCATTTTAAGACCCTTCATTTAAGTAAGGCTTATAAGTTGTACTCACTGTGCAAGATGGGCTCTTATGAATTGTCTCATTTGATCAACAGTTGGATAATTAATGCAGAGTTATAACGTATTTAACCATATATACACATAGAAAAGATTTTTTTTCATTGAAGAGCAAGTGGGGAATACAGTTCCAATAATCCGCTTGTCCTCTGTAAAGGCTGTGCTTAAAAATTCTCCAAAGAGAAGGGGATTTTCCCTTGTTTTCTTATGATGAGCAGAGGTTAACATTTACCATACATTTTACTTTCCGAGTTTTAAATATTTTTTTAGTTCTAGATTTGTTAAGGATACAGAGAAGAACTAGAGATTTATTTGCCACTGTTATAGACTCTGAGTATTGAATTTTATTACATTTAGCTTCTTTTCTAAGTAGCATGCTCAACTTTATAATATTCAATCTGTAATCTCAGTTAAATTTTCTGTGTGACCCAGTGTCTTTAAAATTAAAAACATACTTAAGGAAATTGCTTTTCTGTTTAAAATTAATTATTAAACAAACAAACAAACAACAATCAAAAAAACCCACCCTACACCAAGCAACAATTTCTTCCATTTTCTCTGCTGTGATTTGGGCAGCATTAGGAGTTTCTGTGGAGCTGGCTTTTTCCGTGAGCAGTGTGATGTGTTTTATCATTTGAGAAGGAAGCTGTTTTAGAGATAAAGTACCAGTTTTAGATCCGAAGTTTGGTTTGGAGGTTTACTGCAGTTGCTATATGACTATTAGTTCAGGTCCCTTTCTCATAAAGGAGCCCAAAATGCTTTTCTTGGTTTTTTATAGGAGTGAAATGATAGTCTTCGTGAGGTGAACTGATTTGACTTTAATTTCTAGGAGTCTTGGCATTACCACATGGTAATTGCTGTACTCAGTGAAACTCCCAGGGCCTCTCTGAAGGGCCAAAACCTTGAAAATGTTTTTTTGAATTTATTTTATATTGGAGATGGAAATGTTAAGGATTTCAATCTCTGTGGAGAGTGAAATGCAAGGATTAATGAGCTTTTGTTTGTTTGTTCTTTTGAAAATATTGTATTCATTTCTCAAACTTTATTTTTTTGTGTGTGCTAAACAGGTAAGTGCCTCTGCACAGACCAAATCCCAACTTGAGCAGGCAGCTTCTTATACCTAATTTTGTTGGTTTTAAGTAACACAGTTCTTATGTGATGTCATCTCTAGATCTTGTACTTAACAAATCAGTGTAAGTACAGCTTTTGTGTGCAAACAGTGGAAGGAGTTTATTTTGGTCTGGATTCCATATGCCCTTAAGGCTCTGAACACAGTTCTTCAAGAATTGTTTGTATGGTTTTCTTTGACTAATTGTAGGGAGAATATGAGTGGTTTTTCCTGAATTTTAGGGACAAACTGTTCAGTAAATGACTGGAAGATGATGAGGGATACAAAAAAAGCCAATTGCCTGTGTCTAGGAAAGTGGAGGATTAGAGGTTATGCAGTTGGTAGATCCTTCTTCTTAAGGAAAGAGAGAATTGCTTGTGTGAAAAGCAGCTTGGAAATTCATGCTTTCTCTGTGCCTCTTTTTCTTAAAACCAATGATTCATGTTGTGAGAGAAACTCTCCAGGATAGTTTTATTTGTTGCCGTAGCTAGATGGATAGAGAGGTGATATTATAATTAGGCATGTCTTGTCAACTGAACAGGTCATTCATGCAACACTTGTAATTCATGAAGGTATAGAGAAAACCCTTCTTTCATATGGTAGTAGAACTTGCTGAATATATACTTGTAACAGTCTGTTAAGATAACTTGAAAATGAATTCACATTATAAAGAAAATGCAAGGCAAGAGAATCTTTTATGACATAGGAAAAACATTCAGCAGTTGAAATGTTCTTATTTTTTTGTTTCACTTCATTGATGTTTCTATTTTTGTGACAACAAATTGCTCAGAATTGTCAGAACAGTAACATTAAAATTTGATGAATAAGTGAAGGTTGAGACTCAGTCTGTGTCATAATTATGGTGAAAATAAACACAGTCATGGGAATTCTTCATATCCTGTATTGCAGCATCAAACTCCTGTGAGAGGAGTCTTATGTTCTTTCACAAGTCTGCAGTGTCACTTTGAACTTTCACATAACTTTTCATTTTTGCAGTTTGGTGCAGCGCTGCACAGGTACTGCTGTTACCTGAGCGCTGTGAGCAGCTGCTCCAGTGCAGTGCAGTGCAGTGGGTGTGGGGTGGGCTGCCTGCAGCACTGCATGCAACACGTGCAGCCTTTGGGATGTGGGGGCTGAGAGCTCTGGCCACTGGGAGAGTTCCCAGCATGTGGAAAGCTGTCTGCTACTGCTCTACTTAGGGATGATGAAATCTGGCCTGTGTGGGGCCAGATTTCAGCATGATAATTCTTAACTGTGGGATTCAAATTACTCTTTCCTGAAATATTTGTCACCAAATTTAGATTGTATAGCAGGAAGGAAGGGTTTCCCCTTTTTGAGACAACTGTAGTCTGTATATGACTTTTCTTTGAAAATTGTTTGAAAAAATAGACTTTTTAAACTGTTGCATTTGAAAAAATTCATTGTTAGCAATTTTGTTAGGTGAGGAAAAGAAAGGATTAATTTACTTCATGAAAAGTTTATTCTTAAGTTTTACTGGGATGCTCTGGAGGTGGCTGTTGTAGGGGAAAAGTAGCAGTACCTTTTTATCTTCTGCTGAGATGTCTGTGACTGATGGCGTCCTCTCTGTCCGATGTGAATTCTTACCAATCTATACATATTGAAAATAGTAAAAATTCTATAAATATAGGGGGGAAAAACAGTGTTTGATTGCTCTTATAGAAATGCATCCTGTCTGATACAGGATTGTCTAAGGGATGTTTATAAAGGTCTTGGGCAGCACAGCACCAGTAAGTGCTGAAATCAGTACCTAGACAAATCTAAAAGGGCCTGCTGAAAATCTGGCTGACATTACATAAACAGAGAAAAGAAAAATAATTATTTCACCTGTTTTGGTAAAATAAGATAGTGCCTGCAGATGCTTTTGTTGTTAAAAAAGTCCTTTAGGGAAGCTTAGGTCTGGAAGATCATTAATATGTGTGCAGAGGTGGGTAACTGAATTTTGGAGCGTTGCAGTTGCTCTATACTACTTTGGGAGTGTTTGTCTGGTTCATTCCTCTGTCCTTTTCTGAAGCTTTTATCGTAACCACCTTTTTCAGGACAGACTTTGTAGAACTTCTTATGCCGTTCTATGTGGTGCTTATTTTTCATTTTAGAATTGCTTCCACGTTTACAGAGCTGTCTTCTGTTGGGTCCTAAATAATTTGATTTTTTGAAGGTGCTCTGATAGAACTATGTCCTTAGCTGCTGCCTTTACGACGTCCTGCATGGAGATTTTCTCCTGGATGTTAACTGGGATATTGCTGAAGTTCTGTTTTTCAAAATATCCTCACACGTATCTTTGTGTTTTTCATGTGAGTTATAGGTAGGTGTTGTCTTCAGCTGGCATCTAAATGTTAGAACAAAGGAACTCAATTTAGAAATAGAAGCTCTTGTTTGGTACTGCAGTCATTCTCATGGGGTTTGTTGTATCCATTTAAGTTTATTAAATGCCTTTGATTCAAAGAATGTATTTGGTACATGATCTACTTTCTTTGTGTTGAAGAGTAGAAACAACCTTGTAGAATTTACAGAGCTTCTGCTAATACCTTGAGAGGTTACCTAGAGCAGAAGCTAGAGGGTGTTAAAGGAATAAAGCAGGGATTTATTAAAAAGACCTTCAAAGGGTACACCTTGGGCAGTACAGGAGCCTGGCCGAGGCTACACGCAAGACGGATGAGGGATCACACGTTTTCACATTTACCTATTGGGGTTAATTATCCAATTACATCTTCAGGTTATGAAGTCCCCTCCTCCCAGGTTGCTCTCCTCAATTCACTGTTTATACTTTTGGGCCTGAAGCTGTAAAGGTGTCCTTGGTTCTCTGGCTGGAAAAGGATTGTTTTGTCTGACTAAACTGTAAAGAGAACTTGCTAACACTTTGTATGAAATTCAGAGTTATATACTAATGCAGTACAAAATCTGGAAAATATGAAAGCTAAAACTTAAGGCATCATTGCCAGGGGGTCCAGTTCCATTATTTTGGTTATTATGTAATGCTAGTACTTTCTTTGAACACAGCAGATTTAAACATTTACTGTGTGAATTTCTGATATTGGTCTGAAGAAATTTTCAAAAAAAAAAAGTTATCTTCAAGCTCACCCTGATTGATTTTCTGCAGGATGGGCCTTGTAGTTAAGAAAGAAGACCCTTATTCCTGGTAGTTTGTGTGTTTCAAGTCCTGACTTTTCTGTACCAGACAGGAAGCTCTCCATATTGTTAGAGAAAAATTCTGACATGGCTCAGTGACCTGCATCCCAACCACTTTGTTTCTTTGTTTCAAAACAAAGAAACAAAGTTTTGGGGAATGTTAGAACTATCCTGTGTGGAGAAGAACTTTTCCAAGGCTGGATTTGGTTATCAAGCATATTACTTTTGATACCTCAGTGAGATACATTATAATTCTTCAAAAAGTAACCTGGTAATTTGCGGAAAGAAGTAGTATATAAATTGGATGGAGATTACTGTGTTACAGCTGCAATGTATTTAATATGAAAAATCAAATACACATCCTTTTATGCACGTAAACTGGCCATATATTGTTTTTAGAAACGAAGTTATCACTTGCATGAAACAGTCTCTCTTTGGGTAAGAAGTATGGCTCTTAGTGTTGAAGTAGGTCATGCTTAGAAAATGTGCATGTAAAATAGAGATGTTGCTGGAAATAATTACAGAGCACTTGGTGCTGTGCTGTTAAGTTACATGCTGCAGGTTGAATATAGCAACTTGGCTTGCTGTTCTTGGGCTACATAGCAATTGACAGAAGGTTTACTTATAATTTTGAAGTAAATGGACCAAAACTGCTTTTTAAACTGGGAAAAAGAATAATTGCTAGTTACAGTGCCTGCAGAAAAAGGCTTTTTTTCTCCTTATTTTCTGCAATTCTTAAATTGTAACAGCATAGCTAAGTTTGAGTCTAGTTGAAATGAAAAACCTCTTGTAACCATATGATTTTTTATTTGTTGTCAACTCTCCTACAAGCATGAACAAGAAGGGTTCTGAAAAATCTTTATTTCTAGCAGTTGACCCTTGGGAATTAGATTGGGACTCCTCAGTTGAGGAGATGACTTTTATATTTCTAAAATGTTCTCTAGTAAGTGCAGAACAGAGATCTAGGCTTGGCTAACTGTCTCTGCATAAGAGGCCAGAATCCCATTCTCACTCTGCCAATATTGTATTTTGTCCAATGCTATGGTAACAGGAGCAAAAGGTTGTAAAAACATTCTTTGCCAGAAAAATGAGCAGATACTTCTCTCAGGATACATAGGAAACAAATTTACTTAATAAGAAGGCATTGGGTTTGATTTTCAGATTTCAGAGTGAACTTTGACTAACTTTCTTTCACTTTTTCCTGATTGTTTAGTTAATCTGCATCCTGGGTTCAGTGATGGCTGGGTATCATTGCGTGTTACCACCACCTTCAGCAGGTGGGTTGTACAACACCGGTCAGCTTTCGGCAAGATGAACATGGATATCAAGAACTAATCAATCTGTTGTTGCTTGCTTCTGCCCTCTTTCTGGCAAGCCTTTGCAGTGACAGTGAGAAAAAAGGCATGCGAGTTGTGTGGGCTGTTGTGATTTTTCAGAGCCAGACAAGAATGTGTCAGTGTCTGGTCATGTAACGGGGTGCAAATGTGCATTTGAGGGGATGGGATTCTGGCACATGTGTGGCATTGCAGGGCTCAGAGACTTGGGTCTTTAAGTGGTTCTGCAGTAGGCAAGGACAACTGTCCTTTTTGTTTTCCCGTTTGTTTTAATGCAAAAAAGAAAGAGGGACAGAGTGGGCAACGTTTCATGGAAGAATGAGGGAAACTTCTTCTGAATCTTCACTTCTGTGCTCTAGAGGGATCAACTGCAACTGCAGCTCACCCAGGCTATGCTAATTTAGCAGAAATCTCTAGGTTTGGGGGTATGCTACCAATGGTTCTTTTGCCTCCTAGAGGAATTTTATATATTGCAGCTGTTGTGTGAAATTTTATTTTGATCTGTACGTTTTCATATAAAAGAAAATATTTTATGTTTTATATTTTATGTTTTTTTTCTGTTCTGTCAGATTGTGGGTGTGAATCTGAAGACAGTTAATGTCTTTCATTATGTCTGATTTGGTAGCAGCTTTAAAAAGTGCCAGGTAAGAACACTTTCAAATGTAGGGTTAACTGATCAGTGTGAAGTAATCTGTGTAATCCAAGAATCCTTCCTAGAAAAGGAATACTGTGCAATTCCTGCCCCCTGTTAGTTTAAACCCTCTCTCTGCTGTCTTTGGAAGGCACACTCGTGTTCCCTGGTAGCTGTGCCTCTTCTCTTCAAGTTTTTTTAGTCATAGTTACTAAAGGTAGTTAATTTAAAGTATAACTTCTAGTGTGATAAGATTTTGGGGCTTGCTCATGTGAGGAAGTAGAGAAAGTGCATAGCAATTGAAGGAGTTGCACTGGTTAGGGTGATGATGTGGGCAGAGTTCTGAGGCTACCGGGACTGCATTTGCCGTGGGTAGCAGGAAGGGCTTTCCGCACCCTGCGTTCCGTGCGCTACCTCGGTGTTTGAGCGCCGAGGGAAGCGGCTGTGCGGCGGGGCTGTGTTGTTGCTGTGGTGACGGGTGTGGGTGTCCTCTCCACACCTGCCGGCTTCTGTCCTTCCCCGGCTGTGCTGCAGTTACACCCTGCCAGTTACAGGTGTCCTGCATCTGCTGTTTGAGGAATGTGTTAGGTTGTAGCTGCGATGGTGGAGATATGGCTGTGTGTCCTACTTAGCTTGCCTTGCTGTGAGCTTGTGATGTCTGGCAGTGGTAACTTGGAAGCAGAATCTGCTTCTGCTGCCACATATCACTCTGCCTGTGATTCCAAATCACAGTCATTAGTTGACCTCAATCACCACTAGGTAATGAATTGAATTGAGAATTTACAGTAGAAGGAAGAAACTGGCGAAATTGGGATTTAAGTCAGTTGTTACATAAAGCCCTGTGACTAGATAATATTTTGTAAAGCTGAAGTAGATACCCTTTCTTAGAAATGGTAGATTTTGTCAGATTTCAAGAGACAGAGATAAAAGTCTGTTCATCTGATATTGATAGAGGGAAAAACAATTTGTACAAATAGCATTTTTTGTACAGCAGAATGTAATTATTATATGATTGGGGTTTTACTTGTGAAAGCCACTTTGCATATGAAGTAATCTTTGCAAATGCTACCACTTGCTTTATGTCTATTAAGTAACTATAAAATTAAATTTGAGTTTATCAATGATTTTGACTTGTAAACTCAGTAAAACCTCTGCATACTGAAGTATCCTTGGTGAATGAAGAGCTGTAGAACAGCAGATATATGAGATAATAGAGTTAAGCCTGTGGATCTTTGCTGGTTTTGAAGTTCTTCATTCAGTGCCTTTTTATTGGCCTAGCCTCTTATGGCAACAAATGTGTTGATACTGTGCTGTTATTAAAGCCAAAATTGGCCTTGTATCTGGAATGCCAGCAATAATTATGTTGTTGTAGGAACAAGCAATGACCCACTTCTCTCAGCTGTGTTACTGCAGAAGAGCTCCCCGAGTAAGGTGAAACCTCCACTGGTTTCACAAAATGCACAGGGGAGTAGTTTCTCTCATTGCTGCTTCCTCTTGAGCAAGAGTAAAGTCTGATGCTGTGCACCAGTGATGAATAACTAGTAATATAACTACAAATTAACTGTATTTTAGATGTAAATGCATTTGGATGCTAGCATGCTGTTCTTGTGATATAATTCATGATGCAGCATTTTAAACTGTGTTACTGATGTGTTGAAAAAGTTTTTTATAACCTTGTCTAGTACGTTTGTATGAATACATCATGCCCTATTATTTTTGCATAAACAGGACTTTGGCTCTATTCTCAAGGAACAGGAACTTGCAAGGTCTGATGAGAGCAGGACATTTGTGTGTGAAAATTGGTCTGCTGTGCTTGTGAATGCGTGGAAATAAATACAAAGTCTGATTCTGGTGATGGTTAAGGGAACAGATGACAGATTTGTTGCAGTGATGCAGGCAGCATGGAAACAGTGGTGCAGGTGATGAGCTATCAGAGGAGCTGTGCATGTCCACAGCTCCCGTTTGCTGTGTTTTTCTCTTGGGTAGACTGATATTGCTGTCATAGATCTCAAGCCAGTGAGCTAGTTTTACCCTCGCTGGCAGCCTTGAATGCAGTATATATTTTAAACAGTGACCTTTTCTTTTAGGAGGTTAGGTTCTGTGTGCATTTCTTTGAAAGGTAGTTTTCCTGGCTGTTAATCAGATCTACATTTTGAGGCCCAGCACAGAACTGAAAACATCAAATAAAGTTAGAGCAGCGAAAACAAAAGACTGCAATTTAATGCAAATGACCTTGTAGAGACTGCAGCAGATTATTGATACTGAGTTTAAGATATCTTAGAAGTTAGGCAGTCACACTTGTAATCAAGAAGTTCTAGTGACATTTAGTGAATCATTACAGCTTTTTAATAGTTTGGAAACGGAATAGCTTGATGTCAAAGGCTTTACTAAAGTATGAATTCTGACAGTATATTCTTTAGTTAGCATGCTTGCTATCAGTATGCAGATAAATAACAATTATAAATAATTTGTTAAAAATGAGAATAACTTTATTTATTTGATATTAATATTAGTGTAATAAGACAAATGCAATTAACCTTGTGTTTGGAAATTACATTTTAAAATACCAATTTATTACTTGCTCTTTGAATGTTGTTTGAATTATAAAATCAAGTGATAGTTTTGATACATTCTTAGTTCTAAACCCAGTATATTGGGTAATGATTGTGTTTGTCCTAAATACCAGTGTTCCTTATACACCTTTGTTGATTACTGGGTGATTTCTGATCAAAAGATGTGTTTTACTAAATGTAGAACATACAGAATTCACAGTGCTGTGAGAATAGTCCTAATCCCATTATCTGTTGTAAAGAGAAGAGTTTACTTCAGTATGTTCACATTTAAAGGTGTTTAAATTTTAAATGCACTTTGTGTGAACAGCAAATTAATTGCTTTCATGTAGATGTTGAGTAGAGAGCCTTTGGATGCAGTGGTGGAGAAAGTACCTACCCTTCAGCTTGACAGATATTGATAAGGTGGGATGGTTTTGGTGCCTGACAAACCTCAGTCTGTGCCTGGATGGCTCACCCATAGCTGAAGTTCCATTTAGTGCTGATTCTTACACTGTCATGTCACTTCTGAGAGCAGTTCATTAATAAAAAAGGAGTTGTGTCACTCGGAGACTTGACATGCTGTGCTCTTTTCTTCACAGATGTGACAAAGAGTTTGCAAGCAGATTACTTTAATTATAGTTAGTGTTAGATAAGGTCATTCTAAAATTATTTTGAAGTAAAAATATTCTATATCCAGACTCGAGAGCTACTACCATTTCTACTAATTTGTAGGCCAAATTACCAGTCCCAATAATCTTGTTGCTTCCCCTGTTCATGGTCTCAGTGTGTTTTGCTGCTCATGTTTTCTTTTGAATGCAGAATAATAGAAAGCTGTCAGAGAATTTATGAGTGGGTTTGTGGCTGGGTATGTGTGAAGAAGTGTTTCCCATTTGTATCCAAAATGTTATTTGTTTATGCTGCCCAACATTTGATCAATTCATTACTTTTAGGGTGCAGAGTACATGTAAATGGGCTATGAGTAAAAGGTAAAATGACTATGAGTTCTCCTTAGTCTTAAAAGAAAGGTGTGTGCATTTGAGTAGGGTAATCAAGCAATCAAGCTAGCCTTTTGTCTTTCTAAAATAATAACAAAAAATTATATATATATTCATTATATAATAATGAATAAGCAATTGTACAGAGACAGGTGTTTGCACATGGAGATGAATAGTATAGAGATGATGCTATTACAATTGACAGGAACAAAAAAATTCTACTCCCAGCTCCAGGTACTGTGCAATTCTGTTTATATTAAAGAACAGGTAGACTGAGTTTCCCTGGGTCCTGTGTGCTAATAGAATGCATGCATTGTTCTGCATCCAAAAGGGAAATCTGGGGTTTTTCTGGTGCCACAGAAATAAGTGCCTTGGAGCTCTATGGCCCTTAATTTTTTCTGAAACTCTGGGAGAGCTCATTTCCTTCTGATCTAACATGTCAGTGATTGCTTCTGCTTCTTTGTGCCTGTTTCTCTTGTGTGTTAGAGACCAGCTCCTTAGGAATTGGTGGGTACATGTTTTTTGTCATGGGAAGCAGTTCCGGTAGTGAAAGAAGAGTGAGGGATACTCTTTAGCAAGGATTTAATGAGCCAGTTTGTTAAAACAGAAAACTACTGTATTTTTCACTGACAGTTATGTAAGTTTTTGGCATGATTTTGACTTAATTATTGGATTAATGATGCTCAGTTTTCTTCTCAATCATTTTTTGTAGTTCACGGAAGGACCTCAGAAAGCACTTGGATGGGCTGAGCAAATGCCATCTGTGCAGTTGAATAAAAGTGTGCAAAATACTTAATTATGTATGAGGCTTTCAGTAACTTCAAGGAATTCAGCAACAATTAAAATGAAAAGGATGATATAAGAGCTCAATCTATTTTTCACAGGAAAACTGGAGTGTGCTTTGTCAGTATCACAGTTGGGCACATTTTGTACTGAATAATGCAGCTTGTTGAACTCTAGCATGCAGCTTTTGTTCTTGAGACTTCTTGAAGCTGATGCAACCTCAGCAGAAACCTTAGGGGTTTTGCTAGCTGGTCGTAAGACAAATGCCAGCTTGGGTTTGTGTTAACAGTAATCAAAAGAAACAGCTGTTATATTGATATAAATGAAACAAATCTTCTGTCTTTTAAAAAAAATTTTACTATTACTTTTTCATCACATATATTAAATATGAGTTTATTTCACTAAACAGTGCTGTTCTGAACAATAGCAAGAGATGCTCTATATGTTGGGGAATTCATTAGTATATTCTGGATATACTCTTTTGTACAGTTAGTCTGATGTCAAACTCTTCAACCTCAGCTTCCACTTTTATGCCTAAATATTACTGCATAAGTAAATTGCACATTGAAGAGTTGATTGGAGTATGAATTGAGATATTTTCCATTCAGAATTCTGTGAACTAAAAGATGTGAATGACAGTAGCCTCAGGAATGAAAAGCTCTGTTTTTTCAGCCCCTTTCAACTCAACATTAAGTATTAATCTTGGAAGAATTTTTTATGGTAGTCATATTGATATTAAAGTCAACAACTTGTGCTAATGTTCCTGTAATAGGAAACACAGTTTCTTTCTCATCTCATTGGTCCAGACTTTTTTGGTTCTTCCAGTAGAATTTATACAAGTCTTGCTAGTCTGACTGCAGAACTGTGAACTTCCAAGTTGATGATGACTGCTGGATAAATAACAGTTTTTTTAAAGAACTGTAGTAGAAAAGGAACCTAGCTACAATAACCAGCTAAACTGCCAGTAGCTTTTAATGCTTCCTTTCATGCACCACTTTCAGACCTGTCTTTATGAACTCCTTCCAATTCATAGGAAATGTATTTTTCTTTTTTAAAAGTGTTGCTGTCTTTGAAGTCTTTCCTTCTAATCTGGTAGCATTGGTAGCACTTGGTAGCATTTTTTCCTTTTATCTAGTTTTATCTAGTTGTATTGATGTTTTGTAAATCTTACTGTAGGGTTCATGTTGCCTCCCGATGTTTGTTTCTTTGTAGAATTTCTCTATCCATTAGTAGCTCCTTTTCTGTACAAAATTATTCAAGTTCTTAACAGGAGCATAACAGACCTTATCACTAGGATTTGGCTAATCACTCTTTGTATGGGAGAATGCCTTAAATTCTTGATTTCTTTCTAGCCGTGCATTTTATGCTCTGTATACGTGTAAGGATTCCTTTTGCCAATCATATAGCCGAATCATTTTGTCCTTTTGGATACCTCATTGCATGTTTTATTTTCTCATCTGCCCCATTCTATATTAGTTTCTTCTTTATAGTCTGTCTTTTAATTGCTTTATAAATATAAAAGTTTTTGCTTTCTTAGACAGGAGAACAAGCATTGAGACATTTAATTCCTAAAGTGAAAGGATGTTTCATATAGTCAGCAGTCCAGGCTATTTCTTATTCAAATCTGGTAATGTAATTGTGCAGTGTAAATGGAACTTCTAGAGTGAGAAGAAAAATTGATGCCTGGGCTCTGCATCCTGACATGAAAAGTAGTCACCTTTACGTCTACTGCAGGTCGAATTCCACATAATTTCTAATTCTAGCTATTTGGTTTATACAATCTACTAAAAAATGAGCAATATTTTCAGAACATTTATGATCATTCCCATTAGATTTAGTGTCCATTGTTGGTCTGGCATGTGGAAGTGGAAACTGTTAATAATTCTCCAGTGTCTGAAAGCAAGCACACTCTACTGCCTTGTGTATGTAATACATGGCTTTTGTGACTGACTGCGAAGTCTGTGCATTTGTAGCTGCCTTGAATGCCTTTGATCTCCTGTTATCTAAAAGCCCCTGTTTGTATAGTCACTGCAGTCTGTGCTGTAGCTCTGAGACTGGATTCATCCTGTGAAACATTTCCGTGTAGTTGATAGCTTGTTTTGTTTTCTGGTGGAGACAGAATAACTGTTTCAGTCCTGGGTGCTTCCCACAAAGGGAAAAGGTTCTCCAGGGGAGCGCTGGGCGGAGCCGTGGCTGCTGCTGTGTCCCGGTGCGTGGTGTGTCCTTCCTGCTGCAGCGGGGGAGCAGCTCCAGTATCTACCTGACTCTGTCCCCATCCATATGTGACTGGCAGGAGCATCGGATGAGCTCTCTGTGGGGAGTCAAAGTGGTGCTCTCACTGCTGAGGGCAGGAGAAAAGGATATTGCCATGTGACTCACATTGACACCTGATTGTACACTGTGTGGAGAAAAATGATAAACAGGGTAAATGCTAAGATGTTGCCTGGAAATTCCATAACATAGGCACGGAAGACACGATCTAAACATTTCTATTTAAGGCTATGGAGATGGTTGAGCTGTGATGCTCAAGTATTTCAACATGGTCATAAGTTTAAGAGGCGGCAACACAGCAGCCTTCTTAACACAGTTAAAAGAAAAATATTAAGGGAAACATGGGACACTGCACAGGTTGGGTGCAGAAAAACTATAGGTAGTGGAGGGCTGGAAAAACTGCAGTGATGTCCCAGCGCTTGTTCCTCTTATAGCAAGCTCAACAATTCTGGAAAGTTCTTCCCTCTCTATTCTTGATTGTATCCTTCCTTGTGTTTATCTGGCTATGCAGTGGTTTGGATGAGGCAAAAGTTATAATTTGGTTTATGGATCAGATGATTTTCATTTGGGACGTGCCTCCTGGTGTAATTCACTACAGCAGATGGAGTGTGCACTTTGTGTTGGGGACATCTGCTGTGATGGGTACTGCTGATCAAAGTAGATCCTGAGTCTCAGTAATACCGTGACAGTTGTTCAGACCATAATTCACCGACTTGCTTTGCTTTTTTTTTCTTTGTGGGATCTACATAGTTTTACTAGGGGTAGTGTTTGCAATTTTGCATGTCAGGGAAGATAATGGAAGTGACTGGAGTTGAAAACAACCATTTGTTTCTAAAGCTAGTTATAAACTAAGTCAGGTACTCAGTCTGCCATGTGGCCCTGCATAGACAATGGAACAGGTATGTTAGGTCTAGGAATGAAAGGATCCCTGTGTTGGCAGTGTTTCAGAAGACTTGTTTGTCAAACAATAGTTTTGATTTAATTATTTTATTATCCATTCAAAAAATACAGATCAAACTGATCTAATGGTTGAAAGTATTGCTTTCCAAAGATTTGTGTGTGGATAGATGTTACAAGGCTGTATTTTTAAATAGGCATGCATAATTTTATGTGTGTGAGTGCTAAAGGTACTTAAAAACTGAAATGGAGAGATACTCCAAGGTCTGCTTCATGGCATTTAATTTAGGTCAGGGCACTGAAAACACTTGCTACCAGTGCTTGATCATGCTGAACTTATCTTTCTGACATCTGAAGGGCTTCAAGGACTCTGGTTAATATGCTTAAGTATCCACAGGAACAAGTATTTTTGTTATAATGGACACAGAACATGTTTCTCTTGTTTCTGATATTCATGGAAACAGTATTCCATAGGTTACCAAAACTACTGTAGAGAGTCTAACCAGTTTGATTTTTTTTCTTTCACTAGAGAATTTTGGTAGGTATGGATACTGAAATAACTTTTTGTCTGCCTTACAGTCTGATGTGAAGCATACTGGCTGGTATTTTGGTATGAGGAAGATCAAGAGTATCAGAACTTAGACTGCCAAGGATTGTGTTTGAATTTTGTTTACTGATAACTTGAAACTATTATCTTATTAGCAGAAATCCCTTTATTTATATAGTTACATACTCAGTGAGCACAGCAGCACTTGCAAGCAATGAAATTTGGTGTCCCTGTGGAGTGTAAATAGGGATCTTGTTACATAGGAGCATATGATAAGATACCATCTCTGGAAATCTACTTATCAAATTAAAAGATGAATTTCATGCTAAATACAACTTACCATTTCAAGTTAAATTTTAACTGACATTTATCGTTACATTTCCACTGAGGAACTTAGGATTTTTCTGTATGTATTCTAGAGTTTTTACTATTGCTGTGAGTCATTCGAGTTTTCATCTCTTAAAAGGTTCCAGGGTAAACATGATTGTTATAAAATGCTGTCACTAATAGCTTTTTGTTCTTTTGAAATGGATCGACAGTAGTAGGTTCAAATAGTCGTTTTAATTTGAATAGATTCTTCACAGGAAGAAAGTTCAAACTTCAGTTTTGCTGTGCCAGACATGAGTAGAGTTTGCCTCGGAGAATTTCGGGCTCTGTAAAAAGGCATGTAGAGTGAATCACTGTTGTTACCAGCTAAATATATGAATTAGACAACTATATCATATGGATTTTTGTGCTAATAACAGTTCCAAAGTAGTTTATAGTATTGTTTTATGAGATCTTTAATGCATTTGAACATTGAGGAGTCAGTTCCTTGTTGGTTTGAACTGAGGGTGACTTGAATTAAGCTATTAGGTTACATCCCTGGAAGGACTAGCTTTGAACATGGATTCATATTTGTGCTTCTTTAAGCAGAAAAACCATAGCAGAGGCTCATAATATATAAAATTAAAGGTAGTTTTCCTTTTGTTCTCAAACACTTTATCTATTAATGAAAAAATATTGTGTTTGCTGGATTATACTCAGCTCCTCTGGATATATAGTGTGCTAATGGAAATCAGCATTTTCTGCTTCTATAAATAGATTAGCAGCAGCTGCAGAGCAAAACAGGGGAGCTTCTGGTCATTTTTATTATTGCCATTGAGAAATGGTTTGAATAGCTGTGGAATGTGCCTGCTGCAGGGAAGGGTGCAGGCTGAACTGGGGATATGAGCAAGAAGGGAAGAGTGTATTTACAAGCTAGTAATGGGAGAATAGAGGTAAAGAACTCGATCTTCCTTCCTTTGGGAGTCCTTAAGCAGAGGTTCAAGCTCTTTTATGTACAAGACATACTACTCAGCTGGTTAAAAGTCATGAGTTCTTAAATGAGATCTGGAGATAGCATTTTTCTAACTTATTTGTAGTTAAATGTAAGGAAGCATTTCTAATTTCTAGAATGTCCTCATACTGTGCCCTGAGAAGCTCTGAAAATTTTCAGTTCCATCTTCTGTTGGTCTTGTTTTGTCTTGTGTGTGGGAGAGAAGCACAGTGGGATCACTCACCTCGCACAGCGTTCCTCCTTCCTGCCCCGTCAGGGCAGCTCTTGGGTGAACAGCAGCGGCTGCTCTCCTCCTGCCTAGCAGGGGAGGAACTGCCACCACTGCAGCCTGCCAGCTGACTAGCTAACTTACCTGGGTTGTTTGTGGACACAGATTACCAGGAAAGAAAAAGTATTGAGTATCTCTCATGGGAGCATTTAAATAAAGTCTCGTGCCTCCGTTTACATGTGTGGGATTTTTTATTCCCCATGAAAGCTAGTAATCCTCTTTTAAGAATCTTACTACAAGGTCTCAGGAAATATTGAGCTGTAGGAATTGTTTTCCTGAAATACAGATCCGCTTACTTTCTGTGTTTCTCAAACTACATATAATACAATGGATGGTAGATTCAGCTTGTGCTGAAAGATATTATGACTTCATATTCCCTCTTTAATAACAGCACATTTCTTGAATTGTGATACCCAACCTATATGGATAATATAAAAAGCCAGGGAAATAATGAAGTACAGTATTATGATGACAGGTGGGAGTAGAGAACATTTATCACCTATTACTTTAGAAACATCAGCATCAGCCTGTGAGATGGCTAAAGATCACTTAAACATGAAGTTCACTATATGCTGAAGTGTTGGAAACTGGAAAGTTTCTTAGCATCCTAGCTATATGTTTTACCAGTGCTTTAATCTGTATTCTCTGTACTAAATCGCATCTTAGTGATGTTAACTATTTTTCAAGGAGAAATACAGAACCTTAACAATTAGATTCTTAGCTTATTATTTTAATGCTGTTTGAAATGTATGTATGTTTTTAAATTTCTAATGAATCTCTTGTTTATTATTAGCTTAAATACTTTTAGGTGCTCTACTACTAGAAAAATGGATCATACTAATTTTTCATAGAAGAAAGTATTGACAGTGTGAAAAAGCACAAAACATGTTTAAGAGGAAAACACGGACCTTACTCCTTTTCAAAATTATTTGTCTCACATTGTATTCAGCTACCATTTTATGGGAATAGTTACAGTTCATTCACTGTGAATGACCATTTCTGACAACAGTGAGATCTAAGTGATTAGGAGAGATGAGGAATTGGCAGCTGCTTGTTGGCTGTTAGGAGTTATAAATGAAGTACCAAGTTTAGAAAAATGAAACAGTTGTAAATCGTATGAAATCTAGGAGAAATAAATAATAGGTGTCTCAGAGTGCTTTTCAAGTAAATTGCTAAAATACTGAATAAGAAGTTGGACTTTTTTCAGGAAAACTCCAAGTATATTAAAAAAAAGGAGCTTAATTCTTCCTAGAAAATGCAGAAACTCTTAAAACACAAAGGTGGTATCTGTTGTGTAACTAAATTGAATTAGTTTGACTTGTATAATTCATTGTCTATAAAGACAGGCGAAAACAGTTCATTCCAAGAATCTTTGCCTGAAAGACTTTATCCTAAATAAACCTTTTCTTTCTGCTTTTCAGTCAGCAGATAAGCAGCGAGCCCTGGAAGAAACCAAAGCCTACACAACACAGTCGTTAGCAAGCGTAGCCTATCTGATCAACACTTTGGCCAACAATGTTCTCCAGATGCTGGACATCCAGGCATCCCAGCTTCGGCGCATGGAATCTTCAATCAACCACATTTCACAAGTGAGACTTTCTTCTTTTGCCTTTGATATTACATAGCAAGTAAAACTGAACTGACATCTTGTGAGCGAGGAGAATTTAAAACAGAAGGATTCATTTCTTCTCATATTAATTCTGGGACTAGGTCTCATCACATGATTCTATACCAGTGTTAGTATAGAACATTTTACATACCAAAGCAGGTTAAATGCATTCTCAGCCAGATTATTGTTTGGAGAGCGGGTCATTCTGCATAAGTGAAAAGCACAGAAAAATTGCTAATGGGAAAACAAGAATATTATGTTAAGAAATATGAAATGGATGGTGGAAAACAGTACTCATCCTCCTTTTACTTTTTCTGTTGCTGTAATACTGGCATCTAATGACAACCGCATACATGACAAGAATGGTTTGCTCCCAGCTTTTCCTAATAAAATATACCTTGCACTGGCATGAGCAAAAGCCAAAATTAATGTTTGAATTTGTGTATGATTGCAGAACTCCTGCCATTGTTTGCAGTTGTTCCCACTAGCAGTAAACCAAGCTACTGTAATCAGGAACCCAGGTTCAATCACCACATTGATGAGAGAATTTTGACTGCCAGAATGGGCTGAGAATGAGGGATAGATAAAAGTGGACATTTTCCAGCCACTGATGGATTAAAAGAGAAATTAAAAACAATGATACAGCAGTTTCTGGGATTTGTGTCTGTTTACTGAATATTTTGTGTCTTAGTTGACCAGTACGTTTTGGCTACTAGGGTTTCTTGATCTCCATGTGATAATATAAATTAAAATAAATAATGTCGTGGTATTTAGAAAAACATTTGAAAATAGGGACTGTGTAGGGTAGAAATAAGAAGATGGATTTTGTCTATTTGAACCAGCAGAAGAAGTGAATAGTTTTATGCTGCCTTACTGGGCTGAATCGCCTCTGATTGGGTCAGAGGAATCCCAGGGCAAGTACAAAGAAAGAGGTGGGGAGGATTTTCTCTTTTGATAATGCTTTGCTATTGGATTGCCTCAATTGTCTCATGGATCTGAATCAAAAATAAGCTGGAAGTTTGATTTCTTCTGCTAAATGATGCTCCATGTTAATCAGTACATGGACAAGTAAATTAATTTTTTTTCCCCAGAAAATCTTGTTAATTACCCTGTGTATGCCTGTGTGCTGTATCTGTATGCTGTGTGTGTGTATGTACTTCCTCACAGGCTAGTGCCAGCTCACAAGTGTTCCAGCTCTTCGAGAACCTGATGCAAAAGACAATATATTTTGCATATCAAGAATGAGGAAAATTCATTTTGTCACACAGCTTCCATAAAGTAGCTTTTGTGGAAAGTTCCATAGCATTTTAAATTTTTTCCTCCTGAGAAGGTTACATTTATGCAGATGGAGAGCTAGATTAGATTGTCGTTGACCTTTATACAATACAGCTAGTTATTTGAAATAGAGTACTAAATTAGCAGTAGCCCAACACTCAATGAAGTTATATCTGCAAAATTTCGTGGGTTGAGCTTGAACAACAACAACAAAAAAAATCTGTGATTGTCTTTTTTTTAAATGCTGCTGTAAAATTGAACATTTAGTTTGTTTGGGGGGATTTTTTTTGTGCTTTGTTTTGGGTTTTTTGAATTTACATCATCTGTATGTAGGATGTTTTCCAAATCTTTATGGAAGAAATAATATCAGAGGAGCAGACAGTATTTAAGGTTTGGATACATGATACATTTTGGATACATGAAGTGTATCCATCCCAGGAGCTTTATTGAGTTAATGTGTTTGGAAATGGCTTCCTCCCATAATACGAGTGTTGTAGATTAATGTATTACCTGTCTTAATTTCCATGTTTATTTTTCTTTAACACATTAATTCACATAGTTTCTCTGTAAATAAATGATTTATTTTCAAGACATTTGGTTATACTTCTCCTGAAATTAGCCTAATCTGCAGAAGGTTTCCTTGGTGTTTATGCTGGGTGTAAAGTTTAGTGAGCTTTTTCTAACAGTACTAAAAATGCATTGTGGTGTAATACCTCACTGCCAAATTGGGATTTCAGTCAGCCTGACTTGAAATGAAGTCAGGAACATAGAACAGGAAACAGGTTGGTAATTACAGATGGTAAATTAACTTTTGCATTAATGGTTTGGTCAGTAGGTCTTGGTATTTAAGTTTAGAAAACATTACATGCAAATTGTGATATCTGAATGGAATCCTGCTTTTAATTGTGATTTGGGATTCCACATATTCTCCGAAGGGCGCAGAATCATTTGGCGCTTGGTACAAAAACTTTTCCCAAAGTGCTTATTTTGTACAAGTAGCTCACACTGGGAGAGGTGTGATTAACTTTGTAAGATAAAATGCTCTGAGTCTCTCTTCTTTGGTAGAATAGCAATTTATATCCCTTTGTGTTTCCTTCTAAATGCCAGCCTAATCAAAGAGCTGAAAAGGAAGCTGATAATCATTTGTGCTTTTTCAAATTATATATAGGTTGTGAATAAGGAAGTTGTTACTATTGAAACTATTTTTATGCAAGTGATTAAATCCTATTGGTTTAAAAATTAGAGTTACTTTGGTTTGGTCTGAAAGCTGATGAATCTATTTTTATTTGCCTTCTTGAACCCTGTCCAGAACTAGATGATACACAGTGTTTCATATTTGACTAAGAATTTAAATCTTAAATACAGATCATATGTACAAATATTTATACTTGTTAAAAAATTATCTTGCAGCTTTCAAGTTAGCAGCCACTGTGAATCATTACTAATATCCAAATTCTTTAAATTAATCTGGCAGAATTTCAGGTTTTAATATTTGTACGTTGAGAAATGGTTTTCCAGGTTTAGTTCCAGAATCTCTTACTTAGCAAGGTCATTTTTAAAACTCTGCTGCTAATTATGTACACAAGCCCATTATCAGGAAGATGAGTGGCAGTGAAGAGTTTCCTCCAGTGACGCTGTGCTGTGGGGAGGTCTCTGCATCCTCCCTCCCAGAGCTGACAGCGTCACTCGTGGCTGTGAGAGCAGGCAGTGAACCAACCGCAGGCTGGGATTCTCTGCAGGCAGCAGGTGCTGCTTACCTGGGCTGTGGCAACATCTGGGAGCTGCTCAGGCTCTGCAGGGACGTTCACCTGGGCTTTCCACTGAAAAGCCAGTAAGGGTTTGTGACCTTTCTCAGCTGTCTTATTCTTGCAAGGCACAAGAATAGCCAAACGCTTTAAAAATGGGGATGCAAGGCCAATTTTGCACAGTGCATGTTACCTATTTATGGAACAACTACCTTTTCAGCATTTTTATAGCATTATGATCTCTTTTTTGTGTGTAAATTACATGCAACTTGGGACAATTAATGTCACATTGCTAACATGTCAAAATTAGACAGTTACTAATGTTAAAGTAATAATCCAGTTTTCAAGGTAATTTGCAATTAGTTTGAATTGCATCAAGTTAGTAAGATTAATAAAAGTCCAGCAATACTATATTTAAGCAACATTTTCTTTTAAGATATTGGAAACTGAATTTTAAAAGCCTGGACTAACAGACTGACAGTTAATTTATAAATTTAAATTAGAATAGTTTGAGAAGAAATAAAAATTAAGGCTTCTGGAGAATCTTATCTCTGAAATTTCACTGTAATTCAGACTTTCAACATGCTGTGGTGGTTTAATCCCAGCTGGCAGCTAAGCACCACTCACTTCCCCCTACCAGGCTATGGGTAGAAAATCAGAAGGGTAAAAATCAAAAAACTTGTGGGTTGAGATATGTAGAGTTTAATGATGATGGTGATAATAATAATATAGAAAATTAATATTTAAGAGAGAAATGAACCCAAGAAGAAGGGCTGCAGAGGAAGCAGTTGCTGAGCAGCCCCAGGCAGCAGTGCCCAGCCAGGCTCCCCAGCCTGGCCGCTGCCCGTGGGGCCGTGTGAGCGCTGTCCCCTGGGCCAGCAGGGCCGGCTGTCCCCTGGGTCCCCTCCCAGCTTCTTGTGCACCCTAGGCCACCCCGTGGTGGGTGGGATGGGAGCAGAAAAGGCCTTGGCTCTGCAGTCCTGCCCAGCAGTGTCTGAAACATCCTGGAGTTATCAGCTCTGTTTACTGCACAAATCCAAAATATCACCCCATACTGTGAGGAAAATTAGTTCTGTCCCAGCCAAAACTAACTTAAGTTAGTAAAATGTTAACTTAATACTTTGAGAAATTTTGTTTATCAGTAGAAGAGAATATTTTTTGAAAACTTACGTGTTCAGTGACTTTTAAGTGAACTTATAAGTAGTATTAACTTTCCCAGAAATTATTTAATCTTTTTTTTTTTGTTTTATATTTGCAGAGCTTGAGACTGACTTTGTTGAATTCAGTATGAAAACCTGATGTTTCAAGATGGCCAGAAAATAGAAAAAAATGCAGTGGTTCATACTTACTTTTCCCCTTATGCTCTCCCTTGGCTATTGCAGTGGTCTTGGAAAGCATGAAAAGATGATAGTAATGAGCCTAACTTCTAACAAATTGTCAGTTAAAAGCTTTTGCCAAGGCTAATGGAGCTACACAGAACAAATTTTTAAAAGCATAATAATACTGTCAGGCATCCAAAATGTCTTTTTAGAAAACAGGTGTTTAAGTTGTAGAAGGGCACAGTGTATCCCATCTTCTCTTCCTAACAGAGTTTTCAAGGCAAGTGTTTGTTAGTCCAACTCTAACCCCAAAAACTTCTCATTAGAACTTTCTAAACTGATGAGTAAACATTTTGGTGCATTCTCCTGCCTTGATAAAGGATTTATGTTAGTACTGGAGGTAATAATTACCTGTGTGTTGACGATAAATGTTTTCATTTTCTTCAGTGGCAGGTTAATCTTTGTTACCTCCTCTACTAATGGAATGCTACAGTGTTCCTCTGTGCTATTTTATGGGTGTATTAGGATCTCATGACTTCCATAGTCTACTAAACAAGGAAATGAAATGTTTGGAAAACTGCCAGCATTATGTTTTTCAATACCATTGTAGGTGTGTGGACCAGAATTAGGTGCAGTTTGTATACTTCTAGTCATTCCATAGCTATTCAAGTTAAAAAAAATGTTCTGGATCATAATGCAAGAGAAATCCCACCGGATGAGCTTCAGGTTTTAATTAGGTTTTATGCAATTCATTGTTTGTTACTGTAGTCATGCCTCATGATCATCATAGTCCTTATGGAGGCTGGTTGTACTCATGGCTCCTATTGAGACCCACTCTTCATTCATGAAACAGCTTTGCACAGTGCCAGGATACCATTGCTACAGTAACAGGAGCATTAAATAGCTGTACTTGCATTGTATTACTAGATAATTACATAAGAAAGTACTGAAAGAACATATTCTGAGTTGCAGAGTTCTAGCACTTGAAATAGAAAGTGAGAAAACATCTTGCCAACCCTGCTCTGGTAACTTCCTTTTTGATTTGTGGATTGAAATTAAGGCTCTCAGTGCAATACCCAAGGCATGAAAATGTTTTGAAGGACCAGATTCAGACCTGTAAGATTTTAATATTCTGGTACATCCTGAAGTGCAGCTGCTGTTGCAGCCAAAGTTTTGCAACATTCTAGCAAATGGTATCAGGGGCCTGTGAGACAAAGAACATACAGGGGTCATGTCTCTGTATGTCTCAGTGACATGTCCATACCACAGATAAGGTCTGCAGTAGAGATTGAATTCGGCAGTATTATTAAACATGAAACTGTCCTCCCAAGTTGTTGCTATCATATATCTTCTTAAGACAGTATGTGCCCTCTGAGTGATGAGATGAGGGGTCTGTAGACCATCTTCTCCAGACTGTGTGCTGCTATTCCCTATGCTGCAAAAGCAAAGGTCTAGCACAGAGGAGAGAAAAGTCTGAGATGAAAATGAAATGTTACATCTTACCCTGATGGAGAGTGGTGTACTTCAGGTACTTCATCCTGGAAAGTGTTGGTGTGCTCTGTTTGCACTTGTGCTTGTACCACAAGCATAGCACCGTGAGAGCTGTGAAGATCTGGTCTGCACTGCTGTGCTGGGGATTGGTGTATAGTCCTGGTCATCTTGGGGAGCTGCAGAAAGGCCCTTGGCAAATTCATTGGAGAGTGGTTTAGCTGTTAAGTAGTTGCAGAAATAGATGTGTTTCTGTTATACTAGTGTGAATTGTGAATTTCTGCAGAATTTATATATTGGCCAAATCTGGGTGGGTTTTTGTGCAGGTGTCCCAGATAGTTTAACTACCCCTATTAAATTTCAAATCATTGCTCCAAAAACTCGAGCTTTCTAAAGAGAGATTTGCCGATTTTGACCTTAAAATCTACTTTTCTGTAGCTTTATTTTAAGAAATAGCTATGTACCTATAGTGGAAACCTTGGAGTTCTAGGCAGGTTGAACTGTAGGTGATAGATGTACATGACAAAACTGTAGTTAGTGCTTAATTTTAGCAAAGTTACAAAATCTTGAAAATATGTTGCTGGGAAATACTAGGTAATCTTGATGATAGTACTGTAACTTCACATATAATGCCCCAGTTATTTGAGGAAATCCTTCCCTGGAAATAATGCAAAGAGACAACTTCTTGGAAGTACTTTGGGAGTTGGTTGGGGTTTCTAAATTTTTTTTGTAATTTTAAAGGATGTGATGATTGTTCAAGGTAGCACAGGTTCCATTAGCTTGTTTTGCTATCAGTAGCACAAATAGCAGGGTAAAACAGTGTAGCCAACCCCACTGCCCCACTGCCTGCCCACAGAAAAACAAAAGAGACAAAAGTTTTCTATGAAAATGAGTTCTCATTTGTGCCTGTTCCCCAGTTACTGCAAAGCCTGGTTCAAAACCAAAAAGTGTTTCTGGTGCCATTCACAATCACTGAAATGGCAACAAGAAATCTGTGAGTGTTTAGAAATCCTTATGGTGGTGGTTCTGGCTGTTTTTACTTTTGTTTTTTATCCTGTAGCTAAAACTTTTGTTCACAGTTTAGCAAATTTCCTATATTGAAAGCTGTTTTGTGAACAAACAATTATTTTTGGTTTAAATAAGACAAGGAACTCCATGGCCCATGATTTAAGAAATTATATTTTCCTGGAAGAGATAAGTGGACTTTTGGTAGGATTTTCTTGCTCTTGTTAGCTAACAAGATTCGTGTACTTATATTTAGGCAATGAATTTTCAGCAGGACTTTGTCGTACACCAAAGATTCTCCTGTGGTACTGATTTTAGTACATCAAGGGAGGGATTTCCAGTGTTGGCCCTAAGCATCCAGAGGGAAGGCAATGGGCTTAACCTCTGACTTTGTTGTGGATTAGTATGGAACACATTCTCAAATCTATTCATTGGTTTGTGATGAGTGAGTTGTAATGACCAAAATACTTTCTTGATTTGTCTAAGTGAAATTTTATTCTGTCATAGGATTATCAGTGCTAATTTAGCAAACGTTTACAGTGTAAGAAAACCTGCTTATGGTTTGTTTTTCATGTCTTAAAATTAAGATTTGGGAAGGGATTCTTACACTTCATCTAGTTGGAGCCTATGTCAAAGACAAGCTTAGAGAGCAGTTGTAAAATAAAAAAGGATAAGTGAAGGAATATTACAAAACAGTATCAGTAAATTGATGCAAACTACTAAGAATGGAAAGAAGAAGGAATTCTGTGAAACTGAAAGAATGAGGGTAACAACAACCCCAAATGAACCCCCAACTATTAGTGTGGCCTTAGAGGTGGCAAATTCAGCAGTAAGTTGAAGAAATGATGTAATCAAGTCTGTGTAGCAATATGCTTAGTACAGTGTAGAGATCTTTGAAACATTAGAACTGATTTGATTTTTTTTTATACTGACTCTGTATTCCAATGCATACCACTGTTAGTAAATACACTGCGTCTTTTGTAGACGGTGGACATTCACAAAGAGAAAGTTGCTAGAAGAGAAATTGGTATCTTGACTACAAACAAAAACACCTCAAGAACTCACAAAATCATTGCACCAGCTAACTTGGAGCGACCAGTTCGCTACATCAGGAAACCTATTGATTATACAATTCTAGATGATATTGGACATGGAGTGAAGGTAGGTGATATTGTTAAAACAGCCAAACTGCAAATTCATTGTCTTTGTATATTTTCAAAATAACCTGATGCTTTTCATGGTGATATACCAGTTTCTCCTTCCCTGGACAATGTGTCTCTAAACATGAGAGGAGTCCTGTCTGATTTCCAGTTGTGCCTTCCCTTTCTTTTGCCCTAGTGTTTCTAAATGTTGCAAACTCACCGAATCTGATTTCTGATTGGGACTGTGAGTCTCACCTTTTAAACTGATTCTGAATATCAACTTGTGTGATGCTGCTGTTATTGTTTGGGTCAGTTGCCAGGGGTATGTGTGGGGACTGAAGGGCTAATGACCATCACTTTTCTGCCTGAATTAGCACCATAGAGTGTGATCCAGCTGTAATTGCCACTGGTTTACTTTGACACTCATGCAGACGAAGTGTTTGCATGAGAAGTGTTATGGGGTCCCTTTTCTTCTTTCTGCTAGGGTCAGTTATGCTCAAACACAGTGATGCCCTTTGTTAAAGGGAGCACTCTACAACTTACGTGCTATGTGGGGTTTAGGGGTGGGAATATTACTGCCACATTTAAAGCCAGCTGGTTTTCCCTTTTAAGATTAGGACAAAGGAATTTCAGGGCAGAGATGAGACTGAGACACAACTGGTGGCTGTTAGGTGTACACAGCAGCAGTAATATCATGTGTGAGTTAGATATGCCATTTTAAAAGCACATCCTGAACATAAACACAGTCTTAACAGGTGTGAGTTCATTGTTAACTTGTGCTGCCAGGAAAACAGAAATGAGAACACTGACGGTATTAAAGCTCCAGGAAATGAAAGGTAAATAACACAAAGTGATATCATTTTTACAAGGCAAACTAACAAATCTGTCAACCTGCTAAGTAGCAGTAAGGTAAGATGCTTCTCCTAGTCAAAGTACACCAGAATTTCTTTTGCTTGACTTGTAACCGGATTAGGTTATCTCTGTTGTCCCGTTAGATTTGTCTGCTTGGATGGCCATTTAAATGGCAGTAGATTGTATAACTTAACTTTTAAGATTCAAATTCTGGGCAGTTTGATTTAAATATCTTTCCCAAGCAATTTTACTTTAAGTGTTTTCAACATCCTGTTAATTAATGGAAAGTCTCCTCTCCCCCATTTCTTACTCGAAAAATTGACTTCTGAACACATTTTAAAAAGACAAACAAAAAAAAATACCCACCTTTAATAACTACAATTTTGACCAGGAAATTATTACCATTGTGTTGAAATCTGCTACCAACTTTTTAATTTATGCAGGTCAGCAGATCTCCTTCTGGATATGGATGGAGCATATTAACCTGTAGGATTGCTGTTGCTAATATTTTAATCATCACTTCTTGTTTTAAGGACATCATTTTAGAACTCATTAAAGAATAGTTTTTAATTGCTCTGCAGCACAATCTTATTTAGCACTGGCTCTAAATCATTATAATTGGTATCCCACTTACCTCAATGTAGCAGAGTCATACTAAGATGCAATGAGTTATGTTCTTCTGAAAGAATATAGTTCATCGAATGGATGATGACTTGAGTGTGTTTTACATCCATTTGTTATACTTGTGATAGACCTAAATGATATTTACCATGCACTGTGCATATCTAGAAAATGAAGAAGTATTGTGTACCTGTGAAACAATAATCAGAGAACTTGAAGTCATGCTGTCCTTGAGAATGTGAATGTCTTCCAATCACATCTTCTGTCCTGTGTTTAGGACAGAAGAAAGAACAGCTCTCTTGCTGATGGGGGAAAAGGTGGCCAGTTGTGCTTATGAACCTGGTTTTGTTCTGGTTGAGTAATTACAGATTAGTTTATTAGAGTTCTGGCTGTAGAACAGAGGAAAAATCGAAATAAGTAGAAGCTTTAAATTTGCCTATATATAGCTCTTTATTGTTTGAGCTGCTGATACTTTTCCATTCAAGTGAGCATTCAAAAGGAGTTGTATAAACAGCATTAAAGTTCCAGTTAGCATCAGGATTCCTCAGTCTGCATTCTTTGTCCTTTTTCTGCGGAAGGGCTTCTCCAGTAGTCCAGAATTACCTGTTTTCAGGACAGGCAGAATGCTGATGCAGCAGACATTCATTGCAACCCCTGAGAAGGATGGCAAGCTGAACAGATTAATACAGGAATAGAAGGGAGGATTCTTGGCTGAGAAACTCAGTATGCCATGCTAAGAGAAGTGGTGGAGGCCCTTAAGCACCTCACTCTTTCCATTCAGAAATTTGAAGCACAGTGGAGATGATGTTCAGGAAGGGTTGCTCCATGCTATGGTTTCTAAATAGATGTGAGAGAATTCACATGCCTCTGTTATCATTCCAGCAGTCCCTCCTCATCTTCCCTCCCTGAAGCTACAATGCTGCAAAAATCTAAAGAATCTTTTCTGTGAAAAAGATTGCTTTGCTTTCAATTGTTTTCAAATGTTTCCCAAGTTACAAAGTCTTCCAACTTATTGTTCCTGCCAAAGAATTATTTAGTCAAGAGAACGGGAAAAAAATCAGTGCTCCCTTCAGAGAGGTGTGCATTAAAGCTTGAAGCTGTCAGGCAGTGCTTCTGAGGTCTCTGCAGATGCCCTTGCAGTGTAACTGACCCCTGTGGCCAGTACAGGGGCACCTGGTTTTCCAGTGGTGCTGTACAGGGCAGAGACCATCCTGGGTCATTGATCCACAGAACTTTAAACTCAAAGACAGGAGATTGTACAGTAAATCACATTGTGTTTCTTTTGAGTAGAGCAAGATCTCTTCTAAATGGATGGAACAAATCAGTCACTCTGGATGCTCTACTATTTATCCAAATATTTAAATAACTATTTATTTGAATATTTAAATATTTACCTGAATATTTACTGTTCAGTGCTGCAGAAAGTATAACAAATTTAATGATACATTTAGGTGAATTGAACTGAAAACAGATCATTCAAAGGGAAGGACAAGTAATTATAGAAAAAATTATTATGGAGAAAGAAGATATATGAAATTGTGCCAGTAAGACGCAGAACTTAGTGTCAAAAAGCTGGCACTTAGACTTTAAAGTAAGATTTTGCTGTTGGTTAATGTCCCAGTTTATACTTTAGGAGATGTGGATATGTGGTACAGTGTCCATAAAGAGTGCTGTACTTCTTACAAGACTTTGCTCAATAGAGAGCTCATGGCATCAAGTTAACTAAGAGCATTCTCTAGAAAAGGACATACCTTAGCTTAATATGTTAGAAGCTTCCATTTCAGTTACTTGTAAATGTGCTAATGTGTGTAAACAATGTAAATGAGCTCAGGCTCATTGATAAGGCTAGTGTTTGACAGCTCAAATAAATTAATCTCTGCAGTTAATCCATCTAGATCTCATGATAGATTTTGAAAGAAGCTGCCTTTTTGTTAGCGCTGTAAGAACTTGAGTAAACAGTTCCAAGCATTTGAATGTTAATTTTAAAGTAATAATTTAAAAGGCTTTGTGGTCAATGTATATTAAAAGTTTCAGCTTGAAGATCTTTTGTTCATGACATTCTGCTTTAACCACTCTTTCTATGATCTACTGATACATTATTTTTTAATGCTGAATGCTTAACTTTTTTCTTTCTTTTTCCTTTCTCTTCATATCCTGAAGTTCCAACTAACCTTTCAATGCTTTTTTTCCTTACCTCTTTTATTTGCTCCATTTATGCATTAAGTGGTTGCTTAGATTTAAGGTAAGAAACCCCAGGGCTGGATTTCCATTCCTCTTCTGAGATTATTACACACGGGGAGATGATTGACATCAATGTTGCTGATTGTTTGAAACACCCCCTCTCCCTTCTGTGTTGCAGAACTTCTGTTGAGTAACTCATTGTGGATAAGCATTTTGTGATATAAATTGATGTGTATATGAAAGGAAGTTAACACAGCTATTTTTAAAAGCTTTGTGGTAAAATATTAGCTGCTCTCAGCGTATCTAGCAGATCATTTATGAAGGAGGGATGTTGTGCTAGCCTTGTGTAGACTAAAGTGTACACGGACTAGATAGCAGCTGAATATGAGCCTCCCCCTGTGTAATATTCTTTTTATCCTATATACGGTGTAAGTTACGGTTTGATTGGGATTCATGTTTCAGTGTGAGATTGCTCACATAATGGGCTCCAAAGATCTATTACAAATCCAAATCTGTATATTATTTTTTAAAGTTGCAGTATTCTTAATTTTTTTCAGAAACTTTATTATTATTTAAGCAGTGCTTAAATAGTCAGAGGCAGTCATCTATGGAAACTTCCAGAAATTTCATAATTGCGTAAAAGACTTAATAACTGTTAAACAAGAAGATATGGGATTTATTTAGTTGAATATGAAATGAATAATGCATCAAAGAACTCAGGCTGAAGTATGTCAAATTCTTTAAATGTTAGTAGTCTTAGTGGCTGCAGAAGCAGCAATAAAAAGCATCAAATCAATTAGACAAGGAGTTAAGTTACATGATATTATGGTGGAGTTTATAGTATATTAATTGATAGGTTATAGCCCTTATTGCTTATGATGATCTCCTCCTCCTCCTGATGTGCAAGTGGTGTGGGGAAAGAGGGAATGGAAGTTTTTTAGTAGCAGGTGCCACAGTTGTAATGACGGAACTGTATTTTAGAACATAGAATGCCAGCATGTAGAAGGAGTATATTAATTAAAGGAAGTTCCAAGTTGACGTGAAATACTTGTAAATATTTTCTGTGCTTGGAAAAAGCTAAAAGAATATCCTGCAAATTCCTGAGATTGCCTGTAATCCCAAGTATTTCTGTAGGTATCTCCATTATGTCCCTGGGAAATTGGACAGATGGTACTTTTAGTCAGGTATTTAGCATCTCTGATAACATTGGAAAACTCTTCATTTATGAGAAAATTCTCGTATGTCATTTGAAGTTTATTTTTACAAAGGTGTGTGAGGTGTACAGATTTCAACTCACTTAGTATTTACATACTTTTAATTTGAGAGTGGCAAAATATGTCTTCTCCCTGTTTTTTTTACTGTCTGTTTACATAAAATGGAAACTTTTGATGTTGAATATGTCTTATTCTGGACACACTTAATACTGGATGATGATTTTCTCAGTGTTCTTAAAAAAAAATTCGCAAACTCAGTTTTCTTTGTTGCCCTCTGCAGTTGCAATTTATAGACAAGTAATGACTATCCTAAGAAAAGTTTTAAAATTTTGTGATTATAAATTTTATATGAACCGACATATCTGTGCATTCCCTGCAGTCTGCAGTGGCAATGAAAGTTTCTATAGCTTTTCAGAGTAAATACTTTTTCTGTTTATACGTTTGGAATGAAAACATTTTTTGTTATAACCCCATTTCTTTATTTACTAGAGTGAACCCAACTAGAAATTTGATTTGAGAAATCAAACACGTCAGTCAACTTCTCATTGGCAAAACATGAGGGTTTAAAAGAGAAAACAAAAAAGGCAAAAAGCATTGCAGCATCTCTCAGTAGACCTGAGTTATTCTTTGTCTCACTGTAGTCACAGTGCATCAGGCTGAAAGAAGACTGAAAAGCCATTAATAACCCCAGTTCTGTGTGAATGGGTATTTTACATTTAGCCTGCATTTCTTTTTCGTGACTGCAAAAAACTCTTAGCCTCACCTAACAGCGATAATATTAAACTGACTGACTGTAGCATTGGATCTATGTCTGAGTAACTTAAATTTTAAACAGATTTTGAAGAAAAGAAAGGGGAAAATCAATTGAAAATTACATTGTTTAAGCCTTTTTGTATTCACTAGATTTGGTTCTTCAATTACTTTACGTGGGTGGATGTGGTAAAAACAAGTAAGCTCACTTGCTGAAGCTTCTGCTTGTGGTCATTTGCCAAAACAGGGCTGAAATTTATACATTTCACTTCCATATAAGCTGGTTAATGAGCTGACAAGCAAATAGTTTGATTAGACATGCACAGTAAGTATTTGAGTGGCTGAGCACAGCCTGAAAAGACATTTACTTTGAGGTAGCAGATATGGGCCAAAAATCTATTCATCATGTCTGTACCATTAACAAGACAAAGCAAGGCATGGGAAGGGAGTTTTTATTCAGCCTTGGGTTGTTCTTCCCTGTAATTGGATATAAAATTGCTCAAGAAGGTTGAGGAACTGCCTGAGGTTTCTGAATATAATCTGTGAAACATCACTGACGAGACAGCTTTTCTTACTAGATTTTGGGCAAAAAAATTGTTCTTCTGATATGCTGAAAGTTCTAGAAAATAGAGTGTGAATGTGAAGCACCACTTAAAAATTTCTGGCTGTGTCCAGCTTTGGAAGTAGGTCCTCCTAAGGTTTGATTGTGTTGAATATCTGGTATTCAGGATTCTGGGGGGAAAAGAACAACCAACCAGCCAAAAATAACCCAACCCCCCAAAAAGCCCACTTTTCTTGCACTCTTGCAGGTAAGTGCCTCAGGTCTGTATAAATACAGGACATTGATGCAATTAGTTTTTGCAGTCTCTAGACCAGCTCTCATATCTTACCCAACTATGTATTTCTGCACTTCCTGTTCAGTGATATTTTTTTTGCTTGTGAAACTGTTCCCAAGAATTAATTTGAATGAATGGCAGAATTTTCAGTTTTAGCCAATTTATTTCAGTACAAATTCCTTATACAGTGGAGTGCTAAAGAAACTCAGTATGTTAAATGCTGATAAAAATGTTAACTATGAAGGGAACTCAGTCATATGTAGGACCATAAGATGGTGTTTTAATCACTGTAATCTTTTAAAAACTACTGGCCAAAAATAGAAATTGGCCGATTAGGTCTTAATTATTAAAAAAATTAAACTTGAGAGGATAGTTTTTGTGAGTGCTCTAGTCAGTGCTGTATTGTGTCTTGAAGTCATCACATGGTGCCTTTCTAATAGAAAATATCAGATGGAATACTGTTGTACCCTCCTGAAATAGAATGGTCCATAGGAATCCATTTCTTTACAGTTCATTTTACAGCTGTTGCTGTGGGGCTGGATCCCAGAGCATTTTCTAGGGTGTCTTACTTACCAAGGATCTGCTTCTCAAGTAGTTTTTGGAGTTTCTTCCTCAGCAAAATTTCCAATTCCAGCTCCAGTGCTGACAAAGTTACAGCTTTGGTAGAAGATACTTTTCTGTGGTGCATGTGCTTGTTAATTCAATTATTAAAAGCTTGTGCAAGGTATCCAGTAAAAAAAAAACAAACCAACAACAAAACAACAAGATTTCACTAGAATTCTTTGGTGTTCTACAACTTGTCATGGTAATATTTTCTTTTATTTTTTTTTTCTTCTGTGAAAGAGGAGAAAAAAGTTTGAAAACTCCTTGCATGCATTCAGCACAGACCCTCGTCCTGTTTGTCTGTTTACAGGCTTGTCTTCCTGCCTTTACACCAGCCAGCTGCGGGCTTTTCCTGAGCTCTGTGCCCGAGTCATTACTGCCTCTCTCAATTTTTTCCTGTTCTAAAACACAGCAGTTGGCTGCTTAACTGTGCAGTTGTCAGCAAAGGCAGAGATAGACACTCCTTTGTTTTCTGGTTGCAGGCTCTCTTTTCCTGTGCATTTTCTTAAAATGATTTGCAGGATTTAAACTAGAAATCCTTCCCAGCCCTGTGGGGTCCTGCAATCAAACAAACCCCATCAGACAGATGCGTTCCTCTGCTGTCACCTCATTATATCAGCGGCATCTGGGTAGTTCCAGCTGTGCAGACCCAGGGAAGTGATGTCTGGAACAGTGCAATTCTGGCAAATACCAGAAACTCCAGAAAAAGGATTCTTTAAACTTGACAGCAAATGCAAATGTGACCGTGAGTTCTGGTGGTTGCTTCAGATTTCAGATGTTTGTAAGAGGGATGTGTGTGGGTGAGGATTTGTGTATGGAAACTGTATTTTAACCATATATGCAAAATAGAGAAGGCAATACAGTAAAGTTTGGAAGAGAGGGGGCATTAATGGCCTTCCTTCTCCCCCACTAGAAATTATTGTAGAAGGAGACAGCTGTATATATTACAGTGTTTTAATCTCAATTGATGCAGTTTTAGATTTTTTTTAGCATCTTGCATGCTTTTATTTCCAAGGATCTGTCCATTTTGATCAGAACTGTTGAAATAATTGTATATTTTAAATTTCTCTTCTGTGATTATTTGGCAATAAGTCAAAGGAGAAGTTACTTGTACAAAGTTGTTTAACTTAGAGTACCTGATTTTAAAGCCATCAGTCCTGTCAGATTTGAAGACAACCCTGTAAATTTAAATTACTTGCTCTCTGAATGTTGCAATTTCAATGTTACAAAGTAATTTCCAAGACCCTGAAACTAGACCTATTGTCAATGAATTTCCTTATCTTTCAGGTTATTTTTTTAAAGGTTGGTTCCTTTTTGCCAAGTTCCTAGGCTAAAAAGGGATCATCTTTTGTTTGGCCACATTTTCTAAAGCTTTCTCCCCATCCTTTGTCAAGGATCTGTGTATTTGCAGTGTGTGTCAGTGAGGCGAGTGTTACCGCCCCTTCTGGCTGTACCTGTGATGTTCCACACCCTCCACCTCAGCCATCCCGTCCTTGCATCCAGCTCTAGCCCTGGGGATGCCTGGAAGTTCGTTTTTGTTCTTGCAGTCACTGTATATAAAATAGTAACATTGTTTGTATTAAATATATGGAATTTTATATTAACTGTAAAGTGATAGCCAGCAGTTACATCATCTCATCAGAGACAATAGTGTAGCCAGTTAAAACCCCTAAATGGACTGTTCAGGAGCACACAGTCATCTGAAGACATCCAAAAGCAGAGGCTGAAGGGGCTGTTGGAAATACAGCAAGTGACAATTCAGTGAGCATTTAATTAAGGTGGATTTTGTTTGTTTGTGGGAGTTTCTTTTGAAGATTCAAATAGGTAGGTGGGTGAAACAGGCATGTTTAATGAAAGAGGAAATACAGGGGGTGCTGCAACTTTAAAAAAAAATTCAGATTTTGCTATTTCTTAAATGTTACGTGTATAGAATAAAATGTATTTCATTTTACACTTACCCTTTTCCCTTCAAGTAGTTGTAGTTCAGTGCTTACCTCATCCCTCACTTGAATTAACTTTAGATTTCTTGTTGCTTAGAGTTGGCTTAAAGGACTTTATAATGCCGTGCAAAATAATTTTGTCTTAAATTGACATTACAGAGTACACTTGCACAACTGAATCCAAACATCTGGTTTTGAATCTGACAAAATACTCCTTCCAAAGCTTGAATTTTCTTTTCCTCCCCACAGATTGAAAATGTGATAGCACTGGGATAATTTAGAGCCAGAGAATCAAGTCTCAGTGGATTAGAATACATATTACTCTTTACACTGTTGTCAATATTTATCAATTCACAAATCTAAACATTGCCAAGGTTTTAAGTGAGTTGTTAGAGTCAAATTTTGAAGGAGTAATTTGCCTTCAACGATGTTTGCAAATACTCTTGAGTGTCTTGATTGCTGTTTCATTTTTCTGTGGGAGGTGGGGGCGGTAGCCAGGGCTTATGTTTTAGGAAGAAGAAGCTCTGTGAGGTAGAGCATGACAGGAAGAACAGAGAGAGGGATGTAAGCACAGTTGTTTAGGTTTGCTGAGTGCCTCTGTGCCTAAGCAATAGCTCAGGCAGCCGTAAATGCGAGCTGTTTTGTAAGCAGACCGTGTATGATTCCTGTAAGGATGTGTGCAGTGAGGGGATTTTGCTTGGCTGGCAGACTACAGAGAAGCAAGATGCACATTGCTAACAATTGTTTACAAGGCTGAGATTAATCAGTCAGTCAGGAATGCAAATGAGTTTTTGAAAGAAGTTTGAATAAACTATTTTATGTAAAATTTACTTAATTAGTATTTTAACCTGACAGAGGGGAAGTGGACAACTGCAGTTATATCACATCACTGCTAAATATTTTTCTTCCTGTCCATGTATTTATTAACTCTCAGAGATAAAATTGCTAGATTTAATGGGGGGCGGGGAAAAACACATCTTTGTATTTTTCTCAAAATAGCTTTCTCTGTATGTTTACATATGTGTAACTAATATTTAAAATAAATAGCTTTAAAAGTTTTTATAAGATGTGAAAACATTAAAACATCATTAGATCATATTTATAGATTACTTTGACTTCTCCATATCTGTATAAATCACATTAGATTGTGGCCTTATTAGATAAGCCTTAGTATTTTAAAACAGTATTCAAAAACATTTTTGCAAATTTATCATTCAGTAGTGCCATGTGAAACAACTGCCTTTTTCTCAAAAGATGACTGGGAGGTTCAGCCCAGTTAGGTACCGTGTTTGTATTCTCAGAGATTTCATGTTTATGTGGTAGCCTGAAGGCAAATTCACTTTTTCGTACAATTTCTAAAAACTATGTAATAACGAGTCCTTTGAGCGCAACTCTTGACTTCTAGCAGAGTGGAAATTGCATATAAAACGCATGGCCTCTCAATTTTTTTGTTTGTTTAAACCTTCCCCTCCTTAGAGATAATTGCTAAAGGCATCTCAGTGTCTCTCCCCTGGACCCTGAGCTCAGTGAAGGCTGTTTTTGTCCCCGTTCTTCCATGCAGGTCAGCACCCAGAATATGAAGATGGGTGGGCTGCCTCGCACAACCCCGCCCACCCAGAAGCCACCAAGTCCACCGATGTCAGGAAAAGGAACTATTGGGTAAGTGCAGTTGCGGAGTGGGTGAACAGAAGGGAAAAGAGGGAAGAGTCTTTCTTTTTCTGTAGTGGGAGAGGTTTTATGGTTTTATTTTAACCATTCACAAAGGCCAAGAGGTGTTATATCTGCACCCTCTTAATACTGAGCGTGACTTTGTATGTTAGTGTGCTGCTGCCAAAAGACAGTGGGCATCATCAGCCCTTCCCAGCAGGACCCTTTTCCTCTGTGCAGAACACCTAGTTACAAACTTCAGAGCAAAATCTCATTAGCTGTGGCTTTCGCAGCCAGTGCCGAACAACTGAAAAATGAATACGTGGCACTGCTCGTTAATTATTTGTGCTGTGCTTGATGAAAGTACTTTCCTGCAAAGCTTATGAACCTGATTTTGACCTGAGGAAAATGTGCTTTAAGTGGGATGAGTGCTGCTTGCTGGTGTGTGATTATGTATAAACACACAGAGCAAGGTGTTTTATTTTAATGCAAGATAATGCTTACCTTTAAAACAAGAATGGGATGTGCAACACAGAGTTTTCTGATGGGCAGACTGGAGTACCTGAAGAACATCCTTAATTGCTTTTTTCCTCTCATCCTACAAAATAAGCACTGCAAAGGTATAGGAGAAGTCCATTTTTAATCTCGCGTTGGTGATTAGCACGTAGCTGTCTTTGAAAGGGTCGAAGCAGCTGGTTGAGTGTGCGTTCCCTGACGTGTGGCTGTGCTCTCCTGCAGGCGGCACTCCCCGTACCGCACGCTGGAGCCGGTGCGGCCCCCGGTGGTGCCCAACGATTACGTGCCCAGCCCGACGCGCACCATGGCCCCGGCCCAGCAGAGCCCCGTCAGGACGGCCTCGGTCAACCAGCGCAACCGCACCTACAGGTACCGCCCGGCCCGGCCCCGCCGCCCGCGCCTCCCTCGGCAGGAGACTCCCTGCTCATCCTGGGCACGGGAGTCTCTTGGGCCTCGTGAGAACGGGCACTAACACAACCAGAACAGGGAACCCTTCAGGATCATGCACCTAATCCCCTGTTCGCTGCAGTTTTAGTGCTGTCACTTAGAGTACGCCATGAATTATTAAGATTGTGAAGTCTTTCAAGGAGGTAGATCATGATAACATTTTACTAAATGATTACCAAACTGGGGGAAGGCTTCATACAGAACTTGCCTTCTACATGTTGAAAGGCTGCTTAGATGCTTATACTTGACGTTTTTTTACAGTCTTCAATGTTTATAGATTGAATAGCTGAAACTGTAGCGTAGTGTTTTGGGAATATTGGTAACTTCAAACATAGAGTAAAGCTAAACTGCATTACCAGAGGCTCTGCAGAAGACTAGCCTTTTCTCTAGGATAGTTAGTTTCATGATGTGATAGCTCTAAACACTTTCCTTGAAATCTTTACTTTTTAAACATAGTAAGTACTTGTGGATGGCTAAACAACTGGACTTAAAAGATAAGAAATCTGAATTTTACTATCTTACAGCATTTAGGCTTTAGTAGTCTCATATGAAAGCATATGAATCACAGTCTAAGCACTCTGTAAGTTTTAAAATTATAAGAAAAAGGTCTGCATTTGCTCTGTAGGGGCTTAACAACCCTGGAATGACGTGCTTTGAACAAGGTTCTGGAAGTGTTTCATTTTTGGGCAAGTTCACTAAGGCTAACTTACCAAAAAAACCCTCTTGTGTTGTAGTCAAAGTGGAGAGTTTCAGGAAAGCCCCGCTTTGTGTAGGTTTATATCATCCTTGTTTCTTTCCTCTTGTTCCCTGTTACTCTCTGATTTCATGAGATGCTCTGTGGGGTGTCTCGAGTTTCAGCGGGAGCAGCAGCACATTCATACCGTGGTCACTTTGGTTTCTTACAGCAGCAGCGGCAGTAGCGGGGGAAGCCACCCAAGCAGTCGGAGCAGCAGTCGAGAGAACAGTGGGAGTGGAAGTGTGGGTGTCCCCATTGCTGTTCCCACGCCATCTCCTCCTAGTGTCTATCCAGGTAAATGGAAACTTCTTGTTCCTCTTTCTGCCTCGCTGTTGACCTTGAGCATTTGCAGTTTCCAAGGGGGAAGCCCAGAATTCATTGCTGTTGATGAGTTTCAATCAAGTAGTATCTTCTCTGAGAGTGTCTGATGTGCTGTAATGTTCCTTCTATGTATTAATTTATCAGAATTTTTTGCCTGGCTGCCTGCATGTGACAAGGTAGGACACAGCACCTTTTTCAGTGGGCTGAGGGACACTTCTCCCTTGTCCTTTTAAGCAAATAAATGTTTTCTTCATTGGCTGTTTATGCAGATACATAGAAGTATGTTTTTGGAAAATTTGAATGAGAGGCGAGCACAGAGTAAATCTTGAGTAAATCAATGCAAGCCTGAATTGTCACAAAGAGATACTTGCTCAATGTAATGGCCCCAGACTTTTCCAGAAGTAGGAAGTGTTTTAGTACTTCTTTTTCCTTTGCTCAGCCTTTTCAGTGAAGAAGAGCCTGTAGTAGTTGGCTTGCAGCAAAATACATGCTTCTGAAACAAAGAGCTGGAAATTTTTTGGTTTCCTCTTTATATTTTCTAATTCATACAAAAGCTAAAGACAGCCATGGTAGAGATTGGAGCATAAATAACAAAAAAAAAAGACATCTTTCATGTCTTTCATGAATGGCTTTCACTGAGAAGTTTTGGGTTGTGTTCCCTTCAGACCTGGAAAGAAGTGGATTTGCTTGACCCTCATTTACCATCTACCCAGGAATGAGCCTTTCTTTAATAGCTCCATTGTTTTCTCATCTCGTGCATTCTGAAATACTGTGCAGCTAATAAATAGCTAACACTGAGTAGTCAGAGGCTTTCTCTAATCCTTGCTAACATATCTCCTTATTAACTCCACCTCTTCCTCCTCTCTTCACTTAGCCCCTGCTGGCTCAGCTGGCACTTCTCCCCTTCCTGCTACCTCTGCTCCTGCCCCCACTCCTCCTGCTCCTCCTGCCCCTTCCTCCGCTGCCCCAGATGCTGCTGCTGCTGCTGCAGGAGCTCAGTCCCTTGCTGATGGCTTCACCTCTCCAACTCCCCCTGCTGTTTCTTCCACACCCTCTGCAGGTGAGTGTCTGCTCCAGCTGCTGGCCCGATGAACCCAGATGTGGTCATGATCCAAGGCTATGCAAAGTTACTTTGGCAGCAGTGACTTATAATTTAAAAAAAAGTTTAATTATAACGAGAAAATGTCTGCTAATACCCAACGACAAGGTCATGTTTACAGTAGACAATTCAAGGTGTGCTGATTTTATGAACAGCAATAATTTAATTTTATAATTTTATTATTTTTATGTTTATACAATTTACTAAATCATAATTTTATTTCTGTTTGGATACTGAGAATCTCGTAGAATAATTATGTTTGGTCGGAACCAGCACTGATAGGTTCTGGGTCTTATTAGTCTCTTTCATAAATGCAATTAAAAAAAAGTGAATCTGGTGAAGTATGATTTATGTAACTGGTTTCTTCAGTGCAAATAACAGGTGTCCCTTTAATGAACTGATGAAAAGGGCAGGGGTTTTGTGTCCATTATTAGGTAAAATACAAGTTTTTACTATGCAGACTATTATTAAAGCATTTTGTTTTCATATGTGGTATTTCGGGTGTATATTGCAACTTCTTTTTTTAGTGCTACACTTTTCATTTTCTCATGTGCTGAAGTTGCAGTGTCACACTCACAAACCATAACACTGTCCTGTATCACCTTTTGAGGAGGGTATTGCAGTGTTAAAATCTCCTTCAGACAGCCAGATTCATGTGTAGCTACCTGCATACTTTGCTGCTTTACATTATGGTGGAGGCTGCTTACAGGGGTGGGAGTTGGACTGTGTATTTATTCGTGTTCACCTCCTAGTAAAAAATTGCACCAGGTTCCAGAAGCATTCTTGAAATTGCATGTAATTTAAACGGCTGTGGCTCATACAAAATGAGAAGATATTTACACTAGAATCCATAATTGTTACCAGAAGTTTCTAAAGTGTGATGAATTTTGGTCTCAGAAGATGACCATGATCTCCAAACTACTTTCATGAAGATGAGCTATGGCATATGGGACCTCAATCAGTTTTCCATTTTTTGATGCACTGTCAGCATCCCAGTTCTTCATCCATGTTGTTTCTAGTTTTTAATAAGTCAAAATCAAGCAAAGGTTAATATTTTAATGACTGTAAATTCACATTCACAATTTCATAAGAGAAATTTCATCTGAGTTACTATTTTTAAGATCTTTTGTTTCCCTGTTTTATTGCTTGTATGGCTTCTCTGAAAGAAAGTATTTGAAGAGACTGGATAGGTTACCACTTATGAAGTCCCAGCTTTTGTTCCTTAAAAACCTCTTAACCCTCCTTCCTCCCTTCTCTCCAATCATCATCAATTTCTGCAAGTACATTAAGTAACAGAGAGACACACACATTGGAAAAACACGGCAGGAAAAACGGGAAAAACCCTTTATAGAATGGATTCTTTCTTAGCTGTCTCTTATCTGTAAAGAGTGCATGTTTTTAGATGGTACATGAAACACTACGCTGGTACAAAGCAGAGGGAATGTGACTCTCTAGTTCATGCATTTGCTCTTACAAGCAAGTAACAGAGCAAGCAACTTGGATTTTTATTTACTGACCTAGTATGGAGTTGTGCAAAGCAAGCAAAACATTATGAAGAACAATGCAGTTTTTAAAAAATTTTTGTGTTCTTTTGTTCTGTTTCTCTATTTACTTCTCTCCTCAACCACAGTGACCATCCCTACAGTCCTTGTTTTCTGGCAAACTCTCAAATTTGCTTCTAGGACAAACGGTGGAGACAGAATAGTTTGTGGAGTGTAATAATGCATATGGGAATAGTAAATCCAGCTTACTGTTATTCACAGTATAAAATCCAGAGAATTTTATGTGAGCACAGAAGATCCCTTGCTTCAGTTATTGCTTGCAGGGATTCACGATCAATCTCTTGTATACAGGAAGTAATGAAAATACAGAGCAAGTTTCTGAGGAGTTGTTTTAATTGACAGCTCCCTTGAAGAGGGTCTTTTAGTTTGACTTCATCTATTCCATCCTTCAAGCAGTTTCTAACATTCTCTTCTCCCCAGATGATTCTCTGAATATCTTCTGAATTGCACTAAGATAGGCAGTACTGTGTTTTTCAGTTAGAGAAGGTAACAGCTTTGAATCCTGGAAATGGCCTGCAGTTATTTTTTGCATGTGTGTTCCTTAACTGCAGAACTGTGCCGTTTTAGGGAGGTTTTTGCAGGTTTAGAAATAACTAAATTCACAAGAAGTTATTGTAATACATTATTTAAAATAAATAACCGGATAATATTTTCATTAATTTTGAAGATTTGCAGCTTAAACACCTTTGTACTTTCTTACTGGCTTTTGTAGGCAGTGCTGAGTGCAGGCAGTTGGGAGAATTATGTTTTGCATTGCTCGTGAGACATTCGGTTTCCTGCCAGTCTGGCAGCTGAAGCGGCTGACTCCTCCTAGGATGCAGATTGTCTTAAATAAGGAGCTAGAAACCCTTGCACACGTTTGAAATTGAATGCAGGTAGGGAGAAGGCAGGCGTTGTTCTCTTGGCTGATGCGTGTCTGTGTCTGCCCTAGGTCACCCCGTTCAGTTCTACAGCATGAACAGGCCTGCGGCTCGGCACACGCCCCCCACCATCGGCGGCTCCTTGCCGTACCGGCGCCCTCCCTCCATCACCTCACAGAGCAGCCTGCAGAGCCAGATGAACGGGGGCCCCTTCTACAGCCAGAACCCAGGTGAGGAACTGCAGCTGCTCCACTGAGCTCAGCCTGCTCAGCACACTCACCTTCAGCTCGCTGAATTTTATGTTCTGTCTCCATTGCACATCTTGCACTTTCAGTATGCTGCTGGTAGCTGTGCCAAAGCTGCAGTGCAAGTGCAGAGGTTCAGCTTCCATTATGGCAAGCATCTTAAAAAATGCTAGCATTGTTGCCAAATAATTTATGCTTGATGTCGCAGTCCTCATCAGACAAGCTTAATCCTTGACTACACCGTGTGTCCTGGACCTGCTTTGGTGTGGGATGGGGATTTGATTTTTGCACCAGAATGCTGATTCTTCATTAATCAGTCTTTATCTTGTGTGCTTTTTCCTTGTGGGTAATGTACAGTTCAAGCAGATGTACTTGTTACACAGGGACAAGCATTAGACTCCCTAGAGATACCACTGGTGTTTGGGTGTGAGGGAGCTGGGTCATCTCTAAGCCCACAGGTGATGTTATTTAGGGGTGATCTGCCTTACAAAGCAAGAGGAGACCTTACCAGGGAGTGAGTGTCCTGTGGTCAGCATAACACAGTGGCCCTTTACCTAAGGAGTTCTTCTCCTTCTGCTTCTGATAGCACAGGATGGTTTTATACCAGACTAGGGGAGAACTTCTCTTTTGACAAAGCTACAGAAAGATGCAGGGGACACACTGAAGGTTTCTTGTCAGGAAATGCCCTAATACCAGCAAGATAGAATGTTGACTTGCAAGTACTACAGTATGCTGGTGTTTTGTGGTGGTAGGATTGGAAGAGGGTGTGTGTTGTGGCTTGGTTGCTTTTGTGGTTTTGTTTGTTGGTTTTTTTTTTGGTCAGTTGTTTTTGGTTAGTTTGTTTGTCCTTTTAAAATTGAACACTGAACTTGGAATCAGTTCAAATGCTGCAATCTGCATTTAAGGGATTTGATCAGGTTTGCCTGTTACTGTTTGTGAGTTACCCTGCAGGGTGAGGTGTGCAGAGCTTGAGATGGAAATGAATGGTCCTGCTGGGTACAGAGAAGTGGAGGAGCTTGTAGGGCTAAATTGTAGCCCAGTTCCCTGAAATAGGTTATATTTTCTAAGCATACTGAAGGCTGAAGGGGGGAACAGGCAAGAAGGAAAGGGTAATAGCAACAAAAGAAAACTTTCAGGATTACAATAATGCAATTTTTGCAATAAAGACGATTTTCAGTATATCCAGAGAGTTTTTGATGACTGCTGTGCATTTTTTGTTTGTAGGCTGTTTAGTAAAGGGATAATTCTCTACAAGCTGCCATTGCATTGTTAATAGGTGATCACAGAATATGACAAACGGACTTAAAATAAATTGCATAACCACAGTTTAGTCTGTGTATCCAGAAAGAAGGTAATGATTATGGTGATTAGTCATTTGAACTGTAAATCACCAACAAAATACTTCAGTTGTATTGGCATATCTGAAACATTATAAATAAGCAGTTGTAGTAAGAGATTTTTTTGCTATACCAGCAGAATACAGAATTTATTAGCTTTGCAGTTACACTAAACCAAGGTTTTTTTCGAGTTCACCTTGAAAGGAGAGGATGCTCAGGCTTGCATAATTGATGAAAGCCCTAAGAACAGAGGCACTGATGTGTCTGGAAGGAGCAGGTTTAGTAGTGATGGGACAGAGGCCACATTTTTTTCTCAGTATTCCTGAAGAGAAACAGAAAATATGAAGGGAAAGACAGACCTTACAAGAGGCAGAAGAGGGTGCCAGCTATGGCTTTTTGGTTGTTTGCAGGCTGTTTGGCAGTAACACAGAACTGTTATTTCCGTTTGCCATTTTTTAAAATGGTGGCATAGTCATGTTTGTTTTTTCATTTGACAGGAGGATGAAAGGTACTTGCATTGCCCTCTTCTATTAAATGCCACTCTAAGATAATACTATTTTTCTGCTTCAGGATGAGACCTTTTTAACAGTGAAAAGAAAATATTAAGAAATGCAGACTCTAAATGATCTCAGCATATGTCTGTCCCAAAGCCACTCTTGGCAGCCAAGCCACATAACAAGTGCTTTAACCCTGCAACTTTGGATATGGTTATCTAAGCAACATAGAGCCCAGCACAGGCTGAAAACCATGTGGGAGAATCTGGGCAAGGATTGAGGTGGTGGTTGCAACCCCCTCATTTGTACAGCTGAATTCTTACCAGTCTGAAGCTGCCCAGTGGAAGATGCTCTTGAGCATTTCTAAATTAATTACACTGCAACTGTGTATTAAACCTATCAGTGGTCAGAATGGAAGGAAGATGGGAGGGGACATTTAAGATGATGTTTATATGGCAGAGGTAAACTTCTTCTGATGCATTTAATAAACAAAATAATTAGTATTTTGTTTATTTAATTACTACAATACAATTTAATTACTGTATTGCCTCTTAAAGGCCAAAACTAGAGTAATTATATGGCATATAGAGACAATACTGTGATAGTCCCTGCACAGTGCAAAGACTGAAGCACAAAGTGAGGGGTTAAGATACACAAGGAATGGTGTCAGCTAGTGTTAACATCACCACTGTGATTAAACTACACAACCCAAACTCAACCTGGGAATTTTTTTTGGATTTACTTGGCATGCTTGTCTAGAGGAATTTATTTTTCTCCATGGAAAGCCTTGTTATTTCTTTCAAAGAAATATATATAGCTCACGAACAAAGTACACTGAAGAGACCAAGGAAACTGTAACTACTGCCCTCTGCTAGGTATGGATTCTGTGAATCCATATGATGTTGAATAGAGGAATCATTTTGAAATGAAACACTTTTATAGCATATATAATTGAAAAAGCAGGGACAAGGATGCTGAATTGATGGATATTACTGCTTTTCAGTAGGACTTTAAATTCGAGTTCCCTTTTTCTGCTTTGAAAAAATGCAAAACCAAATCTTTTCACAGCAATCCTGGTTACACTCAAAGGAATAAATACTCTGAGGTCACGTCATTTGAGTCAAAGAAACTGTAATCAGAAATGTATTTCAGTTTTTTCTCAAGAGATATCAATTAAATGGTGAGATAATGGAACTTACTTTATATAGAGATGCAAGATATTTTTGCAAAAAAAAGGATGGTTGGTGTTAGTCTTTTCATTTATGGTGTGTGGTTCTGAAAGAAATGTGGATGTGAGTGACAGAAGAAAATCAAAGCACTTAGGATAGTTGTTACTGGAATAAGCAAACAGAAGAAATTTTGAGACACAAATTGCAGATGCTGTAGAACTCTTTTCTCTTGCTATGATAATGTGAATTAATTCTGAAAAATGCTGCATCATACCTGTCAGTTTTCTTACTACCTCTGAAATTAGTCTGAAATTAATTTAGTTGCCTGGTGGCTAAATAAATGTACTGGCACATGAAGCATAGACTTGTTTTCCCCTTAATCCCTTTGGACACGATTGAATGTTTTTTGTATGCCACATACTAACAAGAAATTTATTATTTGTGCTTCTCCTAAGGTGTGCTAAAAAATCATCTTGCAGCTTGCCTAAAGAATTTTGCTGCGTTATTCAAAGTGATACTAAATTCACATAAAACTGGTTAGCTGATTTTTTAACTAGATAACTCAAACTCGCATTCTAAGCTTAAACCACAGTTCAGTGTTGAAGCATTTGCAAATGACCGAAAGTATCTTCTTTAACTGGGAGTTCACATACATTGTACAAAGGCAGCTCTTACTGTACAAAGAGAGCTCTTCTGGTGCCACTGAAAGGGCTGTTCAGAATTCAGTGCAGGGAAGTCAGGTGGGGAGGAAACCAGGCAGCACATCTGGAACAGGCCCTGTGGTTTGGCAGCAGCACAATGTGCTCTGTTCTGTCAATAAGATCAGAAGGGTTGCATCTTTCAGATCTGCACAGTTCTCAATAGGCATTTTTTTTGTTTTGTCTAAAATAGCTGCCTCATTCAATCAGGATTTCTGGCCTACATCTTGGAAAAAAAAGAGTTATATCCATTTTCATTACTAGAGATTCATGGATGCTGTTAGGCACCTCCAAAAATATCAATTAGATTTGAAAGGGGAATGATTATAGGCAGAGAGCCCTCTTGATGTATTTGTTAGTTAGGTCTGTTCACAAAGTGCTATGTTCTGTAGTAAGAAACTTCATCTTGAGGGAATCTCATAGTTAAATCAGAAAAATACTTCAGCATGGATTCTTAATGTTAAGAGCTGGGTTGAAAATTTTAAAAATAGAGATATATCCTTGAAGAAAGGATTAGGAATATGCTTGAACTACCGGAGCCATTTTTCTTTAAATGTCAGTCTTTTTATCCCAGCTTCCTGGCAGCTTGCTGCACTGTCTGAGTGGTGATGATGTCTACTTTCCTGTGTGCTGCTTTGTTGTGTTTCTAACTGGATGCCTTTCTCTTTTTAATTTCTGTGGCAGCATCCCTTGCTCCTCCTCCCCCCTCCATCCTACAGGTAACTCCACAGTTACCACTAATGGGATTTGTGGCCAGAGTTCAAGAAAACAGTAAGTTTGCTGCTTCCTTGTGCTATGTTTTATTACTGGATGTGGCTTTTGGATTGAGTTGATGAAAGATTTATCTGTATATATCCAGAATTCTGCGTTCTCTACTGCCTCTGCAAGTTTGAAATTGTGAAGGGTGGGGAAAAAGAAATAATCATATTGGAGTTACCTGGTTTTTCCTTGTCTGCGTTTTCCTGTCTCTGGTGTTTTCACAAGTTACAGCTGTTGGTCCCAGTGCAGTTAATTGGGACAGAGAGCGTTACTTGAAGCAGTGCCGTGGCTGTAGAGACGTTTTCATGGTGTGCTGTTGCTGATTTCAGTTTCAGACACTCCTCCCCCGCCGCCGCCCGTGGACGAGGCCGTGTTCGATGAGTCTCCCCCTCCGCCCCCACCCCCGGAGGATTATGAGGAGGAGGAAGCGGCCGTGGTGGAGTACAGCGACCCCTATGCGGAGGAGGACCCTCCCTGGGCACCCAGGACATACCTGGAGAAGGGTAGGTCTGGAGCTGCTAGAGACAGCGGGGATTTATTTATAACAACTTTCTCTATGTGCTCCTGCCATCCTGCTTCTGGGCATGGAGTCTGCCTGGACTCCTTCATACCAGTGTTGGTATCACAGCACTTGAGTCAGCAGCAGAAGAGAAAGAAGAGGCCTTGAGGTGTGTTTATGGTGCCTCACACTAATGCAGAGGGAGGGGGGTGTGTGCCCGTGCCTTGAGAAACTACTTTCTATTTGAGGAAATAATAATATAATGTTCTCTTCTACTCTCCTGTGGGACTTTATGGGCTTGGGAACTGAAATAGTCTATATAGGTGCATATATGCACAGATCTGTTCCATCCCATGTGTCATAGCAAATCTGTAAAGGGGAGTCTTTAAAGATCAGCTGGAGAAAGTCATGCTTTTAGTCAGAAAATGTTTCCTGTGGAGAACAAAAGTATAAGAAGAGAAACATTATCTCTATTGATGTCGAGACCCATGCAAAAGCATAACTTCAATCTGTATTTTTAAAACTAGATGACCAAAACATCTAAAAGGTTGTCTGTTTAGACAACCTTTTAGAACACTCTTAAAAGTAACAGAAAATACAGTTGCTTTCAGTGTATGAAGAACTATTAAATAGTAGTTTTAGGATACCAGAAAAAAAAGAGATTGACATAGATGTGGATTCTGTTGTAATTACATGAAGAGCTCTACTCAGCCCATGTTTGAGATTTGACTGCTGTGCTGGAGTTGGGAGAGAAGTGCTTGGCTGTGAGTTTTTTGTAGCAAGCTTTGAAGCTTTAAAATTAATGAGAAACCTTGTACTAAAAGAGAACTTTAATACTCCAGGAACGTGAATACTTATACTGCTGGGAATTATAATGCTTTATTCAGCAAAATAATTTATCTTGTGGCAACTCCTTAAGTTCCTATAAATAGTATTCTGTGCCTCATAATTCAAAGTGGACAAAACTGATGAAAGTAAGTAGCTCTTCCAACATGTTTACCCCCAATACGTAAAATTCCCAATTCTTAGGATTTGTACTTGTACTTTTGATATGACCATTCTCCTGTTTGAGTTCATATGAGAGCACTTTTATAGAGTTAGGGTAGATGACCTTTGCAATAGAAGCTGGAACACCAGAGGTGTCGAATCCAGAGGGTTGCTGTATGTTGGAATGGGATTCAACATGCCTGTGTTCTGCAGAGGGTCAAGCAGTGTGGGAGGTACCTTGAACATTAAGACAGCTCGAGCCTGCAGCTGAGGTTGGAAGTGAATAGCAGATCCATGTGGAACAGACAGAGGAGTTGTTAAGTAGGATACATTACTGGGGACACTGACCTGAGGACTCTGCCCTGTGACTGTAATGGCAACATCCAATCTGCAGTGTCCAGGGGTGTACAGTGCAGTTTTGCACTGAGCTCTGTGTCTGGATGTGCGGCAGGAACAGAAAAGAAAATGACCTGGCTCTGCAAATCAGATGAATGGAGATGGGTATCCAGAGGGAAAATTGCACTTACACCACTTAGAGAGAGTGTAACAGACTCCAGTTGGATTATCAGCTAGCCTACATTTGTGGTCACTTGGATACAACAGAGTTCAGCCAAACTCTGTGTAATTGTTGGAGAACCAAAGATCACTGATTGGAAGAACATCAACCTAAATGAGTAATTCTGGTTTTCGTAAGTGCACTGAAACATATTCAGACAGAAACTAAAAGAGGCCTTGGCTCGGGCAGACAGGGAAGGATGCCACCTCCTGAGTCAGTACTGCTGCTTCCTGTCTCATCTGGAGCCTTTCTTGCAATACTGGCCTGGACTCATCATAACTTGGGGCATGTGACAAGCACAGCTTGAACTGCTGGGACTGCAAACAGAAGGATTAAAGAGCCTTTTAGAGAGAGGACTGTTGCCAGTACACAGATAACAGGCTGGAGGAAGCAATGGTGATGGAAGAACAAAAACAGGCGTCAGGTAAATTTTATGAGGCTTAACAAGAAGCAAAATTCCTTCACAAACTTAAGGAAGAGTTTCCTTCTTGTGATCATGAAATAATTAATCCATTCATTATCCAAAGGGATTAAAGTATACTCAAAAGTTAGAAAAAAAGGAATTGGAAGTTACTATGATCCTTGGATGAGGATGATTATTAGTATTGTCATCAAGAGAATGAAGAAAAATAGCACAGTGACTTTAGGAAGAAATTTCAAAACCCTTAGAAAGGAATTTTGAAGGACTTAAATTGAATGTATCACATGTTCCTACAGTTGCTTTTCAAGCTAAAAATGTACGTGTTTCTCCATTGGTGTTTTGTTTGCTTAGAACTATATGTCTAAAACTGTGTAGACGAAGTTACTTAACAACTGCTGGCACAATTGTAGGGCTAACAACGTGTGTTTTTAAAATATGTACTAGTCACATGATAAAATAATTTTCCCCTGGGATTGATCTGTATATTTTATAATCTCTTCTGGATCCAGGTTTCCCTAGTGTTGGTTTGTGTTGATTCCTTTGCTCCCTCCAAAGGGAATGTTCTTTTGAAAAGAGTGATGAGTTTGCTAGACTCTTGGACAGTGGATTTATGAACATATGCTGTTAATTTTTAATCCTTGCTTTAGTTTAGAGTATCTTTCCATCTATCCTCAGTACAAGATCTTAGGATCCCTGTCCAACATAATTTTTTTTTCTCCTTAGTGGCAGCACTGAATATTTCATTGCCAAGTGCTCAAAGCAGTGATTGATGCTATTTGTTAAAGTACTCAGAGTCTGGCATAACTAACTTTCTCTATGAAACACATAATGATACCACCGAGATTGGAAAAATGTATCAATTTGATGTCTATTTTCTGGCATTTCGGGACTGTTCTGTTTAATACGTGCTATGTCCAACTTCTTTGCCTTTCCTAACAATTTTTGTGCCATCAGTAAAATAATCTACAGCTGTAAGAAAAATGTCCTGATACAGTATGTGTACCTTTCCACCTTCCTTCTTCCTGGCTCCTAACAGGGATTCACAACTTGGTAGTGGCTGCTGGATGTTGAGATGCACATGCACCTTTAGGGATTTAAATGTGCAAGTAGCTAGGGTGGATAGAAGTCTGGGACATCGGCCTTGGCTCATTTGTACTGTGGCCTGAAGAGAGCTCTTGCTACATTCCCTCTTCCATGTTTTCCTACTCTTAGCTGTGCTGAGATCTGATTTAGCACATACAGGAAGAGTTCTGAGTGCTCGTAGCCACGGGGATTCACAACCACCTTCTTGTATTGTTCCACACCAAAAGTTTATCATACAGCTGGACACTTCCTCTGGTGGGTTGGCTCATGTGCTTCAAAGCTTGTACAATAGGGGGTGCAAGAAACTTTCAGCAGATCATTCTGCACACTCACAGGTGAGGCAGTGCCTGGACCAGGGAGGGTGATTGGATTTTCCTCCTCCTCTCCTACCTCTCCTGACAGTCACATTCTGTTCTTTCCTAGTGGTGGCAATCTATGACTACACCAAGGACAAGGAAGATGAGCTCTCGTTTCAGGAAGGTGCCATCATTTACGTCATCAAGAAAAATGATGATGGCTGGTATGAGGGGGTCATGAACGGAGTGACAGGGCTGTTCCCGGGCAACTATGTGGAGTCCATCATGCATTACTCAGAGTGAAGACCAGAGGACAGAGCACTGCATCTCCTGCTGCAGGAGCTGTCAGGGCTTCCCAGATCTCCACCAGCCTCTGGGGCCCCATCCAGTGTAACTGAATGAAGGATAATTGTAACAACCACTCTTTTGGGTTTGTTTTTTTTTTTCTTTCCCCCCTCATGATAAGACAATAGTGATTTGAGTTGTTTGAAGAAATGGCTCTTCAGCTGCCAGCAGAGGCTATCCTGAGCTATCTGACTTTGAATTAAGCTGACCCATTCAGATGTAACAAACTTGTTGATTAGCTCATACTTCACTCGAATTCTGACTTCTGACAGGCCTTGGGATCTGTCTCAGGAATCCTGTGTGCCCTCACAGTTCTACTGTTGGAAGCAGTGCCTGGCACTGAGGATGTCCCAGATGCTTGTGGTGAAGATCACTGGCCAGTGGACATCCCTCCTGTTCCACACCACACTCCCTTGCAGCTGGAAGAACAGTCATGGAATCCCAGCAAACGCTGGGATTTCTACACAGAGGCGTTCCTGTCACTGACTTCCAGACAGCTGGATCCTGCACGCGTGGGCTGACACAGGGCACACAGAGCCGGCTTTCATTCGCTCACCTTTGAGTTCAGACAATTCAAATGGCTGCAGCCCCGAAACCCCCACCCCCATTTCTCATCTTCTGAATGCCACATATTTGTTTTGTGTTCTGCACTGATGTAACTGTGCTCCTCTCCACAGCGAGCTCCTTGCCACGGTTGCTGCCGGTTCAAACAGAACTCACAGATGCCGTTGATGGTGAAGGTGAAACAAAGTTTACAGGTCCTCCTGGGGTCTGAGGATTAACTCTAGGGGGTGTGATCTAAGGTTCAAATCTACTCATGCCTGCTTGCACTAGAGAAACTTGCCCCAACTTTAGTTTTATGCACAATATAATCTTAAAAATCCAATCAGGTATTGTAAATTGGCTATTTTGTACTTGATGACTAGATTTGCATATGTACTGTGAGAGCCCTGTGCAGAGGCAGGACAAATGGCAATTGTTGTCTTCGTGTCTGCTGCCAAAATCTCTTCGGCGGAAGCAAAAAGGGCTGTTGTGTGTACTGGTTTCCCATGGAAATCCAAGCAGTAACTAGTAGTAGTCCTAGCTCTTCCCCTAGCCCTCTCCACTGTTTATTATAATAGATATTTTGAGCTATACTGGTGGCTTGGGGTGGGGTAATACCAAGTGAAGGACCTGTAGCCCCTTGTGATGATACTTGGCTTTCTGATCTAGTCTCAGTTAAAAATTCTGCTCCGATTGTACACAGCAGATCCCTCTAAGTGATGGTTGTACTTGTGTGCCCTTAGGAATATCTGAATGTTACCTTTGGGTAAATATCATGCGTTAACTGAGTAAATTTCCTGTTATGTCTTGTTAGCCTGCGAATTGAGCTGATCTGTATTGCAAGAGCCTCCTGGGCAACTCCAGGCTGTCACCTGGGCAACTCCAGGCTGTCACCTGGCCGAGTTGTAGCTGGTACCAAGAGAAGTGTGTCCGAGGTAAGGCCGGTGTTAAAGCAGAGCAGTGCACAGTGGAGCGGGGCTGGCTGTGTGATGGCACTGGCACCAATACAGGTCACTGATGCTGCCCCTTGCTTGGTAGGTAGTGCAGTACCAGCATGGAGGTGCAGGCTTGGTGCCAGCCTGGGCAGGGAGGTGCCATAGCTGCTCAGAGAGGAAGAAGGAAGAAACAAATAGGTGTGTTTTTAGGCCATGGAGGAATGTGATCACCTGCTGTGAGCTTGTGGAACTCCTGTGACAGCGCACAAGAAACTGGTTTGGGTAAAGTCTGCAGGAAGGACAATTTTGAAGAAACTCGTGCAGATAGAAGTTGCTTTCTCCCTTGCTAATCCACATTGTCTTCTTTCTGGAAGCTGACAGCGTAGTTTGGGATGGGTGCCAGAACAGATACCCTTTGAGCCCTTTACTCTCTGAAAAGTTTTCTTGCAGCAAGACTAAAAGCAGCAGCCATATTCAGTTCCCTCAGGCCATCATTTCTGTGGAAGCAAGTCCAGAACCACTGGTTGTGCAGTCACTGGAGTAACTGTTTCTAGTGTCACTGGGCGGGTCTAAACTTTTGGCACAGGGAGGTGGTGCTTCTGGCAAAGTTGACTGAACAGCAGCATTCACAAGCCTTTGGTGCTTACAGGGGAGCTGTGTTTTCCAGGAATAGCAGAGCTTTCGTGGCTTTTCTTGCCTTGGATATGTTTGTGGTAAAATCTGAGCCCACAGTGCTCAAATGCATCGTTAGGGCAGCCTAATGAGTTCCTAAGTGAGAGCTGAACCTCTGTGTGCACCCAAGCTGAGCTGGCAGATCACACTGTAGTGAAATGTGTCTTAACCCAGTCTGAGCAAGAGCTTGTGCTTCAACACTTCTGGCAGGTGGATGGAATAGTGTGTACTCCCACTGTGTGTGATACTTAATGTTCAATCAGCTGGTTTTTCATCTTGCAAGTTTTGTGTCGTGAGAGCAGAGCAGTGTGAGAGGAATGCTTGCCAGAGCCCAGCACAGGAGATAAGGCTGCAAAACCCTGAGAGTGAAATACGTGACAGCTCCTGAAGAAGTGGCTTTGGTCTGATGGGCCAGGGGTTAGTTTGCTCCCTGCTGATAGTACATGGAATTGTTTATCCTGTAAGAACTGCTGTGGATGGAATTTCTGGGTCACCTCCTGCTGGTTTTATGCTTTATTATGCAGTACTAATGTAAAGAAATTTGTTGAGTTTTACGCATATTTTTATTTTGTACAGATTTTAATTCCGTTGCTTGTTTGGGGATGATGTGATGTAATGGTCATAGACCAGGCCAAGGCTTTGTATATTAATGTTACATAGATTGCATGCTAGTAAAGTCAGTGAGGGTTGTGTTTCCAGTTTTGTCCCTTGTACTTCTCCTTGTCCAAAACCTTCTCTTCCTCACCCCTTTTTAATTTACAGGTTTACTTTAAAAGGGGGTGGCAAATGGGGGGTGGGGAGAAACACGTCAGTATGTTAAATAAGGTGCACAAAATCTCTTCACTGCTGAGTTTTGCTGCCACAGCTCATGGTGTTCTGCATCACAGGCTGTTGAATTGGGAGTGTGTATGCATGAGAGGTGGGGGAAGGAGACACTCCAGCATAGCCCAAAGAGTGCTGAATGGCCAAAATGTATGTTTCTCCCTTTGTGAGAACTGCCTTAGCCCAGCCAGCTGTTTTGGTTGTGCACAGAAATTGTTCAGCATCCTCTAGCGGTGTATTTTGCCTTGGTTTGCTGTGTATCAAAGATTTCTTCCTTCCTCTTGGTGCCAGGGACAAAGCTGTTAACTACAGCTGCCTCCGTCACGTGCCTGCATGAGAGGAGGTCTGAGCGAGTCTGTCCACAGCTAGTGCTGCAGCAGGTTCATTCTGGTGCCTTCATTCCAGCCGAGGAGCGATAGCTGAGGCTGTGTGTGTCTCACCCATTTGTTCCCCTCCTCCTCCCCTTCCCCCCAGCTGTTGCAGCAGAGGGCTGAGAGGAGCAGGAGAGGCCACCAGCAAAGTCTGTGCCTGAGTGTCCTGAGGGTGTGTCCAGTGCACGGGCTGGAGGAGGCAGCAGAGCTGAAGCAATGCTGGAGCACTTGCTGCTCTGACTGCTTAGACACAGACACTGAGGCACTGAAGAGCCACTGCTCACTGGAGGACACAGAGGTGTGGCGTGACCCTGAGGTAGATGACAGAGCTTGGTGTGTGTTACCAGGAGGCCGACCATGTTCTGGGATTCAGACTGTCCTTGCAGATAGTTGAGTTGAATGTCCTGAAAGTGGCTGGAGATCTGGAGATGTCTCTGCCAGTGTGAACCACAGATCCTGTGGGTGGCTTACCTGTGAGTGCCAGAAAGGCTTAGACCCAGCTAGTTCTTGCTAGAGCAGTTCATTCTCCTTTCACAGCTGCTGGGCATCTTCTTTTCTTGCTGCTGAAGGTTCTTAATGACAGCCAAAGCTGACAGTGGAAGTAATGCAGCTTCTGAAAAGTGCCGCTTCTACCTGGGGTATTTCTGTTGATCATGAAAAGAAAGCAAGGAAGCAGCAGGACTGAGAAGCCTTTTCCAGCAGAGGCTGTGTGGGCTGCTTGCCTGCTGTGGCTGTGCACGTTGTTGACTAGAGGTGGAAGAGGACTGTGCACTCATATCTGTTGTGCTTCTGTGGTGTCTCCCACATGTGCTTGATGGTGACTTCATGCTGTGCTCTTCCTTGCAACTTCCACCACTTCCTAGCAGATGCTGTGGATGTGCTTCTACTGGAAACAAGCTTGCATTTTTTATTAGTTACATCCGTGGGCTCCAGGCACAGAGCTAAAGTTCTGCATCTTACTTTCTGGAAAGGATGGAACTTTACCTGGTTTAGTAATCTGGGAGCATTTTACAGAGCTTCTCTTCCCAGAAGTGCAACAGGATATTTTGTAATACAGGTGACACCTGTATTCTCTGCAGGGCCTTTTTTGGAAGCTGCTTAGAGGATGCTGTTGAAAAGACCAGGGTGCTGTGGCTTTACTAGGAGCGGTAGTTGCATTCAGAGTATCAAGTGTCACTGGTGAAGCACTGCAGCATTTCAGGCAGCATTACAAACCCCATGCAGAGACTTCAGTACCCCTGAACACTGCAACACTGTTGCATTCATAAAGCAAATATTTACAACACTAACATTTAGGGATGATGGTGGAAACTGAGCACCAGCCACATCATGGGCTAAAGCTTCTGGGGTGCCAGTTACAAGAATTTACTGTGCTTACAGGTGTATTCACCTTCCCCAGCTTCTGGCATCTCCCAGTATTTGGCACAGCTGCATTGGATAAAATGGTTATTGCACAGAGGTCAGAACAGTACAAGAAGGGAACAATTTGTGGTTTTAGGGATTTTCCCCTGCAGTAGCTGAAGTCAAGGCATAGTAACAGCCCTATTTAGCTACTTCTGATGTTAAAACTTCAAGGATAGTGGGACCCCCACTGCACGTCCATGGGGATGTGCCGAAAGCTTTATGCAGCCAAGGTTCGACAACTGCTGTTAGAAAGAATAATTCACAGATCATGGTGTTCTGCTGCTTTCATTCAGAAAAAACCCCACCCATGTGTTATGTGTAATCTCCAGCCCATGCAGGAAGAGGTTTGGGGGGGTTTTTGTATTCTAAATATACTAATTTTATTAGCACCTGTGCTCATTACAAGACATTTTACAAGACAGTGATGGCAGCAGTGGCCTGCTGTCCAGAGGTAAGCCTGCACCCAGGACCCTGCTGAAATGGGTGCAGTACATTTGTTCCAGTTTCTCTTTACACCTCTGAAGAATCCTGCTACTACTGACTAATAGGAAGAGCTGTGTACAAATTTATTTCCATTACAGCGCCTCGGTAAGTGCTGACATGTCCAAGATTTTTTTGTAAAGAACAAGTGCTTCTTTTCACATTTGAAAAAGTGTCTTTTGCAACTTGCATGGACAAGTAGTTTCTATGAATTCTCTGGAGATGTCAGTGTCTAACATGGATTTTGTCCATGCACTTTTCTGAAAGCAGATTCCCCCCAATTTGGTTTGCAGTTGGAGCAGCAGGCTGTGCTTTGCTTTTGGCACTGCCGCTGCCGAGGATGGGTGCAGAGCCCACTGTAAGTGACCAAGCCCGCAGGACTCTGGGGAGCTGTATGCCGCCAGTAACGTTTTAGTGTGTGTGCCATTTGAACCACCTTCCAGTGAGTGCAAAACCCAATTTTTAAATTTTTTTAATTGTACTTGGAATTAACTGTTGCTGTGTACTAAACCCTCTTGTTATGAGCCCTAAATAAAAAGAACAAAGCACACCTCGTGTTCTGTGAGCGTGCCAAAGCCGAGTCGCAGTTCTTGTCTTTGCCTACAGCCTTCAACACACAAGGGCCAGGGATGGGGACCAGTGTGTGCAGGAGCGCTGTCCCTGAGGATCTCTGAGCACAACAACTGTCCAAGCCTTGGCATCCAGCCTGCTGCCCTCAGCAGCTCCTCAGCCGCTGTGGCACTGCCCCTCCTGCACTCGCTGTTGTAGTTCTCCAGTCTCTGCTGCTGCGGGCTGCAGTGTCGGGCTGAGCGCGTTTCCCAGCTGCGTTCCCCATAGCAGCACGCAGCAGGCTCCAGCTGTCCTGTGGGAGCAGAGCTGGGCAGGACTCTGCCAGCCCGAGGTGAGCCTTCCCACAGCTCCTCTCTGAACTGTAACTGATGTGCAGCTCCGGGCTGGGAAATGACTGTGCAAAGGAATGGCTGCACTGTCATTGGCAGGGAGCACGGAAAGGGTACACGGCTGTAGCCATCAGCTACCTCACCCCTGCCAAGAGGAACCACGGATCACCTCAAAACACAGTGTAGTTCTGAACTGATGAAAAAGGAAAATTGCAAGACAGGATTAAAACAGTATTAAATTTAACTACATCTTTATTGAATTGTGCATATTCCATTGTATAATGATCTATATTGGGTACTCTATAATGTAGTATTTCTTTTGTCCTCTCTCATGCTTATAAAAGTATATTTATACATATATTTATATATATTTATAATATGGCAAAGCTCCCCCCAACCTGAAGCTAAAAGAGCTTTGATTTTATTTTTTTTTCTTCTTTTTGGAAAGGGAAGAAGAGGGGAGGCAATCCCATTGAAAGATAAAATGTGCAATTTTTCTTTTTAAAGCAGTAAACATGAATATATTTACAGCACTCAGCACAAGTTTGCTGCACAGACAAATCATCATTGCAATGACACTTCTTACACTTGCATCTCCAGTATTATACAGAATATTCCCAGTGACTGGTAACAATTAGTGTAAGCCACAAACCAAACTGCTGCTCCAGTTCATTTCTGGTCCACTGCAGTCCAGTAGGAGGCCTAAGATTTCCAATGACAACTTGTGACAAAACATTCTGTTTTTCTTTTAGAAGTACAAGCGCTATTGTGCTGCACCACATCAGCCAGCAGGGTGCCGTGGGCACGGCTTTGTTTGCTAAACCGTCCTTTGCAAGTGTGTACCGGGCTCCCAGTGTTGGTTAAAGGCAAGGGACACACAACATTGAAGAGTGGCACCCTGTTCTCTCACCAGATTTGTGCTGGAGATCAGCAGTCTGAAACCCTGGCAACAAGAGACCGGTGCACACACATCTGCATACCTGGAATTTAGCTCAGAATGCATCTTTGGCATCTTGGGAAAGCTGGAAGGAAATTACTTTCCACTGCAGCACACAGTTGAATTCCAAAATCTCCTAAAAGACAAATCTTCTAAAAGACAAGTTGCCTTCAAGCATTTAAATAAGGGAGGGTAGTGTCCACAATCTGTTACTGAAGGTCCATCCTTCTCACTCATTTCTACAGCACCAGTTCCTGTTCCTCCTGATCCTCTACTTTCTTTAACTCCCCTTTACCCAAAATCCATCTGCTGAGCAGAGCTCATTGAGTCCTTGCCCCCTGAGTGCCTCAGAGAATCACAGAACCACTCGGTTGGAAGAGATCTCCAAGATCATCGAGTCCAGCCCAGCCCTAACACCTCAACTAGGCCATGGCACCGAGTGCCACATCCAGTCTTTTTAAACACATCCAGGGATGGTGACTCCACCATCTCCCCGGCAGACCATTCCAACACTTTATCACCAAATTTTCCCTGTGGTTGGTTAGTAGCAATAAAGTAATTTACACTTTATGAGTGAGATAAGCGTGTGTTTGTCATCTCGTTTGCAGTTTAGTGTCTTCTCATAACTAGACCAAGCCTGTGTCACAGTAGTAGTGCTGCCCCCTGCAACATAACACTGGTTTGGTCAGTCTTCACAGGCATTTTTTAATTGAAGGAAAGAAAATTCAGAAAGGAAAATTACTTAACTTAGACAAAACCCCACCAGCATGTGGCAAAAAACATCCAAGAGAAACTATCCTGTGTAGTGTTAAATCTTTTCTGGTTTGGAGTCTGCCCTAATGGTGCAAGGAAATGAATGCACAGCCAGGTGCCACAAATGGGCCCCAAAGCAGTAAGACTCACCTGCCGCTGAGGAGCACTGTGTGACTCTCTAATCTACACCTTAACAATGCTAAATGGAAAAAAAAAAAAAACAGCAACCAACCAAACTCCGTGTGCTGGCTGCATCCTCACTACCTTCTGCCAGGAAATCACACTGCTTTTCTGGAGTGCAACTGATTTTAACCTGACACTAGTTGAAGTAATGCTCATATTCGGACCTGCTTATAATCTTATTTTGAGTAAGAAACAAATTTACCTGCGATGGTACCACTTTTGTAGCAGAACAATTTGGTTCTAAGCTGTTTTCTGTAAAAAGCAGAAAATTTCTCTTTTTGCCCTTCTGCTGTTGAAATGGCACTTTTGGTTCCTTAAACTGTGAAAAAAAAAATTAAACTGAGAGGAAGACTGGCCACACTTTATCTCTGAGCTGATATGATTTATGTGGTTGCCTAAGGGCACAGAAAGAAGGAATTAGAAAACCTTTAAATGTGCAAGCCCAGAACAGTAAATGTTAAAATGCACTTGCTGAAAAAACTGCTTTCTCTTCCCTCAGACCTGAAAACAAACAATCCAGGTACCTACACTTTGTTTCCCTGACGTGTCACTCACTGTTGCCCTGCAGACAACTGCAGAGTGAGCTCAGGAGAGGAGCTCTTTGGCTTTGAGGTCATCACCAAGTCAGAGCAGCCAGGGGTGGTTTGCCGCAGGAGGAAACCACTGTGCAGGGTGAAGCAGGGAACTTCCTCTCCCATAGAAAATGAGAGAATTATTTAGACACTTGTGCCTAACTTGCTCTCCCAGCTACCTGTGTTAAAAGACTAAGCAGGACCCCTAGCACAGCCACCTGAAACCTGTTACCTGTAGTTTGTTTAGAACCTGTGGTTTTTTTGGTTTTATAATCAATTTCTCATCCGTGCTTAGTGCCACTAGAAGAGCCTGGTTTTCCCTCTCAAAGCAACTCCCCAACACCTGAATTGTGATGTGTCTGAGAATAGCTCCCTGCTTTCTACACCTGGAGACAGACACCTGGCTGAACAGGGCTCTGCTACTCTAGAGGTGGATGCTACACTGCACAGCAGAGGGGAAATGAAGTAAAAAAAGGAAAATACTAAGAAACACAGCTAAGCCCTCCCAGCTACCTTTGCAGCAGCAGGTCTTCCCTGACACCCACCTTTACCAGTGCCCAGCCTGTGCACTGCCTCATGTAACACAGCTCCTGCTGTATATCCGCGGGTTTTGGGATCAAAGCACTTCTGTGTCCAGAGTGTGAACACTCAGCCTTCACATGCCCATTTGAACAGTGCCAGAAGTATTACTGCCCATATGTACTGCCTGTTTGTAGCAGCAAGCCTCTTCCTGGGTGTCTGAAATCCAGCTCCTTAATTTTCTGATTTAGTAAATATGATGCAATTAAGAGATGACTGCACACTGGGCAAAATAACTTACTTGCAAGATAAGGTGTAAATATTTACTGTCACAAAACCATACTGGAAAAGCAAGTTACAATGGGGGGTATCTCATAAACTGAAAAGGCAACCAGGTTGTCTGAACCACACTGTAGCCAAATTTCCGTACTCAGTTGAGGGAAAGCAAGCAGCAGCCACTCACTGGATCATTACTGCCTTAGGAAGGAAACTGTAATGAGAAGGAATACAGGGTCCCACCTTTGCTGACATTCATTCTTTTTGCTGCAGACTTCGGAGTTACACAGCTGTCTCCCAGCAAGCTCTGGGCAGCCTGCAGTAGGAAGCAGGGATTAATTGCCTAGGGAGAGATACTGGGGAAATGAATGTGGGCACAGGAAAATGAGAACAAAGCTCAAATGCCTCTGAAGAAATGGCACTCAAAGCATCGATGTGCCAAGCCCAAAGCCCAGAGGTACCCGCACTGAATGAACTCAAGTAAAAGGGCTGGAACTGACACACACCAGCGAGGCTGTCCTGGGGAAAAGAACAGCAGGTGGGGCAAGCAGGATGCCCTGGCTGCTCTCACCTGGCAGCACACGCTGCGGCAGCCCAGGCACATCTTGCCAGGAGGAGCAGAAAGTGCCCACTTACCGTGGTGGCTGAGGGCCGAGCAGCCACGAGCACCTTTTGCCCACTGGTGTGTGTGAGCCCCGGAGCTGCGCACAGGACAAAGCAGCCAGAGGACCAACGGTGAAAATCACAGCACCCATGAACTGCAGTGCAGCCTAACCACCCTCCTGCGAGGTTGGTCACCAGCTACACTGAGCATGCTTAAAATCAACAATGCAAATGCTTTTAAGGACACTTTGTAAGCACAAAAATAGTACAAACAGAACCTGGTGAACAATTTGAAAGATACAAAAAAGTGCCTTTCCGTAGCAGTGCTTTAAAAATGCACACAATGGTATATACTCTTATTGCTCAAAAAATCTAGTCTGAAATATTAAAACAATTTCCAGAGGTGCTGAAACAGATTTTAAAAAAATCATATGAAACAGATCAGCAGAGACAGCACCACTAATTTTTTCTCTTTTCATGATGCACCTATTTAAAACTATATAGTTATAGATGTGTAATTTTCCTCAAATTAGCAAAACTTTTTTCCTATTCATAAAATATTCACAAAGACATTTATTTCATTATTTGGTTTTAAAAACAAAACTTTATAAAAAAAAGGAATGGGGGACACTGTCACAATATCATCCTGAATTACTCTAATGAGAGATCAGTTTATATTGGTTTTACACAAGTGAAGATACTGCCAGGTCAAGCTGCTGTCTTTGTTTCATTCTTTGGGAAAAAGAAAGCATTTAAAGTTTGCTTTTGGAGAAGAAGTACGCAAACAGTGAAATTATTTGCCCTAAGAGCCTATTGCCAGTATCCCCATGGTGACCAGGGAAGCTGTAACAGCTGAGGATGCAGTACAGTCCAAGTATTTTAGTTGTTTTACAAAGGGTGTGTCCCACCACCCTGCAAGGAATGTGCAATGATACATAAGACCACTTACACTACCTTATCACAAGGGCTGAATGTGTGGGTAAGACTGCACAACCAAGCTACTGAAGTAGCTACTGAAGAAAAAGGACTGTCATACCTGATCTGGTGACTGATTGTAAATCAGTGACTAACAGGAACCAAGTAAATCAATTGTCCTTTTTCTTCTCATATAGGCCCTTAGATGAAATTCCTAGCCAATGTTATTGCCTCTTTAAGGTTGTTTTATTTCCTGTCTTCTTCCTTGACAGCTAGAAGTGCAACTTTGTAATAAACTGGTTAATGCACTGGTCACAGTCTCTGGTGGGTCAAAGAAGAGACAGAGTTCCTACTCTGTTTGTCCTGAAATTGCTGCTCCCTTCTCTCCTTCCAGAAGGGAAAGTTTCCCGACAATTTTTAATCAATTGCAAACAGTATTTTCTTTACATATTTCCAGATGCTTGTTTTTGTGAAGACATTACATCTTACCAGGCACAGACCAGGTGAGACTGGGTGCTGTGCATGCCTGTGTGAGCACACAGCACTCCCTACAGAACCTACCTGTTCATTCAGGGTAAGAGTTACACGGACAGCTCACGGACCGGCGTGGGTCAGCTTTGGGGTTGGCAGCATTTTTGATTGCAGGAGTCCTGGCAGCTTTCAGAAGGGGTTAACACAAATATATTCATCTTGAGCCACAGAAACAAATGATTGAGCCTACTATCACTTAGAATGCATAATGGTTTGGAATAATGTAGATTTATCCTATTTAACTGCATGGGCAAATAAGTTTGAAATAATTTGTATCAGTGTACATTTTTAAACTATTTGAAAGGAGGGGGAGGCTCTTTATAGTATAAATATATTTCACTCCAGCCCACTATATATAAAATCTATTTCTTTCCTCTGAACATACTCATTTTCAGTAGTATTATGACCAGAATGTTTTGGTATGTTGCACCTGTACTTTTCAATCAATGGACAATGTACAGTTACCAGCCCAACACCTCAGCTTAGCGGAATTTATCCACCACAAACTGCTGAGAAGTTTGTGGGTTTGGGTTTTTTTTTTTCCTTTCTTTAAAGTGCCCCCTACATCTCCATCTTCATGGTAAGATTTGACCAGTTAGAGTCCGATTCCAGATAATATACTGACTGAAACAATAAATACGGTTCTACAAAAACATTCTGGTTATCCTCTATAATTGCGACGAAATATATCACAATATATTATATACCTACACTTATAATACATGCACAAACATGTCTCACGTGGACAGACACTACAAAAAATTATCTCCCTCCCCCTCCCCTAAATGCAGAAAAAGTAAGAAAATGGGGGTTTGGTCCAATCCATAAGAAGGGTAAAAGAAACTGAAAGAATGAAGCCAACACCTCTCTACTCACTTTTCCCAATAAAGTATCAACACCCCTAAGCCCCCAGCTGTTTTAACCTAGCCATGGAAGGGGAATGTCTTTACATTTAGCCATAGCTGCAGTTTGAGATCACCTCTTTTAATGGGCTATCATCCACATCCCCACACCTCTCCACGTGCACAAGATCCCGGGCCGGCCGAGCACAGCACAGCCCACAGGTGACGGAGAGCGCTGGCCCTGGGGACTGACTACCAGTCCCGCGACAGCTTGGTGTTCTGATCCCTCTTGGGGGGCGCGGGGGGCGGCCCCCTCCGTAACGTTGCATAGCCGGATATGTGACTGCCCCCGAGGCTGCTGGTCTTCTGCTGGTCGGCCAGCAGCTCTGGCGGGGGGGGAGGCAGGGCCATGTCGTCCATGGTGGCGGTGGGCTCCGTCCTGGACATCCGCGCGGAGGACAGGGAGCCGTGCCGGGTGATGGATTTCCGCTGCAGCGTCCGGTTGAGGTCTGCCAGGAATCCCGGCTGAACGCTAAGGCTGGACTTGGGTGACGTGGGCACTTGTGGGCCAGCTGGCCCTGGGGGCTCTGCGACCTCCGCCTGTGTCAGTCGGGTGCTGTCGTTCCGCTTGGGGCGTGTGGGTGGCGGGGCTTTTTTCACAGACGGTTTTGACCACGCCTGTGGCTGGGGATTTACAACAGCAACTTTTGGGGAGGTGCTGCCTGAAAAGACAGATGGAATTTCTACTGGAGGGGGAGGAAGATCTATTTCAGGTGGTGGTGGTGGGAAGTCTGAATCGGATGGTGGTGAAGGAAATTCAACCACAGGTTCCTTTCCAGACACACTCGGAGCAGAAGCCTTGGCTGGGATCCCACCTTGTGGAAGGACAATTGGCAGGCTCACACCAGAAAGGTTGAGCTTTCCTGGCTTTGGAGGGGCTGGAGGAGGTGATGACTCCTTGGAAGGAGATCCTGACGGCTCTGGTGAGTGTGCAAATTTGCTGACAAGGCGGTCCACTGAAGGCCTCTTGGACTCGTGGTACTCGGTGGAGCTTGTGGACTTGATGCTGGAGTTGCGCTGAGGTGTTGGAGGTGGTTTCTTCCCTCCAGGGCTTGATGTCTTGCCGGCCTTTTTGACTGGAGACCCTGATTTGTCAGGCGGGGGAGAACCTGCAGAGGAAGCTGGGGAAGGAGGTGGAGGAGGAAACACTAAACTGCTCTCTGGTGGAGGAGGAGGGAAATCTGGTGAGGGAGCAGCAGCAGGCTGCCATTTGGGCTTTGCCTTCACCGCTGGAGGTGACTGTGGAGCCACACTCAGTGGAAGGGGTTTCAGAGGCTGGGGCTCGGTGGCAGGCGGTGTGGGAGGAGGGGGGAACTGGCTGGCTATCTGCTTCACCACCGACGGCACTGGGGACTGAGGGGACGGGGGAGGCTTCACGGAGAAACTCTGCTGCTTTGGGAATGTTGCAGGGGGAGTGGGGCCAGGAGGGGCTGGGGGCAAGGGAGGCACCTGGGGAGAAGTGACACTTGGTTGTTTTTTTACTGCAAGGGGCAAGGGTGCAGTGACAGGGGGAGTGACATGTGTGACTCCT
>VXBR01009608.1:190251-270094 GCA_013400215.1 Cisticola juncidis | reverse complement strand
CGGGGACGGCTGCGATGCCGCGTAGGGCGTCACCGCCTTCGTCTGCGGGGACACGGGAGCTGCGACAGACACCAAGGGCCGACCTGCGGGCTCCGCTCGGGCCTGCGGGGAAGGGAGTTTAGTGAAAGTGGAAAAGGAGAGAAAGAAGAGAGGGGGAAGGAGGGAGAGAGGGAAAGAGACAAAGAGATTATAAAGTCAAGGTCTAAATGTGCCCAACATTAAAAATTAAGTGGCAGATTACAGCATGCAAGAATTATTAGCAAAACATTGGAGCAAGAGACAATTCCATACACTGACAGGCTCGGACCATGCAAGGGGATGGGGCAGGCCGGGAGAGGAGCCGGCGAGAATCAGTGGAGCCAGTTGTGCTCCGAGCGAGGCTGACCGCCAGAGGGAAAATACGGCAGCCTTGGTTCCTTCCGCGGGGAAGGCAGTGGGACCCGAGGAGAAATACTGACCTCTGTGGGCAAGGGCAGTGACCCAAACAGAGCCCCCTCAGAGCACCCCAGGCCATGAGAGAGGACAGGCAGAGCCAAAGACTCTGCGGCCAGCTCAGCTCAGTTCGACTGCAATCAAACCACACACGGACTCCCAGAGCATGTCAAATCCTTACATCTGTTCGTTCAGGCCTTACACTGCTCAGTGTCACAAAATGCAGAAATCCTGAACTGCTCTAAAACACACTGAGAGCAAGCTCTGCACAGGAATAGTACTTAGATATTTTTCTTTCACATGCTCTGCTATGCAAGGAAGAAAGAAGGAAAAAGAAGAACCAGGTTTTCCTTGGAAAATTTCCCCAGAAGGAAATGTTTAGACATCTGCAAATCAAAGTAAACTTGGGAAAGGAAAGTTACACATGCAACTCATATGTTAAGCAGAAAAAAATAATGAAAAACAGGGAAAAGCTGACTAATGGAAGGATCAATGGGAAAGTAGCAGCCAGTATTTTAGTCTGTTCATTGGGTTGTGCTTAAGTTATTTCTCAAAAATCTGTAAGCCTATATTCCTCTTAAAAAATAAAACAATAATTGTATTACTCAAATTTATAAACACCCTCCTAATACAAAGTGTTTTGGCTACAAGCCAAGTTGTGAATTTCACAGTGCACAGCACAGACACATGCATTAAAATACACCACTGCCATGGCAACTGACCACACTGGGTGCCTACACCTTATTAGTAGATACTTTGCAATAAGTTAGCACAATTACTCATCTGCACGGGAAGAGCACATTTGCATATTGCTTCGTTCTAAACACAGGGGCAGTGTCTGTATGTGCAGAACTCCACCAAAAGGATTAGAGTCAACAGCAATAAACAGTGATTTTACAACAAACGTGGGGTGTGCCTCTACCTGTCACATTAGGTCTGGAAGGCAAGAATATTAACAGGGCTGGAACTAAATCAAGGTGTTCACATTACAAAACAGAAATCTTGATCTCTTGCAAGTGTTAGTCTGTAAATTACCATTCTCCCAATCACCCAGGTTAATGAATTTTCAATTAGCACCACCTGACCTTAATTGTGCCCTGTATAAGGCACCATGGGTGTGCTGCCCTTAGTTGTGCTGAGCTTCACTTTTGACACCTGAGACAGCAAAAGGCAACAGGAAAAATAAAGGCAGCATAAAACAGAGAGAGGGAGATGAAGGCATAACAGAATAGCTATTCCTGAATGGCAAGACCTTAGGGAATCCTGAATTTGTCCCTTAAAGCAGCCACAGGCAGCATGCATTTGGGTATTTCTTGTAGCATACCGTTTGAAATAACGTGCTCAAAATCTAACAAGAAAAATGAGACTTAATGAGCTCTTCACTGCCCAACTGGGAACAAATGAGTAAAGTATTCTTTGGGCAAAGAGCAATCTTTCAAAATATGAAGTAGATGGACAATCTGCATTTTGGGAGAAGTTTTTCCTGATCTTAGAGATATTTGAAAGAGGGTGTTTTTTTCCTTGTACGCATTGAAGACAGTCATCTTCACAGTGAACAAATTAAACGCTCAGGACAGAGGAAAGACTACTGTGCATCTCAGGAGGGGCAGCCCCAACCATCTCCACAGAATCAAAATAAATTTCAACATCCAGAAACATATTCTGTGATACTCTGTTTACAGAATAACCTTGAGAGAGATTCATTTGTCCTTTTTTTTGTCCTTATAATTATGTGATGTCCTTCTGTGTATCTTGAGAAATTACTTACTGCATGCTAGTAATTCCTATTTCTAACATGCATCTTCACGACTATCTGGAATTCTAACAAAATGCTATAAAAACAATAGTATCTCTTTTTCTACCAACTGTCTTTTTTTTCAGCTATTTTTTCCTCAGAAAACAAACTTTTGCAATTGAACTGTTTGCCATCTCTTTTCCCATGATTTTGGATTGGTTAGCAAATTTAGGTCAAATATGACAGATCTCTAGAAATCTCAGTATTTTTTCGACTTAAAGATATCGTTGCAAAGTCACTGGCAACTGATACATGAGGGAAAAGTGGGCAGAACTCCCCATTATTAATTTGTTGAGGCACTAGTACAACACCCTGGCTGGAAAGAGCACCGATGTCACCTCCCTGCTGAGAGATAGCATGCTCTGTTCTGCCCTGCTTGCCCAGGGGAACAAGACAAGGCTGACAAGGTGGGAGAGTGCTGTTGCACAAGGGAAGGGACATGCAAGAAAATTCTGCCACTTGGCAGTGACCTGCCCACATGAACTTCTTAAGCCAGCTCTGACAGCAGAGCACTGTAGCAAAGCTGCCTCTGAGGTAACTGGAGACTAATCTGACTGGAGCACATCTTGGTATCACTGTTAACACCTCATGTAAATTACAATTCTTGAACGCTGCCATTGCCTTTCTTGCCACAAGTTTAACATCTTCTCTGCTAGTCTGATTTCCTAGTCATTCAAGTTCCCCGGGCCAGATTTACACTGCAGTTTCACTGCAAGTAAATTTGTCGCAAATTAATTCAGCTTTTGTAAGTTTGCACAGTTCATTTCATTTGGATTCTTTGGAAGTTTTAGGGCAATCCATTTACTTGTGTTATGCATGAGGTGAAGAAATATTATTTTCTTGAATTTGCAGAAATGAATTCAAATTGATGAAATCTTGATACATGGATGGCCCTTAACAGGAAGCATTCTGAATATTTTATTTTTAACATGACTTTAATCAGGTAGCATAAAAATTCTTGGTGTTTATTTAGATGAGCAATTGCCAGCAGCACTGCAGACTTGATAAAGAACAACAGTAGCAATAAGGTAGTGAACTTCAAACTTTTGTTTAAAATCTCACAGTGAGTGTATGTAGCAGCAGGATTTACGTTGAACCCAAAACTTGAGGAAGCAGTAACATTATCATTCTCATAGCAGTACTCTCACCTCTGTTGGATACCTGCTAGCAAATGTCCCATCTCGTGCAGCTCAGTCTTGCAGAAGTGAGGCATCCTATACCCACACAGAAGCCATCTGCTGATGGACATGCACCACGTGCTGCACTCATGCACTAGAAAAACTTGGGCCACAATTTGGCAAGCTACATTCCTGGACTGAATACTACATTACTATTAGAATCAGACACCTTCCAAACCAGCAGGCATTGCAGAGAAGTTATCAATCCCAAAGGATGCAGCCATGCCAGCTTTCACACTGTTCATATGCTTTCTCATTTGAAAAAGTGATGTGTTATTGTATTTTTAGTTATTTATCTGAAGTACCAGTGCCAGGTTTATTGACCTGTGGTTTTAGTTTTACAAAGCTTGCTTCTCTAGCTTGAACCTGGGGTCTGGGGAAGATTCAGAACTGACAGAAGCAATGGGAGTGCACTTCTACACGTAGCTGCTACAGTTAATGACATCAAGGCTGTTCAGCAACCTGGAGATTCCTTCAAACCTGACAAATCAGCTTCAGCGGAATTTCTCCTGTGCATGGAAATCTTCCTCAGGAACCACAACAGTTTACCACAGAAAGAACAGGAAACTAACCAAACCACAAGAGACCTGAGCCCCAGCCTCAATGGGTTGAAGTCTTTTGTACTTCTCTACCAGCAACAGGAGATACCATATCTGCCTTAATCCACAACTGCTGACAATGTCAGTACTTATGTTTTCACTATATCTAAGGTTCCTGATTCCATTTCCACCTAATATAACAGAAAATTTTGAGTAAAAACTACTGAAGTACTTCAATATATATATATATATATATATATATATATATATATATATACACCTGCTTTCATGCTCCAATTGTGCACATCTTTACAAAGGAAAGATGTAGTTTCTTAACTGGAGAAAAGATCTTAGTGAAAAAATTTCATTCAACTTGTTAACAGCTTATCTTTTTATTTTGTCTTCATTCAACATTAGTAAATAGGACTCTGTGAGAGGGGCTGTATAATGCCTTCAAAGAACAAAAAAGTTTCTATTCACACAAATAAAAAAACCCCAGAAAGTTGCAGGGCTGAATTACCTGCAGAAGTGAATCCTAAAAATCAATTATATAGCAGTGTAAATCAACCACGTAAAACAGAGAAGAAATGCCACTCAAGACAGAGGTGGAATAGGTACAACACCCAGTCTCCCACATTTTGTTGGGCGTTGGTTCTCAAATTAAAGTCTTCTTGTTACCTTGCTGGATTCCTCCAGTTGAGTGCCTCGCTTCCAGGCTTCAGAGAACATGGAGCTGACAATGCTTTGGGAACGGACATGTCCAGCTGTCTGAGTGTCAGAAACTCCACTGTCAGACTGATTAGAATGATTTGATTGAGATTCTGTTCAGAAAAAAAAGGTTAAGGAACGGTTAGTGTATGTTTCTCAATGTAAGAATAATGTCATGATGCTTATAGTGCAACTCTGTGTGACTTGTTAAACTTGTCCCAAGAGGTCACTGCTCCCAGTAATGACTGCATAAGCTTTAGCTCACATCCAGGCCTTTACCATTTAGAAAATCAAACAGTGCAACAGCTGCCTGATATTAGCCAAACCTGAAGTTGCACAAAGATGACAGCATGACAGATATGTTTCAAAGTAAAAGCACACAGCAGCTGAATGGGTTCTGAACCATGCCACACCCCTGCACTTTGGGAAAAGCCCCATTTCATGCAGTGCACACAGCCTGCTCTCTGCAGCACTCCCTGCCTTTAAAATGGACCCTGGGCATAGGACATGGACAGGCAAACTGCACCAGGACAGTGCTTCCAGTGACCCATTCCTCAACACAAGAGGAGGACTGACGTGCATCCTGCAAGTAGCCAACACAGGTGATGCTCTGGGACCACAGACTGTCTTGACAAGACAGCAGCAGGCACTGTCAGACCAATTTATTCAGCCTGGCACATGCTTTCTGTGTAATCCCAAACTGTCCTGGCACAGGTTGGAATGCAACTTTGGAGGAATGTGCGTGGCTGGTGGACTGTGACTCAGCTCCCTACAAGAATTGGCACTATCTGGAAAACACCCAGCTAGAATGGAGAACTTGTCAGTAACCAAGAATTTACTGCTATGCCACATAGTTAAAACAACAACGTCCCTTCCCAGTTAGGCTGCACTTCCTTAGCTCATTCTTACAGGGTACTTTCTAAACCTGTCCAATTCAGTAGCATTGCTTCTCAACCTGTATTTGTGGCAGACAAAACACCTTCACACAATAGTACATTTTTAATAAAGAACCTAGCCCCTGAAAGTTTTAAATAACCCACCACAGCATCAGTCAGCTCTGAACAGTGAAATTACACTGTATAAACCATTTATCAAATTTTAAACTGTTACATGCAACAAGAAACCAGCCCCAGTTCTGCTGAGAGATAAACAGGAGCACATTAATGTAGGCATGCACAATTTGACATGGGAACAGAAACAGCATTTTCAAAGTTTTCTCTAAAGAGATTGTTTGGATCTTTGCCTTTGGGCAAGGGCTATTTCTCATTTTCAATTTCAAATATTTCAGTCAACAAAGCAGTTAAAGAACTACATATGTATGTTCTATGCATCATTACAATATAAATTTGCCTTTTCAAACAGATGAACAAGAAACCTATTTGGTGCATATTTCAAATACATACATCATTGCAAGTAATTTAGTAAAATAGGTTTTTACCTGTGTGTGTATATATAGAGAGAGATGAATGCTATAGATAAAGTCTATGTTTTAGATTAAATATAGCATAAAAAACTTTGGAGAAACAGTCCATTTTCTGCAATAGTCTCTCTTGAGGCATCCAGACAGCAGATGGTAACAAAGGCAGTTGAATCTTTGTATTATGAGATAGATGACATTGTTACCTGGCAAACTGGATGAGCTGGAGCCTGACTTGATGCTGGAGCTAGACAAGGAGGTCCAGTCATACGCTGATTCTGTTCTCTTCAGTGCCTCCTGATAGTTCATGTATAGTTGCTTCCCGTACTAAGCAAAATGACAAACAAGTTTAGCAGCTCTATATAGGCTGTACACTCTTTTCAGACTGTTGAGCTCCACCTCTGGCTTCTCTATTATATCTTCCCTCCTGCCAGTGCCCCCAAGCAACACAGGCTCTATGTTAAGGAGTTCAGGCAATATTATTAGTATTAATGAATTGTTGAAAGAAAGAAAAACAATTTATTTATGCTAGAAGAGACAGTGTCAAGCAAGAAATGGCCCAATAAATAAACTAAGACAAGCTGAGGCTCTTGGAAATCAACTCTTTTCTCATAAGCCTTCTTTTTTAAAATCTGAAAGGAGCTGGCTAAAATCTATCCATGATGTCAAAACTGTGCCATGTGACAGGGGTGCAGCAGAAACAAGAAGAAAAGGCCCAATTACTGAATTATTGTAACAAAGCCTAATAATTTTGCTAAGGAATGAAAAATGTAAGGAGATTTTACAGTTCACATTCAGAATAGTTAAACAGAGGGAAGTTAGATTTACCATGTGTTTTGCTAAGTAACTGTAAATGGTTTTAAGCAGGTAATGACAACTATAATGACAACAGTGTCCGACTGTCTGGGGGTTACCTTAGCAATGCGGATGCCATTGATCCACTGGTGTAGAGTTCTTACATCATCACAGCAAAGATATTTGATATACTGGGACTTCTTCTGGATCTGAGGATGCTGCAAAAAATTGTGCATTCTCATCAATGTTTTCACAGCTAGGAATGCAAGGAAAGCATTTATTTGTTGAGGTCTTTATAGATAAACCTAATGCTGGAAGCTCTTAAACTCTAGTCTGTATTTAAGCCCGGTTTGGGTTATTCCAGAATATTCCAGAATATTTCAGGAGGTGAATTTCAATGGGGATTGCTTCCCAGATGCACGTGGAAATGTGTCCAGCGTGTACTGATTTCAAGTTTGAAACACTAGGAAAGGGCAAGCCTTTCACTGTTTTAGGGCTGTAGTACTTTCTACACACCAAGTGTCCTCTGCACCTATGGACTGACTCACCACTTCACACAGACAACTGATATTTCATCTTTCTCTCACATAAAAATCCCCTAAACTAGAGGAAAACAAACACACTGGTCTTCTCTGCCTTTGCAGGTTTAAGTGAGACACTCCCCAAGTGACATGCTGCTAAGCACAATTCTATTTTCAGCTTGTAGAGCCTTCAAGGTTCCCACCCTACTGGTACAGGGCTATCATATAAAAATACTTGCTGCTCCCAAGTGCATGTATAAAAAATGTAAAGGCACTGCATTTATCAATTCAGCAGTCCAGAAACAAATATGTGTTTTTCAAAAATCAGATGCTGGAAAGCATTCTGGATGGACGATTCAGTTGTTTCCTGTCCGTGCTGTAGAAGTCACAGGTCTCTGAGCTGCTGGGGTAACTGAATACTCCAGTTCTTGTCATTTCCTCTGTTAGCTTACAGCAAAGTGACACAACAGTTTTGCTAGAGCATCGTAGGTATTTAAGATTTACTGAAGACTGTCTGAAACATATCAATAAACTCTTAAGCTTTTTCAGAGTATTTTATCCTGCTGCCTTCCAATTATTTTAAAAAGAACATAGGATGTTTATGCCCACAAACAGATTATTTATAACCAATTTTCTTATGACATTACAGTTGTTTTCATTTTTTACTACCAGCCTCCTTCACATGAATGTTGTATAACAAAGATGAGACTATAGAAGCAAATACAACTATTTTTGCTAACAAGCCAGCTGCTTCCTGGACTCATTCCAAGATTTGGTTATACAGAAATAAATGAACTTCTGAGAAATCTGACATTTAGGACCAAGGAGTTACCTTTATATACTACCAGACAAATGTTACATTTAACAATAGCACAGCACCTAACCTGAGCACACTTAAGTTTTGATATAAACAAAGGAATGAAGATAAAGACAAATCCAGTCTGGATGTCAGTAGAGAATTGGGCCTTCAGTTTGTGTTTGCCATTCACCTGTCCCAAAGGAGTTACTTGCTAGCTTAGTGAGCCTTTGTGGCACAAAACTCTATTTCTGTTTTAAAAACTGTGTGGTTTCTATACATTTCTACTAATTGAAAACATTGATGTAAGATTATAAGAACTGACAGGGGCAGAGCTGAATCCTGCTTAATATAATAATTTGGTGATTCATCAGTTCCATAAAGAAAATACAGTTTCACTTGGTGTAAGCTACCCAACTAAATCTACCCCATTAATTTACTTAGGGACAATTTCTACACATTTTTGTGTCTTTGTTAATGTTACCATTAAATTTTATACTCAGAATGGCAATAATTTAAAAATAAAATCTACTTTGTGTGGTCAAAAAGTCTGAAAAAATCATTTACTACTAAACTGTCCAAATGATACAGACAAAAGCGACATGTAAGTAGAAAAAATCAATTTACTTCAAGGAATTTGTATTTACCTATGAATACTGACATTTTTGTTTGCATTCAATGACCTATAAGAACAGAAAAAATACTTCCAGTTTCAGCTGTGTACTTTCTCCACTAATATCATGTCTCATATTTAATATTCAGTGTCTCCTCAGTGGGCTCAAAGAATGGTGCCCTGTCCACTGGGAAATGAAATCCTTTTTCAGGCAGTGGCCAGGCAGCCCCACACTCCAGGCACAGTAAACAGTCTAATGTACTGACATGTACAACACCACGTGAGTTCCAGAGCAGGGAGGGGAAAAGTGCAGCTATAACCACATCTTTTACTGGCACCTTTTCAAATCCATGAAGACACTTTAATGGCTGTGAACACAGTGTGAAAGCCTCTTTTAAAATAGCCTGGTACCCAGCTATCTTGCAGGAATAGACACCTTTCTGAACGCTATGTGGGAGTCAACAGAAACTAGGAGACATGTTGATGTAATTAAAATAACTTGATGCACTCAAGTTATTAGATCCATTTAAGATCAGGTCCCTGGTTTCATAACAGTTTGTGCTACTTGTCCTTTCCACCTGTCCTTTATACTCAGAAGATGCCTGCTTTACAGCATCCCTTTTCCCTCAGGTTGGTCCACTAAGGGTAGACTTGAATTTTTCTCTGGACCTACACTGAGAAGATAACTCCCTGGAATTAGCATTTCAAGGGGTAATATCTTGCTGAATCTAAACAGCTGTAAGGTATAGAGTTGCCAAATGGAAAAGAGAACCTTAGTGTATGTTTTAGAGTATAATGAGCAATTAAATAGACTGGCACTCACCAGTCTGGAAATAAAACAATTCAGGGCAATATGAAAACGTTTATGAAGACACAACCAGCACAGAGAACAAGCAACAACTGTTCACTAACTGTTGACATTGTATACAAGAACGAGAGGAACTGAAATGAAAAGCAGCTGATGGTTCAGAACAAGTTAGAGTGTACTCAAGGTACAGCCAACTGCTGCAGTGTTACCTTCAGCACTAAGCAATAGTCTGTGGGTGCCTTGTACTTGTTCCGATAGTCCTGGCCATAGTAAACACTGACATGGTCCAGCTGCAGAAAGCACACAAGATCCCGTGACACCTAGTAAATACAAAAACAGTCATTTACAAAGTATCTTTAGAAAAACCCACACACATTGACACAATTAGTCTAATGCTAAGATCCAGTACTAATATAAGGTCTAATTAAGCTCAAATATTAGTTTCAATCTGATCCAAAAACTACCAACACAAGGAGGAGATTTAGCTATGCATAAACTCTTTCATCACACCTTCATTTTTTGACTGAATTCAGTTTGGTTTTTGTGTTTCATCTGCATTTTGCCTCTTGACAACATTTTACACTGGACTAATGTTTACTCAGAGCAGATACCAGGAGAAAATAAGTATGATTGGCTGATCAGGAAGTTATCAGCTGCTGGTTACACTTCACCTCAGTAATAATCAAGTGTCCAAATTCCAGTGTCACTGTGAGTAGAATTCTAAAGATGTTTGGCCGTGACTGTAGGCAAAGAATTTCAGCAGAAATTCTTGCATACAGATTGTTTTAATGAAGCAAAAGATTATAGAAAGAACATCTGACATGCATTCAGCTCTAAAGGGAGCTGTTGTGCTGATAGAGATTTCCTCTTTGTTCCCAGATGTGTGGGAGGTAGACTTCCTGCACTGGGAATCATCTGATGCTGTCAAGACTGATGGATTCATGGATGACTTGAACTCACAGTAGTTCAGCCTTGAAGCTATAATTTATTTGTAGAGGCTTTCTACTTATTTCACGTTACTGATACGGAGAACACCACTAAGTGATCCTGAAGAAATGGAATTTACCAGTTTCAAAAAATGTAGCACCAACTGGTCCAAAAAGAATCCCTTTTATATGAACTAACTAAACCCAATGGAATTATGCAGATTGATTGTGGAGCTGGTCTTCACTATTGACGTTTGCAGAGCAATTGGGTCCCCTATCTGAATTCTGCTTGAGCAAAGACAAGCTTCTTAAGCTCCACCAAAAGCTTTTCCTCGAGTATTTCTGAACACCCAACCCCAAGCTAACTCGGGAAGCAGACCCCTGTATTCTTGTATTTTTAAACTGGGGTTACACCCTTCCACATCAAGTGTGGCACAAAAATTCACACAAAATTTCCATGATAAAGCCAGCGTTTTGGATGTGGCACTTGGAAAGGCACAGCTAAGCCAAAACTTAAACCAACTCTTGTGTGCACTGTTTACCAGCAACAAACAATTCAGAGCAATTGCTTAAAGTAGAATACCTTTGCCTTCCCTTTAGGGACATAGTAGATTCCAGAAGCCCGAAGGAGGAAGTAACGTTTCTTCCAAGATTTCTTACCATCCTCTTTCAGCCACAAAACTCCCTCAATCTCTGGCACAGTTACAGAACTTCCACAGAAGCATTCCTGCCAATAAACACAGTGGTTTGAGAAACAGAGAGCATGCAGTGGTTTGCTTTGAATGACTGAAATTCTTTATCCAAGGAATGCACTCACAGCAGGGACAGCTCTTTTTTTACATGAGATATGAACTGCAGATTAATCATAGAAGCAATAAGGTAACTCAGACAAACACAATAGGGCATCTGAACATTTGCTCAGTGCAACAATGACAAAAACATCATTAGCAGCTAATCTTGTAAAGATTTTCTAACCACTGCTTCTCAGTAATAGATCTCCCAATGGCTTTACTGGCTTTAGGGTCACAAGGTGACCTTATATAGCCTCATGTATAACTACACACAAACCTAACTGTGCACCCACATCAGACACAGCTACAATTCATTCCAGGAGTACTTTGCTGCTACCAACTGCCCACAACACTGCAACTTCTGCTAAGGTTTTATTTATGAAGAACTAGCAGAGAAAACCAAATGCTTTAAATACAGCCCAGATTAATATGCAGCACAGACGCTTATGAATAATCCTGCAAGACAGAAAGAATTAAGCAGAATTACAATTCTCTGCATGTTATGGCTTCAAACAATTTTTTCATCCAGCCTATACATACAAACACTTATTAAAACTCTTATTAATAATATACTAGTAGCGTGCATAATGCTACTTGTAAGTTAAGCTATTTTAAGAAATAATAATTTGGAAAGTGCTAGTAAAAATTCTCTACCACCACAGGTCAAAAAAATAAGCTGAGAGTTTTGCAAATTTCAACTTGAAGTTAATGGTTTTAGCCAAGCAATGTCAATTTGATTATCACTGTGTATAATATTTTAGAAACGAAACTAAATACAGAAACTTTTTTTAACTGATCACATCTGAAACAGTGTTACATTAAAACGGCCACTTGTCTCAGATACAGCACATTCTATTCACAGTCTTCCAGAATTACATTCACCACAACCTTTTGCAGTTTGTCTTCAAGCTCCAAAATGATGACTGTATCCTCTTTGGTTTGGCATTCTTACCTCTAGCAGCACCTCTTTATTTCTGTCTGCCATCTCAGAGGTTTCTTTCTTCCCCAGAAGATAGTTCTATAACAAAAGAAAGTTTAATATTTCTATAGGCATTCTGAAATCAAGCCAAATGGCATCTCTTGTTTACCTCTCTGCAGCAGTAAGAACAAAACTTTGTATACTAATTGAAACTGTCAGACTGCTGAACAATACATCGAAGTAACTTATAACCACCTTTACCAGAAATATCAATCAGCCATTCTCTTACCTAACAGCCATGGATCAAACAGCTTTGTGTTATAATGCATCCAGAAATAAAAATACTATGAACTTGTAAATACTGCAATAAAAATATAAAAAACCCCTAGAGGTGTGTTACATACTGTCATTATTTCTGTGTTCAAAGAAGCACACATAGAAGCAATGTACTTCTTTCCATCTTGGTCTGAGTTTTGCTGAACAGAAATATTTATTTTCACAAAGAATGACTAAATAAAGTACTTGTCAAATTCTTAAATGGAACTTAATTATGCACAGGCACCATATCTTATTTACTAAGTTATTTACTCTTATTCAGTTTGGAAGAGACTGGGACAATGAAAAATATCTTCCTAGTCCTAGCTCTAATACTGGAAAAAAATATTCACAAAGCTCTGCCAGTTCAGTATTTTAAAGCAAGGCAAAATATTTGTTTATTGCTAGTACCTCACTCCTCTGCCAGTGCCTACTATATGGACTAATAGTAAACCTATAATCTACAAACTTTTAAAAAAAATGTAGAGGTTTGGTGCTTCAGTGCAAAGCACCTGCATAAGACTTGATTTTTAGATCTTGCTCAAAAATAAAATCACGTTAACTGATGTCCCATAGGACGAACACGCAAAACTGATACCCAGTTTAAATCCAATAAATTAGCAATAGATGCCATACAGTCATCAAAATAATCTATCAGCTCAAAAGGGAATAAATTAGGTAAGAGTTAAGACAGAGATCAAGTGACATTACAGACAGTGATCAAGTGAATTTTCAATGCAAACTCTTCAAAGAGCCACCTTGTGCTTTTCTGTTTCTTTTCCTCCACCCCCCTACAATACTGAAGTGCTGCCAGATGCCAGGTCTGTGGCTACCATTTGAGAAAAGAGAGGTCTTTGAGGCCATCTGAGAGGAAGAGGGGCCTTTGGTTTCTTAGCCAGGCAGCAGGAAACACAGGTGAATATAGGCAGGTCCCAACTGCCACAGCAAAGAACACATGCTCTCTCCTCTTCTCTTGCCATTTGACCATGGAATAGCTATTCTCTTAGATTTTGCCTTCACCCTCTTGCCAGCACAGTGCACAGTGGAGAGAGATTACTATTAGCAATATCTGTCAACACCTCTCTTGCAAATTTACATAATTGAGCAGCACTAAGTATGGGTGTAAATCCCTGGAAACTGCCTGGCTTCATGTGCATTAAAATTACTCACAAACACATTAGCAAACAGATTGCTTTAGCTCATGGTTGTCTCTTAGGAATTGACTTTGTGCCAACAGCACTGTGGATGTACATAGTGCTGAAGTGTAAAGTTGCCTGGCATTTTAACACAGACACAAGAACCAAAATGAAAGTATGGAAATGAATGCTACCAAAAAAAGCAGGAAACTGCAATCAGCTAACACACACACATTCAGCACGAATCTCAGGCTTACCTGTGGATTCTTGAAAAGTGCGTATTTCTCTATACGTTCCACAAACATTAGTTTGTTTTGACTATCTCTTGTCCAGTTCAGGAGATTTTCAACTAAATTTTCATGATCTTCAAAGATCCTTTCTGCAGCAATAACAAGTGAGCAAATACATTGGAATCTGTCGCATTTTGTGACAGAAACTAATCTATAATCATTTCTAAGAGACAAGGCATATATGCAGAGAAAACAGAGTTCAAGATCTGCTACAATGGGGAAGAAGTTTATGTTAAGAGACTAAAAGAACTTAGTCCACTTCCAGACATGCCTGGTTTCATTTTTTTTTTCATCTAGTCACTCAACATGGACTTCCCCTATCTTCAAGTTTATAATTCCATCGACATAGGAAATGTTTTTATTTTTTTATCTGAGAAAGCCTACCATCCCACAGGAACCCTGCAGACTCAGATGGTAACATTTTAAAGTTTATGAGCTCAAATAAGAAGGTTATCACATTTATGTGTTTTCTGGTCTACATAATTCCCAGAGGAATGGATCAGGCAGCTTTTTCAGCACAAAACTTCTTTCTTTGTCCACAATGACTATCTCACTCATACAATGTCAAAAAATAGTGGGCAATGATCAGAAGGAAAACAAAATGCTTCTGAAATGCAGAATACCCCTGGCTAGTAGGGGTATTGTAAAGAAGTCTGAAAACTGACACTGTCTACTTCTATAATCTCTGTTGATAAATGATGTATCAATAACAGCTTCTGAGAACTTTGGTTCTCATCAATCAAAGCTCAGTCAGAACTTTGGTTCTCAGTCAGAGCTCTGAGCTTTGACTCTCCATTAAAAAAGTTACCACTAATGCACCAGTAGTAGCAATTCAGAATACTGAAAACAGACAAAAGAGAACAGAGTAAAGAAAAAGAGGAAAATTTACTGAAATAGTAGAAAATAGCTGAAAATCCTCATGAAATTAAATAATAAGAAATCTTTGGGAAACCACTAGACCAACATTCTCATCCTTTAAACACACTGAAATAGAATCTAGCTGTTTACAATTTGTTCCTTCTTCACAGAGGCCACACAGTGGCGTTTCAGGAAATGAATTTTTTCAGAATCCTCTGGGACCTGCTTGACCTTTCAATTGCACCTGAAAGTAGAACATTATTTTTTCGCACAAAATCAATTCCCCCACATTCTTACAGAGTGTATATGGCTGATCACAACCTAGAAGTTATTGCTAATGAAGATTCAGATGACAGATGACACCTCAACATCTTAGTGTGAATGCAACAAAATGTCATTTGCAAGGAGTGTCAGATGGCAACACATTAATGCTGTCTCTGAGCTCTTTCTAAGAAGCTTCTGAGTTACAATTCATGACTTCCATCAAGTTCTATAATAACACAGCAACAGTGTCTTCCAATAAAGTAAAAAAGTCATTACCTAACAGAAGAATGAAACAAAAAACCTTCAGATGACTATGATACAAATTTTACATCTCACTACAGCTTCATTAGTGAAACTGGATAGCTTTCAAAACATATCAACTCTCATTACAAGAACACAGTTTATTAAACCTTTACATTTTTGTGCCTAGTAACACATTAGTTTTCATGATAGGTAGAAGATTCAAAGCATACCCTGTCAGCCCACAACCATTTGGCATGCTACACTACCTAAAATAGACAAAGTTTCACCAAAAGAGAGGAAACAATAACTTTCACTGTAATTTGAAATCAAGGTACTTTTGGCTTCAGTTCTGTGTTTTTCTTTAATCAAAGTCAATAGGTAAGATGCACTTTACCCATTCCCCTTATTTCCATTAAGATGCTATATTCTTAGGCTAAATAAACAGTGTGGTATATGTAATCAAGTGCAAAGGACCTTTAAATGCTTTTAGAGGAATACTGCTAATTGCATTAAAATATTTAACAGGAGAAAAATGTAGATAGCTTTATATAGCAGAAGTTATTAGGATCAGTTCAGAATACTATTTACAAAGAGGAAGAAGCACAGTAAGTTTTTCATTCCCTTACTTCTTTCTTCTGTGACAAACATATCAGTAAGATTTCTGTATCACACCACAGAATTTAGCCATGCTTTTAACATAAAAGAAGAAAGAATTTTCAGATCATTCTGGAACAAGGTCAATCATGAACTTTATTACATCTATTAGCATTTATTACATTAATGAACAGGATGATGAACATCATGAAGACAAGTATTTAAATCATTCTGAGGATGTAGAGTAGTGCTGCATCAATGAATAAGAATTAGAAATGCTTATAATTATTACTTACCCATTTGCAATTCAGAGATGGTTTCCACCAATGACCAGTCTAAACTGTAGCCACAATGTGATTTATCCATCAGATTGTCTAATACTTGTCTCACTGTTTGCCTCTCGTCCACCATCATTGTTTTTGAGCTGTCATCAGACATATGGACTCTGATTACCAACTGTTAAACAGAAAATGAAGAAAACAAAAAGAAGGATTAATCTACCACATTTCAGATAAAAATAAGGTTTCTAAGATCTTGTTTATTCTTTTAAGGTTTTCTTACAGTAGCATAAAATTCAATCAGAACTCCCTCAAAATGTAAGAAATCATAAATGATGGCCAGATATTTGTATCACAGACACTTAAGATAGTGTTCTCCTTCAGCACAAGAAAGTAAATATAAAGGTCTTTCCAACACAATGAGAAAGTCCTTCAGTTGTGTGTTAAGGAAAAGAATTCCTTCCTGCCCAAGTGTCCTGTTCTGATAATAAAGTGTCTTTCAGACAATATCTAGGTGGAACAAACATAGATACAGATCTCTGCACAAGCTCATAAAGAATCAGAATTTTTCAGATGTGCAGGTTAAGCTTTTTGCTTGCTTCCTATGGTATTTTCTAAAAATGGTTATTATGTAAACGATATAGCAATACTAAACCTTTCCTGGGGAATATGAAGCAGTAGTGTGAAAAAATCTACTTTTAAAACACAATGGCTTTTCATAGGCATTTCAAAGAACTCACTGTCCTGAAACCAAAATCCAGACATTTTTTAAACCAATAAAAATACTTAAGACAACAGGCTATTTTTGCCACTCATTATTTCCATTTTTACACCTTGTTCAGCTGGAAAAGGTAAAGTCTACTAGCTGTAATACACTTGTTAATTCCCATCTCCCAGCCAAGACAGTTTTTCAGTTTTTGATCTACAAACAATTAATGCAAAAGGAATTTTAAGGTACTGAAAATCTCCAGTCATAAAATAAAAATGCCAAATTTTAAGGGCTCTCTATATTCTTTGAGAGTACATCAAGCAATGGCAGTAGACTCTCTCCATTTGTAATCTCTGTCTTTTGTCTAGAATACTTCTCTTCCATTTATCACTGGCAAATCCTGTTATGCATAATGGGAAAAGGCTTGTGAAGAAAAGGCTGTGAAGAAAACAGGCACGAATTTTAAATGTGACTGCAGAATATACGAGAACAATCTCAGGACGCGAGACCTTCATTTCAGCTCTGGTAAAATCTTTCCAATGAGGATTAGCTGAAAGACAAGCTATTCCTGAAGAAAAACATAATGCTATTCCATATCTTAGAATCTTCCTGATTAGGTCCAGTCTAGATGGGAAAGCACATTACCACTGAAGATTAGAACACTATAGTGTTCTTATTTTATAAAGGGCAACTTAAGGGTAATGGACACAAATGAAGTTTGCCTGCATTTTCCAGATGAAAAAAATTAAATAAGGATCTCATAAATTGGTAGAAATAACTTACCTTTTTCACTTGTGCTTCTTTAATCTTCTCTAATGCAACCCTAATCTTCTCAGCTTTAAGTTTAGCAGCCTGTTCCTCCTAGGGGGACACAACACACAATTCCAGTTAACACAAACTTCAGTCAGGTTTCAGTGGGTTTGAGGCTACCATGCTTTAAAACATGACCTGAAATGCTGATTGTTCACCTATAAATCTCCAAATATTTCTTAGTGATGATGAAAACTATTACTTTTTAAGACAAATGAGTGTTCCTATTTAATGTTAAGAGATACAACTGCGATTAACTGCAATGGAATATACTGGAGGTATGTAATTTGTCTAGACATTGCGCATTTCTTTGTTCTCCTGTACTGTAAATAGCCTTGTGCTACCAAATATTTTAGCATATTTACAATCACAGGTTGGGACAATACATATTCAACAAGAATATACAATGGAGTACACCAAATAGATTTTTGCTTGATCAACATAAAACACAAATAGCATGCCAAGAAGTATCCAAATTTAACAACACAGAGAAAGTATGGAAAAAATCCTGCAACTAGGATTCCATACTGCATGCGTTAGTTTGAAAGATTTTAAATCCATTTGCAGTAAGAGGTTTGAACACTCACTTTGTCTTTACTAAATCCAAGCTGTATTTCTCCTTGTTTTAAGCATTTTAAGACACAAGGCAAATATGCATTCTTTCGCTCTTCTACATAATCTATTTTTATTACAATCGGAAATGCATTAAAAATTCAGGTAGCATAAATGTATTTGCTGATGCTAAAGAAAACTGTGTCCTTTAAAGACCAGCAAAAAAGATTTTTAAATTCTGGAGATTATAGATATTTCTGCTGAAGTCGTGTTTTAAACATGCAGCTAAAAAAGCAACGATTGTTTGGAAAATGACATAAGCAGTTTTCAGACTTTCAAAACCTTAAACTGTGGATCATCATTGTGATTAATATCTAAACCCATCAAAATTACTTTAAAATCTCTAACACAAATCTCTTCCAAAACATTTAGTATCCTTAAAAAAGAATAATATTTTTACCAGAGTCAAAGCACCACATCCCATCACAATATTCAGCATGCTATAAACATTTAGTTCTCTATTGCTTTCTTCTATGAATTTAATTCATAGTTTCTTTACCACGTATTTAAATGGTTGCTTTTCTTGTAAAAGTCAATGTTCGGCTATTCTGAAATCCACAGTTTAAGTTTTTTACTTCCTAATAAATTACTAATATTCATACCAACTGCTAAAGAACATTCCCTTGTTATTTACTGCACTCTTAGTAGCTTTTGGTCCTTCACATCTGTGACCATCCTGTGCACCAGAAACAACATCAGCTGGACAGACCAGTAGGCTGCCTTGTGAGAAATGTAATTCTTTGTAATAAAATGAACCAGTAAGTTGACACAGCATGAGCCTGAAACCTTATCTGGGCACTGAATTACTCAGGAACATTGCTTTTACTAGTCTACAGGGAACTACAGGTTTTTATTCCCAATAGCAAGGGTGTCCTAGGGCTTAGAAAGGTTAAATCAGATTAGCATTCTATGAAAAACAAACCATGCCATGATAATAAGAATCTTTTATTCTTCCTATTCCTTAACATTAACCATTTTGATGTATAGAAATAAATTGTTACTAAAGATGAGGCTTCACAGCTCCATGCCAGACTGAGCTCAGGAAGCGCTCGGACAATGCTCTCAGGCACAGGGGGTGACTCCTGGGGATATCCTGTGCAGGGCCAGCAGCAGGACTCAATGACCCCTGTGGGTCCCTTCCAACCGAGCTTATTCTGAGATTCTGTGAAAGGCTTGGAAATGTCTAGAAGTGATGCTATGCGCCTGCTCATCATGAAATCAGCAAAAGCACAAGACTCACTTACCATACATTTGGACTGACTGCAATACATAGTTTTGAAAAGCTGCTCGTTAACCCAATCAGCACAATTTCCCAGCCCATTTCACTGTACACCAGTGCAGAGCACCAGGAGCACCTGCCTGCCACAGCACACAGGCAGCAACAGCAGGGCAAGCAGCTGTGGCCTCTCATATACCTGTGCCAATACAGCTAAAATATCTTGGGTGACCTCACAGTTCATAATCCATCATTTCCTAAAATGCTTTTGAAAATAGATAAATATATAGACCAAAGAAGATTTTAGGACTTAGTATTTTAATGTGTACCAATTACTTTTAATTTCCTACTCAATTCAATGTCCAGAGATTAGGATTCCTTATACTTTAAGTTTTAACAAAATCAGTTTAAATTGAAAAAACTCCCTCCAAACAAAACAGACTTGCAATGATCAAAACAAGAACTGGTTTCAACTGGTAACAGATTATAAAAAGAGGTCTGAATTTACTAACTGGAAAACACAGTGAGGAAAAGAAAGCATAAACTTGAAATTTCTGAAAGCATATAGTAGTCAAAGATTGTAAGCTATTTTGAGCAGTAATAAACTAAACTCAGGCCACTGCTGCATCATTACTAATTTGGCAAATGATGTTTCATGGGAGAAGGAAGCAGAACTATGTATTTTGATTCCCTAATCAAATAATTTAATAATTCCCCAAAACTCACCACCATGTGCTCTGTTTCTCCCCTAATGGCCCAAGGAAACAATCCCCTGCCCATCAAAGCCACCCAAGAACACCTAGACACAACCACGGGCTCTCTCCTCCCCCTGTATGAGAAAGCAACACAGGTTCTGTCCAGGAGGAAGCTCGTGCAGTCCATCAGCTTGTACTAACAAGCTCACAACCCTTTTCACTGCACAGGGGACAGGTGACAGATGGCAAAAACACCTGACTGCAACTGTAGTCGTGTATTTCAATGCCACCAATAACAAGGCCAGCACATCCAGTCCAACCGTATCTAACTTAGGTATTTGCTTCCCCTTTTTAGCACATACTGGCGACAGTGCCAGGAGTTGCTGAAGGGTTATGAAGATGCAGGTAAACAGCAGGACTGCTGCCCTGGCACAGCTTCACAGGTGAACAGACAATGGCAGCCCCTGCTATGGCCAGGAACCTGCTCCCCTGCACAGCTCTGCTGCTCACAGAGCACTCACACACACGGCTCCATCACAGACTGATTTGCACCACTGACAGCAGGTAAGGTGCAGCAGAACCCATCCCCTGATTGTCTTTGCAGGCACAGGCAAGCCTTGGAAACACAACAAGGACATACAGACACATGGACTTTATAAAAACATAAAACATAATGGAGAGTCATTTTCACCTCTGGCAGGAAAAGGATATCCTCTTATAGTAGTAATATGCATCACTGTCAAATTGCAACAAATTTCTCATTTAACAGAGCTATCCTGGGACTATTGTTACACTTGCCTTTTGAAGCTTTGAGCTGAGATTACTTTTGGTTATGAAAAACATTGCACCCGATTTAAAGAATACTTGGCAACATATTTATATATATAACCTGAAACTTAAAAATATTCAAACATATTGTGAACCAAAATGGAAAATGTATATCTCTTCAGTGCAATGGTCTTAAATGAACGACCTTCTTCTTTGCATTTGTTACCAGAACTAAGTTCTGAGTAATTTTAGCCTACAGTGAAATATTGGAAAGAAGAACTCAAAAATTAAAAAGTTAAGATTTCCATAATATAATGACAAACACTGTTTCCTCCCCACGTTTCCAATTAAATATGCAGTTACAAGATATTCCAGTTGTGTTCCATTACAGATGCAAGATGCGTGCAATGGCAGAGCTGACCTTGCTCAAATGATTTTGTGTCTCACATTTCTAGGTTGGTTCTTATTTCATTTTACTTTTTTTAAGTGTTATCAACTAATCTCTTCTACATAGAACAAACACAATGAGGAAAAAGGTGGGGGGAGGGTGGCATCACTTAACAAAGGTACTTAAAAAAGCCAGTAATTAAATGGTAAGACGTAATTAACAAAGTCCACACTTTACTTAAGTTAGCAATGTGGATACGCAAACTAAAAATGCATAAAATTAAGAAATTTCTTTTTTGTTTAATATTTGCTATTTTTCTCTCAATTTTTTTCTTTGAATGCAGATAAGACAACAACTAAATACACAAGTAGCACTGACTTGAGGGACTAAAATCAGGTATCTACTCTTTATTTTCCCAACTACAGTCTAGCCTTGGGTAGAAAGGCAATCATCTGTTTTGTAAGGACTCTCCTTCTTGCAGAGCTTGTACTGAAACAGAAGTTGCTGTTACCAGAGAACACTATATTACCATCTCCATTTGTACCTAATTACCCAAAACTTCAAGACATCCTTATTAGCCTCATGTTTAGTGTATATTAGTCTGAATATTAATCCCATTAATGAAGTTTTTCTGTTGATTGCTTCGATTTCTTATTAAAAAGAACACTAGAACAAGAATGTATGTGATCAGCACTAAAACCAAAGGTGTGAATATTAAGAGCAGCTCTTCTGTATTTCCTGATAAATTCATTAGAATAAGCAGAATACTCCTACCCTAAAAATGTGCCACAATCATGGCACTGTCCATTTATAAACAGTGACCTTGTGTTTACAGTAGTATTTCATGGTCATTCTCAAAACATGTTTATTGCATTTCTTCTCATAATAACTCTAAATAACCTCTATCTGGGTAAAGCAGAAAGGGAAGCCAGACACGAGTATTTGAAAGCTCACTAAATGTGTGTGTGCATTCACCCTGGTGAGAGGTTCATCCTCCCTCGTGCAGACTCACCACACCTTCCCTCCTTCTGCCTTCCCAGTTTAGTACAGACTTTCTACACCTCTGCAATATTCCTGACATTGTCACTGTACTGCATTATACTACTAAATATGGAAATGGCTGTGAAGTGATACTGCTGTTTTAAGGACTGTATCTGAGAATTATTCACCTGAAAAGGTCTCAGATATCACAGTGTTACTACACTTGGGTAGTGCCATATTTTTCCTTTGTTCTACTTCTTTGTTCACCATTCACAAACTATTTGCTATTAGAAGCCTAACTCAAACACAGAAGATGGCTTCTGAATGGAAAGTGGAAAGCAGCAGTTACATTTAAATGCAGTAAAAGTCACACTGGCTCTTGTCACAATTTCCCACAAAAGGGATCTTATTCCCCATAGTCTGTAAGGGCAAAGAAGGCCCTTCCATATCACTAAGGAAAAGTCCTGCATCTGGTACTGACCTCTCAGGTGCACCACTGGTTAATGCCTCCAAGCAGACTTGTGCCCTTTTGAAGTTATGCTTCAAGGTATGGCAGAACAGAACCTTGATCAGCAGAGAAGTGCATTCTGCTGTCTGCCTGAAAGACTACTCAGACTAGATTTGACAAAGCTGGTGGCGATGAAAAAAAAAATCCACAGGAATTTCACTGCTCTTCATGCCTTGAAGTATCCACCTGCCTCTGAACAGGACGTGCCTAGAAACAGCTCTAGGCCAGGCTTCTCACCAGGCAAACAGGTATACAAGAAACAGTTCTGGCATCTGGGACCAGGAGAAAAACAGTGAAGGGGATGGGAAGAAACCCAAACAAACCAGGTGGAAGAACAGGCCCTGGAAACCACAGGAAGGAAGTCTGAGAGTGGAAAGATGACTACATGTAACAGACTGGCAAAGAGTTTTAGTTGGACAAAAAGCTCAAGGGATATGTGGAACAGGGTAGAAAGATTTCAGAACATTAGCTGATTATCTAACAATACAACAAGAATAGATTAATATAAATAATATATAAATTATATTTTTATTATAATGATAATGTATATAATATCATCCCCATAATAAAAAAGATAAAAGGTGACATTAAAATTACATAGGACATCACAAATTCCTCAGAAAGCTTTTGGATTGTCCTTACATTCTTTGCAGTTTAGAAATAAATTGCTGTATTTTTAAACTGCATCAAAAAAACCCAAAATCTCTAACAGATGCTTAATTCAAGAAGAAGCACATCTGAATCAGAGTGGCCTAAAATGCATGAAGCCAACACCACAACTGATCAAAAGTCTGATGGAATTACAGTGTGCAGGAACCAAAATCTACAAACCAAGGGAATGGACATCCATAACCAGAATTTTTGTCTTTCGGGTCAAGAAATGAAAAATTACATACCTGTTTTTTGGGAAGAAAAGGTATAAATGGTTCCTCTATCTCCAGAAGCTATCTGACACACTATCTGAATCATTACCTCAATAAATCATGTCATCTGTCTTCCTGAATGTAGTTTCAGCCTCACATGCATCGGAACAGTAGAAGAAATGCTCACTTCAAAATCCAACATTATACATTTCTATTTCCATGGCCAAAACTGAGATGTGTTTGAGCCCTTAATATTCTTTGAAAATTATTCAGGTGTACTCTAATTTCACAGTACTAAGCTTAGTTTTCAATATTCATTATAGGGAAACAAGCTTGTAGATTTGACAACAAAGCTACATTGCTTTATTTTCAATATTCAATAACTTACTTTACAGATATGCTTTCACTTCTTTCTGTTTTCAAACAAAGGTTTGAATGCTGTGTAAACAGTAACACCTGGAATTAGATCTAAAAATGAAGAGCTCACCCAAACAAATTCATCATTTTCTGTGTTGAGATCTGCCCCATGCTGCAACAGGAACTGTGTGTGTGCATGTTTGTGATGCAGAAGGGATCTAGCCCACGGCTAGAATTGTTACAATTATTTATATTAGCAGAGGACAAAAATGCTTCTTGTCTCAATATAAGATGCAGACACACCAGAGAAGGGGAAGACGCAGAAATAGGTAAAGACAGTAAGAAACAGTTGACACACCAGGCACACCAGCACAGACCTGCAATATGATCCTACAGTCAACTGATCCAACACCTTGGTACAAGGAAATACAAGGTACAAGGGACTGCTTCACTCATAGCGAGCCTTATCCAGTGTCACAGCAAGCTGCAGAGATCTAAGCAGCACAGTGGACTTCCATTTCATCACTCTGCTGCAGGTATTTGTGCCTGCAGGAGGTCAGGAGGGAACCAGTAAGCTCCACTGCAGGCCCGTGTGCTCAGGAGTCAGAAGCAGAAGGAGCTGTGCTGCTGTACTGAGACAGTCACAAGCTGACCAACATCACCCTCAGCAAAACAGAAGGCTCACCAGAAACACCTGAATCGAAGAGCTATGAAGCCTAACTAGCCAACGTGAAGATTTAAAAATACAAACATTTGGAACTTTGGAGTGTATTAGAATGCCTCACAGGAGCTACTTACTCAGTGGTCATATGATACAAAGGGATAATTTAATGCACTTTTTAAAATTAACTCCTGTATGGTGACTAACACTCATCCCACTAACACTCATCATATAAACAACCAGAAGGGAAGATCTGAAGACACATGGAGATGAAAGAAAATTGTGGTTTCTGTTTGTGCCACAATTGTCAATCTGTTTGCAATCAAGCCAATTGCTGTTTTGGTGGCTGTTTGCTTTGTTGGGCAGTGCAGGGGTACCAAGAGCTATTAGGTGTGGGTCAAGGCAGAGGTATGGACTTAAAATTTAAGCAAAACAATCACAAGAGCAGAAAATTACTTGCTTTTGGCTGTCTGCATTCCTCTGGAAGACAGCCTGGAAATCTGTTGTCAAGATACAAGCTGAGCATTTTGAGAACAATATTAAGGTATTTAAGAAAAAGCAGTAAACTAGTTCTAAACTTTTATTGCTAAATACAGACTCTTATGCCCAGTGAAGGTTGTCCTTACTGTTTTGAGATCACCAAATTGCATTTTGTTACTTCAGGTTTGCCTGAGGTCTCTCCACTAGAATGTCTGTGAATCAAAATAAAAACTCCACAGAAATGGTTTTGCAGAATGTATTAGAGACATCTGACACTTCAGCTACCAACTATTCAAAGTTCTGAGCTACATGAGGCTGTTTGTCCTTCATCCCAGCCTGTATTTTCATCAGAGATTTATAGCTTGCTCCATCCCTTGTCTAGTTTCAAAAGGAAATACATATAGAAGACATAAATCTCAGCAAATTGAATGACAATTTTGAATTGATCTCTTAGTACATTACTGACCTCTTTCCTGTAAAGAAAATGAATCTATAATCAACATTTGTATATACCTGGCTCATCAGACCACTGTCTTACTAGGATATTCTCCCCACATTACATTCAGTCAACATTCAAAATGTTATAAAAAATATCCCATTACTTACTAGTTCGTCTTCAATACAGCAAGAGAACTTATTTTAAGGCTACAAATGGCTTTTAAAACTACAAAACACTCCCACACTAGTATTTTCCAGAGCTAGGATCTTTTCTTTTTTTAACTAGTAAACAGCAATAGGAACAAAAGAACTTCTAGCTCAGTACATTTCCTTTTCAGCTAAGGCATTTTACCTGCTAATATGGCTATAAAGTATTTGCCAAGAACTTGAACACTGATAAATCTGCAAAGCAAACAATACAGCCTTTAAAAGCACCTTGGATAAAATCAGGAGAATCATGTAACTAAATGCAGAAGTTTCTGGGAAGGGCAGGGGTGGAGAAGCATAGCACACACCAAAAGCATTCTTTCTACATAGAAATAGTCACATACAGTAGAAAGAAGCATCATCACCTTGGTCAGCAAATGAGAAGGCTTTCCTGCAATGTTTCTCAGAAGAAGGGAGGTTTCCCTGTCCAAATAGGAGTGCTTGTGCAGAAAGAAAGAGAGAGAACATAAGTCAAAGGAAGTCAGTATAGTAATTTTATGGTGTCTTGATTACAGAAGACAAAGCAGAGTTTAAAAGAAAAAACCCTGCATCATCCCTTTTTTCCCCTCCCATAAAAACATGAACATTCCCAAACACTATGAGCTTGATACAGCGATGTAAAAGCAATTGGTTAATAGAAGACACTATTTTAATCTTCTCCCGTACAAAATGTCTCACACAATAGAATTACGAAAATTTTTGCTTACCTGCCACTGGTTTCTTTTCTGCAAGAGAAAACTTATTCATAAAGACATTTAGAACTATAAAAGTAAGAAAATACCCTCTTACAATGTTTTTCAAAATCCTGTCCAGTCCTCTAAAACTAAATATTTCACTTCCACTACCCAAACGTAGAGCCACTATAAACTGGTCATCTGGGAGACATCTGGTTTTATGCTTTCTACACAGGCTGCTCCTTCATTCTTAAAGAAGAAAGATATTACCACAACAACAAACAACCTGTGTTAAAATTCATGTCCTTTTTTTAAAAAGACTTAAGTCTCTCTTCTCTTGTATGGTCCAAATTATAAAATTACAAATCCCCGTACTTTTCTTGAGAGGATAAATTAGCAGAAAATATATTTTCATCTGTTTTCAAAACGGGAAGCAAAATCAGTAGAGGGGAAGCAACCAGTAGAGAAAGACAGAAATCAGTTAATGACAGATCCCAGAGTGATTATCTTCTCCAGCACCTGCTACAGGCAAAACCATCATCATGCAAAGATTTACAGAACCACAGAGTCCAGTCTGCTAAGGAAATTAGACCAGTAGTGTGGCACTTAACAAGAGCATTTAAACAACTTAAAAGAGCATGAAGTAAATCTCCTTTGTAGCACCACCATACTGCACGTTTTGTTCCATGTGGTTACAATTATCTCAGCTTTATTTGCTTCATTTGTTTCAGTGCTATACAGAGCAAGGCATAACAACTATACATGCCTACTATACTTTTGTTTAGTAATTAGCAATACAGAATCCCATCTCTTCTTCAGTGCCACAATAAGGTATGCTCTGAAAAAAATGAAGAGCCTGTGTCTACAACTTCATGCAAAGCAGTTATCAAATAGTTTGGTGAATATAGCTCCTGCAGGGAGAGATTACTTGATGTGACTGCCACATGCTGTGACAAGCAATTAAGGATCTCAACGAGGCTTTCCAAGTTACACCTCAGAACAGACTCTACACAGCATTTGAAGTTAAACCCAGGCTCCAGCCAAAGCTCCACCTGGGTATTTAGCCACTAACACAGACACAGATTATGTTACAGAGTAAATGAATATTTTTCTGCTTGTGCATTAATTAGTCTGTATTTACATTGTATGTTTTAGACCCACAGCAGTGCTGCCTAGCTCAAGCCACCCTGCTGAGGGTTTGTTAAACCTGGTATAATTATTTACAGTCATACTGAATTGCATCCTTGCTTACATAGAGGCTCTAACTTCCCAGAGAGTCAGTTTAGGATGGTCTCATTACAACACACTGCTACATAACTTGCAGAATAAAACGGTTGGCTCAATCCCAAAAGTATACATAAAAATGCAGTGACAAGTTCAAGGAAATTCTTTTACGAGTTTCTTCATAGAGTTCTTGTCAGTCATCATGGACTCTGATTACTATGGATCACTTTTTTGGTGAATGGAGCAGTGCAGCAGAAGGAACATTACAATGCACACTTGCAGCCTCTTCCTTAGAGTTTAGTCACCTCCTGTCTTAGCCTGTAAGTCAACAATAGTGTCAGGGTAAAGAAAGGATATTGAATTGCTCCTTAAAGGAAATGCTATTTGCTGGAGAATATTTCACCTACAAAGAAGGTAAAGGTAGGCCAATTAACCCTCTTCCTATTTTCGTCATTTTGGCTGCTGGTATCTTGCATTTATTAAATCTCTCCACTAAGGAACTTCTATCCAAAAATGGGAATGCCATATCCTTTTTACAACATAATAGCTATTGAAACTTTGTTAAAGATATTTTATGAGAACAGGGGTTAGCCAGTAAAATGTGTAACACCAGTGTAATGATAACTACCTACATAAATTGGAGCTGCAGAGCTAACATGCCTGGGAAGGCAGCAGCTCTTTCCAAACGTTTTTTGTGCATGGCTTCTTCCTACCATATAACAAATTCTGCAGTACTGCATATACCCAAAAGTTAGAATGAGCAGAAGTAGCACAGCAAGAGGAAAGTCCAAGGTCTAGACATTACAGCTCAGCTAAACAGTAATTACAAGCGCATAAAAGTTTTTAAATATTTGGTGTGTACAAACCAGTAGATAAATTAATTCATTTTAGAACAATGTGTTACTTTCACAATCCAGTTTTAAAGTGTTTAGTCAATTTCAAAGAAAGACTTCAGCTCAAACATCACGTTTTGATGTAAACAGATGTTGCTCCTAGAATATTCCATTGTTCAGAGGAAGATAAATATTTTATTATTTTTCTCTAGCTAGTACAATCACAATGGCCCACATAAAGGATCTAAATAGCCCACTCTTCCTCTCTACTTAAGGACTTGAAATACATGTCACAGCTCTGACAATATAAATACCTGATCTTGTCAAACAAATTAACCTACTTTTCTGCCCAAACTACTTCATTAGACTAAAAGAAACAGTAATGACATCCAGGAAAACCAAAACATTAATTATTCCTAGGGAGACACTTCTAGCCTTCCACCATGAAAAGCATCTGTTCTTCCACCTGCTTCAATCACAAGAACTCAAGCTCTACCAACAAAGTTGTGTCTCCCCCAGTGCCTCACCTTAGATTCACCTAGGGTATAAAACTAATTCCAATTCCACAAACTAGTCTGTGTCCCTCCCACTTCTGCAGTGCCATGCGTTTTTCTACCCTGCTGCAGTAAGCTGACTGCTTCCCCAGTACAAAGCCATCATTTCTCCTAGGGGCTGTTTTCAGTTTAAAGGTTTTTTTCAAATTGTCCCACAACCAGAATTAAATGTGGTTGGAAGGTAAAAGTAGTCTGAAACACAATGGAAGCATCAAAACATCCCAACAGCTTCAGGGAAGACAAAACCCCGCAGCCTTATTACTAAGTATGAAATCGTAGAAGAAGCAGAGGAAGAGTATTTCATTCATGTAGTCACTAAAATACTCAGCACAGCTAATTCAACATGAATAACACCAAGTCAAAAGAACTGATGCCTAATTTACCAAGTTCTTTGAAAGCTCACACATCTCAAGATCAGCAGTCAGGGAGGCAAATACAAAGAGTATACAACATGTGCACAGTCTAAAGCTACCCACAATTCTTTACTTCTACTAGATGTTGGGGTTTAAGGTGTATTTTTATGTGTAGCCTGCTTTCTTGAAATGCAGCCATTAGTAACAGCCATACTTTGTTATAAGTTTTTGTATAAAATTATTACTGCAAACACAGTAAAAATGAAAGAGCTTGTTAAAGTTATTTCAATTGTATGTAAAAAAACACCCACTCACTTAATAGACACTAGCAGATGTTAAAATCTTCTACTGAAAGGGGATCTACCTGTCACTAGAAGAATTTTAAAACCAACACTTATACTTTGATATTTTAATTATTAGGGAGCCAGACTCCACTCAGGATTCCCAGTTCCCAGCAACACTACTACTCAGGCAGAACTTAGAATACCACAGGCTCATGGAGAATCCAGGAAGGAAGAAGTGAGAGGGCTCTAAGTGGACGCTGAAGAGGCAACAGGACGTTTCCTTTTGTCACACGGGACCTGGCAATATAAATCTTGCTACAAGACTCCACCCCAGGAAGCTGGGACAGGCAGTAACATTGTAGCTCAAAACTCACTCTGTTTCTTTACAGTATCTTCAAAAAGTACTCTTCTTTCCCTAAAACTAGTAAAGATGAAGCCTACCAACAGGTACCAAATATGTTTACAACTTTTCTGTGCCGAAATCACTTCTTTTGGAGACAAAACCACAATATATAGGAAGCTATTCACTTCTTAATTTAGTCCTTCCTCATAATATGGAACAGACTTCAAACTAAGTTGCAGGAACTCAACCTAATTTAAAAACTTGAACAGTGAAAAATAATGGAAGAAAACTTATTAAAGCCAGGAAAACCATTTTACACCATGTAGAAGCAGCCAATGATGACTGTTTTGAACTGTGTCATATTTTAACTTCTAAAAGCAATTATTCCAAGCCACACTGAAAACCACGGATGTTTAATAATAAAAAATCCTCAAAATACTAAAAAAGATGTGCTACTGGAAAACTTTCTATTAAATTTAAATGCTTACCTTTTTCAAGGGATGCCTAAACAGCTATGCACAAAAATATTTTGTGCAGAACCACTTTTATCTACAAAAATTCAGATATGATGATTAAAATATCTGAAGTAATAAAATCAAGTAAATAAGGCTACTAATGTCTCTGTAACAAACTTTAGCTGCTGAGGATAAACAACAGCAAAGAAAACTAGACTTGAGTAAAATTAGCATTAACACTTAAGAGTTCTAGATGCTGTTAGGTTGAAAAAATTAATAGTGTTCATGTGCAGTTCATTCAGCAAAGACAGCTAGCCTTGATGTTTATAAGAACATGAACTAAAGTCTTGTTCCAAATTATGTCTTGGACAGCAAAGATTTTCTATATCCTTTCTTTGAAGACAGAAATGTAACATCCCCTACCTTCAGATCTAAATACCAGACATTCATGGACCAGCTGTTGAAAATTGCCTTTCAGTGTTTTCAGGAAACTCAACACAGTACTTGAATACACAGCAGCTGCTTATGGCTGACAGTTCTTTCAATACTGAAATATTTTTATCCCCATCACCAATCCTATACCTATAAAGCATGTTTGCTAGACATGATAGAACAGATGAGCTACCAGGAAAATGAAAATACCTTTCATTTTTTCAGAATATAATTTGTTGTATTAAACTATACAACCAGTAATGCTCTACCATGGCCAAAATCTAAGCTTTTCTCACCTATTATCCTTGTCAGTTCCATAATGTAATATTCACTGGGTTGTCTTAATTCTTGAGATTAAGAGGTTTTGAGCTGAAAGTCAGCTTCAAAAGAACTCCCAAGCTGAAATGACTTCTAAACTATCCTTGAATTACCAAGCACATCAGATTTATTTTTTACAGACAGTAACTGATGGCTGGATTATAAGAAAAGCATTGAAGAAGAGGTGATAAACTGTCCAGCTAAGGTCTGAAGCATGAAGGCAGTGTAGCCCATCCTTCCATGGTAGTACCCAGTGGTTCATAAGTAAGATGCTGTATTATACATGGCCTCCTTTCTTCAACTCTTCCACATTTTTGCAAAATCTGAACACTGATCTATTTTCTTATTGTGTTTGATTGTCACTTCATACAGAAAAGAGGGATCAATTTAGAAAGGTTCAGTCTCATCACTAAGAGACTGAGTTGCATCTAATTCCTCTGATTTTAAGGTCAGGGCTGAGAAAACAGGCATACAGAATTTAAAAACACTACAATACAGTCTGAAAGGTGTCAAATGTGTTCTTTACACTGACAGTTTATAAATTAATGATCAAAAACTGGGGTGGGAATTGTAAGAAAAAGATAGCCTGGTGATCTTCTGAAGTATTTTAGCTTCCTGTTCTAATGTCTTAAACACATTAAATAAAAAATTCCTTTTTTGTTAAACACTATCTCTGCATTCAAAGACATCATTCACTCAAGGTATGTACAGCAGAATAACTTACCTTAGTACATACAAAAAAAGGCAATAAGAGCACACTGAGGGCTTGTGCATGTAATTATCTTGCCATGTTTTTTGCAAAATTCTTTAATAATTTAACAATAAATACACATGTTTAATTAAACCAGCTGGTGGCACTCTTGCGCCACTATGTGGATTTAACATCACAGTTGAGCTACATTACATTTTAAAATCCTTTTTTAAATGCATTCTCTGTCCCTAAGAAATGAATAAAAAATCTGGGAAACTCAGTATACAGTGTTCAATAGAGAGCTGTATGCTTGCAAAACTTTGTTGAAAAGACTACTATAGCTTCCATTTCAACTACATCCCTACACTTAATTCTTTAGATTTCAGCTTCAAGAATTAGAATCCACTATTTCCAAAAGAAAACTCAAGAATTAAAGGTTAAATATTATTTTTGTAATTTTGATCCAAAGATGGGGAAGAAGAAATGAAATTTTTTTCCAATCTCTTTGAGATTATGCGTTCATGTGGAACTTATTCATATGGACACAATATGATAAACATCTAACTAAAAATATCAATTTTCTGCTTTCTTTTGCAAAGGGGGTTGTTTAACCTGGTGAAAAAGAGGCACAGAAGACACCTTATCACTCTCTACAACCAGCTAAAAGGAGGTGTAGACAGGTGGGTGATGGTCTCTTCTCGCAAGCAACAACAGATAAGACAAGAGGCCTCAAGTTGCACCACAGGAGGTTTAGGTTGGATATTAGGAAAAAAATGTTGCAAAAGAGGTTATAGTTTATTCTTATTAAAACCTCAGAAAAGTTAAACAGGCACTGAGAAACTGAAGCAGCAGCATTGGGTAACAGCTGCCTGACCCTTCACACACAATGTGTTTTCACAGAATCACAGAGTGGGTAAGGCTGGAAGAGACCACAGTTGGTCATCTGGTTCAACCTCCCTTGCTCAAGCAGGGTCATACTAGAACTGTTTATAAAAATGTTGTCAGATGATACTACTGATAGAAATTTTCCAAGATTTGACATTGTTAAAGGGTGATTACTAGTCATCTACATTAGGCAAAGTATTCCCAAGAAAGGAAAGGAAGGTGCGTGTCACTTAAATTACAGATGCTTTTAAAGACCTCTGCACATTTGACCATAACAGATGATGTTCCTAATCTAATGATGCCAATAATCTAAATCTTGCTGTGTGCTTTCCCATGAGAAGATAGTCAAATTTGTCTGAAATTAAGCCTTCAGAATTCACTTTGTAGTCTGTAAGTCTCAGTGAAGCCTGGAGCATTGCAATTAAAAAACCCTTGAGGCCGCAACCTCTCACAGAGCACAGGCCAGCCCTTCAGCTGGATTGCTCACTCTGACTCCTGAATCAAAGACAGGCCAAGATCAAGAACGCCTGGGTCTGTGGTGGGAGAGTACAGCAGTCTTCCTTAAGCTGCAGTGCCTGGCTGCTGCAAAACATGTTGGGGCCAGACAAGGGAAGGAAGAACCTGGTGCAATTAACTCTGTGCTCAAGAGTAGCCAACCCTCCTCCCTCCTGGGACTCCATTTCCCTGCAGGCAACTGGAATAAAAAAATTTATTTTAAATCTTAACTTACAGCAAGTATTTATTAAATACTAGGGATGTTTATAACTTCATGCCAGTCCTGATAGACTAATCCTATTGAAATCCACTGTAATTTAAGTAACATGTCTGTGGACATCTCCAATGAATGAACTGCTGCTCTGTGTGCATGAGGCACACTCAGTGCTAGTCCATCACCTCCCAGGTCAGGCTGGGATGCTCCCCTGCTGAACACAAGTTATTTAAAACAGAGCAGGAGAGAAAGGATTGCAAAAGCCAGTGAACATTCAGTTCAAACTTTATTTGGTTATTGCTTTTTAGAAATTTAAGACTGAACTACTGCAAGAAAGAAGCAGTCCTGCCATTACCCCAGCCACATGCTCCCACTTCTCTTGTGTGGACAGCAATAATTTTGACCATGTGGTTCAATGGATCAATGAACAACTAATTCACAAGGATTATTTTCCAGGGAAAGCTGTTCCAAATCACTAGGCAGCTGCATAAGCAACAGCTCCAACACAAGACAGGGCAAGGCAGCCCAATTCATCAGTAGCATGGATCTAAACTACATGCTACTGATGAATTCCCAAAATTCATGAAATCCCAAATACAGTTTGTCTGCAAGGAGGAAGTTTCAAGAAACGGCCAAGAAAAAATAAGATGGAGTACAATTTCACAGAAAATCATTGTCCAATCAGTCTAAAAAAAGGTGCACTAGGTGGCAGATCTTAACAAGAAAGAGAAAAAACCTCAAACTCTGACTAATTGATTCCTAACTGCATTACTTACAGAGTGTCAGAGACTTCATCCTGTGAAGGGCTCTACCTGTAGCACAGAAAACAAGACATCCAAGCAGCTAAGAAACCTAAGGAATAAGAGTACATACAGCTTTAATTGAAGCTATAATTTAGTCTGAATCTACCGCCTTATACTCTAAGAAGTAACTGTATTAGGAAAAATATGATTTTAGGGTTGTTGACTTCTAAACTATAAATTCTGCACAAAAGGACTGTAGATATAAAACCATCCAAAGATCACCCACTTGAAAAGAATGCATATACACAGCTGGGGAGTTAAATGTCACAAATCTACCTATTTGTTAAAAGCAGGTAAACCACATGAATTAAATAAAACCTGCATTCATAAAGCAAGGCATTGATGTGGCTGGTCTAACATATTGAATAACTTGCAAAATAAGACTAATAAGTGTCCAGCACAGGAAACTAATCAAAGCTGTACATTTGGTTAACTAAAAACAAAGGCTTTCCTTTGTATTTGCAGGCTTATATTATAACAAACGAAACACTAAATACTAAATTATGGTACAACAAACTAAAGCAGCATGCTTAAAACTGGCACAGCTAAAAGGCCAGTTCTCAATTGTTTCTCCAGAACATGAAGTCTTATTTTGGGGGGTGCAAACTCCTTTAAAAACCTTGCAAACCCTAGTTTTCACCCTGTAATTTAGGAATAGACGTAACTGAGGAAAACAACGAATTCTTTTCTCCTCTTATGAGTCCAATATTCCAGAACTGGTGGCTGTGTTCTTAATTTTTGTCATCTGTCCCAAATTTCTTTTTTTTGGCAACGTGAAACAAGAGCAAACAAGTAATCTGTCTCTAACTTCCTACAGATTTGGTATTTCACATTTGCAATTGAATCAAATGTTACAGAGAAAGTAAAGAAATTTCTTTTAAGCAGAATGGTGTGTCCATAATAAAGAAATCGTCTGTTTTAAAAGCCCCATAATTAATAATCACTAGTAGAATGATATCTTTACTGGAAACTGCAAACAATGCATACAACTCTCCTGAAGTACAGTTTCAGCAAAGTTTGGTAACATCATAAGGCAAGACTTCTGATTTCTCAACTCAGGTCTAGTGAGTAGATCCAAGAGTGTGCTGCCTGGATTTATTTGGTCATTCATCTATGGTATTTCTTCTCCTGCAGAATCTGGTAGGAGAAGAATTAAGGTTCTGACTTCTGAACAAACATTTTCTTGGCTTGTCTGTATTAATGATACAATTTTTTCTTCAAGAAACCCTTCATAAACACAAGTATTTTTCCGAAGTGCTGTGGAACAGGCGTAAAAACAAAGAGATTAATTTTAAAATGTGCTTATTTACCCAGCATTTGGGATAGCAGAGTGAGTCATTCAGTTGCTTGTCCACAGAAGACTCCAACCTCCAGAAAACCCCAAAGAACAGTGTATTTACATAGAGACAATGCCTTTGGTGTTCACACTTACACTGACAAAGTATACCTAGCTGTAATTTTTGAGTGGATACCAGCCTTGCCAGCCAATGGTGTCAAACAAGACATACATTACACTGTCCATTGTCCTGTTCCTTCCAGGGAGGGAACTTTCAAGCTTATTTATCAGCATGTGGCAAAGCTGACAGAAGAGAAACTATTCTTACATGTTTTATGGTTTCTGCTACACTTTGGTTATCTCTTATGTGGAAAAGTTACAGGATAAATTTTAAGTCTGTAGTTATAAAATAAGCTCAGATACACTGAGTGGAGAATCCAAGATTTACCAATGCAAGGATAATGTTTAAATTCTTGCTTCCCTTTCATTTTAAATCTATTTACCCTAAATTTCTGAAACCTACCATTCCATGCAAGTGCAGTAAACAAAATTTTTAGAATGCCTCCTTTGGATCTCCATTGAAAATGCTTTAAAAAAATTAAAATTATCCCTTCCCATCATTTGCAGATTCCTTAAGTATAATTTGAAAAAAGTTTGTGCTAGTTTCCAGGCATTAGGAAGAGTATATTAGCAATCCTTGGGTTCTAGTGCATCGTATCACGATTATGCATAGCCAAACACACTTGATTATTTCTTTGAAATACATAAATATTGTTTATATTTTATAAAATCATATGTTTATCTCAGAGAATGCTTTGAAAGCTTCCAAAATCTACCAAATGAGGAGCATTTTACATGTATTTCAAGAACACTTGAAAAATGGATGGCTCACACTTCTTATGCCAACAAAATTGGAAGCCAAAGTGATGTTTCAGGATGACAGATACGCACAATTTTCTCTTACTGTTGACTTATTAAAGGACACACTGTGACTAATAATTGGAAAAAAAATAAAGAGGAAGAAATGGTCTAATTGTGTTTCAAATTAAGTCTTTCCATTGACTATTTTCAGCCTAGGAAAAGCGGAACTGGAAATGCTCCAGAATAGACTTTGTGTTCTAAACTAAGGACATAACACAACTGGCAGGAAAGGAACTTTTTTTTAGTCTTTAGAAGAAACACAAACCAAATCTCTGCCATGTCTTGTTTGTTGCTTATCTGTGACTACTCTCACAGACTGGAGTCTAACATCCTTCACATCTGCTAACCACGCACCACATGGACCATAAGGAAAAGTACTCAAACTTTAAGCTCCCAAAATACAAAAGCCTATTCCTGAGCCTATGCTCTATTCCTGCAAGAGCTAAAACAGACCACAACTCTTCTTTAAACCACCTACATATAGCAGATGAGATTCAGCAGTCCAACTCTATTTTAAGACACTGTTGCCTACCAAAGACCACATATATCATCAATTTTATTTGTCTGCACTCATTAACAGTTAACTGCCTTTTCAAACAATGCAGCATTTAGCAATCTCACATAAAACATGACCCTCAATGATTTTAAATGGGTACCCTAGTGTTATACCACTGCACAGGCAAATGAAATGCTAACATGTCCACGTAAGAACTATAGCAAAATTGCTACGAAACAAACTTTATTATCCCTTATGTCCATTTCAAGTTTTCCATTTTATCCCACAGGATCTTCTGGCCAGTACAGATTTATTTATGTGTGCTGAGCTTACATGGCAATTGCTACTAACCCTCATGCCTCCAAAGCTCCCTTTTTTTATCCTGAAAGAAACATTAATGTTTACTCTACACCACTTTCTCTGTCAAGTGAAACAAAAACCATGTGGCTTTATTGCACTGGCAGTCTCTTAAGATTTTTACTCCTCATACATCAAGTATAAATCTACAATGAGTTTAAGTAAAAGCTAAAAAATAAAATGCAATTAAATCATGTAGTGTTACCAGCTAAACTTTGTATTATCTTTGTACGTGCAGAGTCTCTCAGCTGTGCAAATTGGGTTACAGACATAAAGAGGGTGGGGGTGATGCTGAACTGTGCCAGACCAGATGGCAGACTTCAAACTTCTCTGCCACCTCCTCACTGAGTGTGTGCAGGACAGTTACAATGACTGCCCTGAATGGAGCCTTTCACCCGCCAGCCACAAACAGCCACACAAGCATCACCAACACAGCTCTCTATTCTCTCCCCTCTGCTTTCTTCTGCTCTAGCACAGCTCACTGAAAACAGAGACAACTTCTTGCTGGCAGAGGGACCAAAGGAAGAAGGGAAAGATAATGTGGGTGGAGGCAACAAGTTAGTCATAGAGACATCGTTTCCCCTACCTTCAACTCATGCTATTACTTCACCAATTTGGTCTACATACAAGTAAAGTAACTCCCCCACAGAAACAATTGTTTAAGGTGCATGCCATTCATTACACAACTAAAAGCATACAAAATGAAATGCAGCCTACCAGTTTAAGAAAGAATACTGTTCAAGCAAGGATCAGTAAAGTAATTTTGTCAAAGACAAATTTCAATTTAGGAAAAAATTATGCGGGTTAGGGTGGGGTGGAGACAACTTTTCTTTTTATTCAACGATACTTAAGGGGAGACTGAAGACAAGAACATAAGTGCAGTCAGAAAACACTTAGTACCACCAAGACAAGGTCTCAAGATTACAAAGTGATGGTCTTTGAAAACATCAATATTCACAATGTCTAATCAGACAGTACTAAGAAAGGAAAGGAGGGAAGGAAGAAAATTAAACTATGATAACAACTACTAAACCCACCATTTTAAACAACCAAGAGAACTCCGGTCAACTCTCCTGAAAGTGGCGTAAAGACAAATTCAGAATGAGTACAAGGATGGTCCTGGCCAATATGACCACTGAGAGTTACAATCTGTCCTCATGCTGATACATCTGCAACTCCAGGAACTGCCTACAGCACAGGCTGTTAGGAGGAAGAGGAAGACAAGACACTAAGGTGCGTGTCCAAATGCTCAGGCAAGAAGTTCTGAATTATCAGTTACAACCGAGTGAGTTCCTGCTCTCCCTTCCAGTCTCCAGTCCTTGGCTACAACCCTGCTAACGTGCATCAGCCTTCTGAGCCTCTGCAGTTCACCTAAACAACTCAGAATGAGACCCAGAATAGAAGCACAAACTTTTGGTGTACTAAGTACCAGTTAAGTGCCAAAGCTGGGACAAGGGAGGAGATGAGAGCGTAAGAAAGAACTGTGAGAAAGGAAGTCTGGGATGGAAAGGGAAGTCATATCCTCCCATTTCTGGTGGTTGTGGAATTGCAGCCCTCTTTGTTAATATTGGTCCCTATTGCCAGCCAGAGTATACCTGACCACACACATCTTCAGTGGGCCAGTGCGTGACTGCTCTTTTACAGAATTTTTCTGCACTTCCCGGTCAGAGAGCTCTTAAATACAGAGTAGAACTATTTTTAAGGTAGAGTACTGAAGTTTATAACTGCAAAGCCTAATTTCCTTTTTCAGAAATGTATTTTCTCACATCAAAACTGCCTTCCATTTCACTCAAGAAGAGCATAACATGAAGTTGCAGCAGAAAGGATGACTTTTTAAAGTACCTTTACTGCCTGGAGAAGACAGAAGGTATCGGTCAAAAGGGCAGAGCTGCCAAGAGATTGGTCTGTTTCAGATGAGCCACAGTAGTAAAGAAAAATTTTAAAGGTCAGCTCACCTACAGGCAGTCTCGAGGAAGACAGGCAAAAGAAAAGAGCTAACTTGAAGCACTACTTGAGAATTACAAATCTCAAAACAGATCTGCTGTGATCATGAATAAATAGCCTCTCCCACTTTCTGCATAAAAACAGTTGGGTTTTTTCCCTATATGGACATTAGGACTTCTGCAAAGGCTATTTCCTCAGAGGGATGTTTTCTATTAGAAGTAGCACTACTGAGTGAACTGTGTGGGTGGGTGGGATTCAGCTCTACTACTAAAAGGTGTTTTCGTTCACAGCCTAGCCAAGAGGATTGATAAACCCTTAAACTAGTTTTTGGACACTAAATGAATGACACTGGAAATAAACAGCTTTGTTGATACCCAGTGATTTTTCCAAATAATCCAATAATACTTTAAAAGCTGAATTCATTTAAAAAATACCATCACAGAATTTGTCACCAACTCAAAAAGAACCTGATTTCCCTTTCTCTGTTCACCAGTGATGTTACTTTGCAGTAAGAAGTCCCATCCCATCACATAACAATTTTAATACTGAATAGTTGAATACCGTTTCTGTAAACCTGGGGACAATTTCTCAGAATTGAACACCTTCCTCAGTCTACTGAAATTAAAAAGAATAATTATAGCCAAAGCAAACAGCACAGTTAATGAGTGCAGAGGTTTCTGTTCTTAAGAAGAGAGCACAATCCGGATCTCTGATTACTGACGCTTTCTGGTTACCTCCTTCAAAGGGATCAATCATTCTTATCAACTTATCTGGGCAGAGAAACAATAGCCACATTCTTATATGAGAAGCAATCACTGGCTTTGCACAAAGGCAGCCCTCACATGTCTTTGAGAAAAGCTTTTGGGGATGATTTTGAGCCTTGCAGTCAGTGGCCAAGAGCTCAGAAAGCAACTGAAACAGCAACTGCAATGCCTGCAGCAATATAGATTAGCTTCCTATGAAGACAAAGCAACTTCTTGACCTCTGTCCCTTGACTCACCAACATCAAGTTAATTAAGGGCAGCAGGTGGTTTGTTGATTACTCATGATACAAAGGATTGAAATAACCTGGGAGACAAGAAGGGCAATTTTGATGTCTCAAGCATACAACTCCCAAACTAAATGAGAGAATCTAGAGGGAGACCTGCAAGATCAACTGCAGAAAACATCTTGCATTAAAAATCAAAAAATAAAACATTCATGCTCCTCTTCTGCTATGCAAGCTAGAGCACCACAAAAGTCATCTTTTTAGCCCCAGAAGAGACCAAAATGCAAGACTGCCTAACTTTCTACATCCTAAAGACAGACATACAATCAGAAAAACACCTGGAGATGCAAAAAAACCCAAACCGAACAACCAAACCAAAAATAAGCCTTATCATACCATAAAAAGAAAATGATTCTCAAACAAACAACAATAAAATCAATGTCACAGGCTGGGCTTGAACACTTAGGCCTACAGCAATAATGCAAAGGTTTGCATTTTAACTTTACAAAGAGCAAAGGACACATTTCTATCTGTTTTGCTTCACTCAATATGAAATCTCCAGCTAAAGCATACTGAACACAAACTTTTTATACAAAAAGAAAGTTGACCTAAACTGTCATTCATTAAATCAAAGTGTGAGCTCAATGAGTTGATCACGAGAATGACAAGCCTGCATCATTCACTTTACATCAGATGAACTTTTGCATTTGCAATGTTCACTGAACTGGCTGTTCTTAGTGAAGTTTCCTCTCTGATTAATGAGTATCAAAGCATCAAAATCCCAAATTAATATCTGCTGATGTTGTATTGTAGCCCAGTTATTTTTCTGTGTTGTGTACTGCTTCAAAGAGCTCCTCCTGTCAAACATTAAACAATATTAAGTAGCAGCAAATTAATGGTCTAATATAACTCCAGATAGATACCTGTAAATTGCTCCATGTGTTTCAGGTACTAACAGTACTGTAATAAGAATGGAGTTTCATCAGTTGTGCTTTCTTTTTTCCATAGCTGTGCACTCCTCAGATTTAAATTAAAGGCAATATGTGATATTTACTTTGAATAAAAATCTTAACTATAAAAACATTAAAAGGCATGATTGGCTTGAGAGGAGGAAGAGATGGGAAAAGCTCTTAAAAAAACCAAAACACATTCTTGTAAAGAAGTTTCCTTGCAGACAGAACCAAAACCAGAGAAAGAAGTAGCTACAACACGTGCAGTTCCTGTAAAAGCAAGTTTTCAATCAATCCCACTGCAGATGTTTAGCTACAAGTGTCAGCATGGGGGCTGAGGTGTAAGTTTGAAGAGAAAAACCCAAACCAAACAAACATCTTGAGTTAGTGACCCCCTACCTCAGTGATGGGTTGCCCTTGTGATGTCAAGTCCAGCTCCTGAGGTCTGGTCACCTTATCGATATCCAGGGAGTCCATGCTGGAAGCTGCCGAGGTGACGCTGGAGCGGGAGGAGTTACTGATGGAGCGCACCTCGGCATCGCTCACTGTGCCAGCAGATGCTGTCCTCCTGTGCTGGGCACTAACCACGGGCTTGGTGTCCTCTGCCACAGACTGCTGGGCTGCCTCATCCATGCTCAGAGAGGCCTTCTCCAGCTGCGCGGTGATGTCATCCAGAGACACGTTGGCATGTGGCGCTTTGGTCACCTTAGCGGAGGAGGAGGACAGTCCTTTCACACTGCTGTGCTTAGTGGAAGGTCGAGGAGCAGGTGGTTTCTGCGTTTTGGGCTCTGTGGCCAGGCGTTTCACTGCAGCATTGTTTGCTGAATGAGAGCCGATGCTGCTGAGCTCCTGCTCTATGGAACAGAGATCAGCCATCAGGGCATCCAGATCGACAGTCTCCCCCTGATTCAGGGCCTCTGCAACAAACAAGAGTAGTCAGTATGTGCAGAGTTATTTCATTTGCAACACCTCATTTTATGTTATCAAATCTAATGGTTAAGAGAGCAAAGGAAGCACTATTTTCTTTTCCCATTTTGTATTGCAAAATATCTGTGCACTGCTGAACAGCAATTCATTTGCACTAGTATACTTGACCAGTGCAACTTTCACACTGTTTAGGTTAAACTCATGTGTAAGCAAAGTCTATGAAAGTTCAGATTACATCTGACAAGTTTAAACTGCTTTCCTGTGAATGTAAAGATGTATTTTGCATAATATCATGCCTCACTTTTCAAAAAAGTGTAGATGTTTTGCTAAGCATTTTCTGCTAAAGCAATGCAACTGCTTTTAAAAAACAAAACCAAAATACACATACTCAAACCTTTAAATTAAGGTTTCATTCTGTCTATCCTGAAAGCATTCTGTAGCTATATTCCTGCATCCTGTTCCACAAAACAAGATGCTCTTTCTTCCTGGTTAACAGATACACATTAATTCATTCTTTCATGAGACCAGATACCAGAATAAGCTTTTTTATACAAATACTACACTACAGTTCTCAGATGCTAGGTGCTGTAAAAGATACTGCTTTAAGAGACTCAAATACTTGGAAAAAAAAAGGACACCAAAAAGCTATGCCTTCAGCAAATATGTTCTCACCTCAGCTGTAAGTGAATTCAAAAGTTCTTATATTTTACATATTTGAATTTATAGTTGGAATAGGTTTTTTCATTAAACTAGTATTTTTCTTAAACTATATGTGATAAATAGTTCAACAAACCATTCAAATTGTACATGGAGAAGCGATATGAGAAGTTGGCAAGATTGGTTTCCTGGCGGAGAGGCGACCTCTTCACTGGTGCCACAGGCTTGTCTGCATCCAAACTCTGAAGATCAAAAAAAGGGCAAAATAGAATTTGACAAGGAACTGAACAAGCAAATATTTAAGATAAATGAGAATTAATTTTCTCTAAGAGAAATTTTTCAGAAGTTACTGGTATATCTAAAAGGATCCCTGGTTTTCAGGCTTTAGACTGAAAACAAACATCATACCACAAAAATTTAACTTCAGATATGCAGTGAAGAAAAGCTGTTAAACACAATCTGCTTTTTTACAGAATCAAAAGGAGAGAAGCATTTTGCAAATCCTTTTTTGAGTGGTGTTAGACCCTAGTTCATTTTGAAACGGACAGCTGACTTAGCTGTAACTATTTCTCTGCAGGAAACTGCATAACATTGTTGGAAACTGGGATAAGAGTCTAAGATATGGTCTAAGCCACCATCAGCTTATGATCGTAATCATGGCATTAGTGCTTAAAAACATTCAATGAAGAATCCTATTTTATTAACAAGGATTTAAATTCACTAAATTTAGATTTTTTTTCAATAGTCTTTCCTGGGAATAACATTACATTATGAAAACCAACCTCAGCCAGTTTATGTAGGACACATTTTTTTAGGAAAACCAACAGGTTGAAAAGAGAAACTCTTTCTAACCAATACACTGAATTGTAATGTTATGGTGGCTAATATGGGTATAGTACTATAATAAATACCAGGATTTTTGTAAGTAGCAAGCAGTAGGGCACTGAAATCCAGCTGCTGACCCAGGAAGTACAGGGTCAGGAGCTGCTGGCCCTGCAGTGGAATGTGTTACATCGGGAACCCAGCTCTCGCTGTCACTGAAGTTCAACAGGCCTGCAGAACATCTGAAATTAGGCAATTCTTGTACTGATAAAGAGCTCCTGAAGATATGCTTGCCTGAAGGAAAAGCGTCTTCTAGTTCCAACAGAATAAAGTTTCTCACCAAACTTTTTATGTTCATTTTCTACATCTTTACTCGAGCCTTTGTTAAAAAGATCAAGTGCACTACTTTTCCCCCTAATATTTATTCTTCCTGAGCTCTCTTCTCTCCTCAGCTTGGCCTGGACTTAATTTAAAAAAAAAAAAAAAAAAAAATCCATAACCCTAGAGACATCAGTGAAACTGAAGACTGAAGAGGTAAGTTAGGCCCCGTTCCTTCAAACCAAACCCACAGACTGCTATAAAAGATTTCCTGTGAAGCAAATATATTCTGGTTAAAAGCACCTCAATGTATTTTACTGGCTTTAATAAAGTTATTGCAGATCATTGGACACACATGTGATATGCCCTCACTATCATCTGAGGACATTCTCCATAACACATTAGATTGCTAAACTAGCAGTTTGGAGAACTGCTGAAACTGCAGTGGCACCAAAAGTTTAATTCTAAATAATCATGAGAAGCAAGATAATTTTTTTCATTTAACCTGCACCATACAGCAGGATAATTTAAGCAGAATAAATGTTAAGACACTCTTCATCAACACCAAATATTGCTCACAAACGCTGAAGGTTTCGTGACTTCATTTTATAACGCTTTTGTCAAACCAAGAGTTAAAGAGGGAAAAAGAATTCAAAGATTCCCATGGGCATTTAAACTATTTCTGATCTTTTAAAAAGCACTTACATCTGGGTCTTACTTTAAATCTCCTCAAAATAAACATTTAGGAAATCTAAAAAGAAGTTAAAGATCAAGGATCTCGGGGACAAAAACCTTTCCTTCTAGTGCTCTTCCAGTCTAGCTGACAGATAGCAATAAATGCTGAATCTACAGGAGAATGCACTTTGGATCTCATTAACTCTAATCACCTCCTTTTAATGTCATTGGAACAGCCCCATCAAGATGTGATGATTGTCCAAATAAATGAGACACAACCAACTCCGTTAACTTGTTCATACGGAAGAATATGAAGTCATTCCAAGTTTTGGGGGCAATGTCATTTCTCAGTAGTTGCGAACGATAGACGGGCAAGTGTCAGCCTACGCTGCAGACTGTCTCGAACAGCAATATGAAGGTAAGAAATAACGTGGGTCCTACCATTAAGTAACTCTTAGTAGGCTTTAAGAAATTTGCAGAGACCAACAACAGAGACATCACCCTGAAGTCTGCATGTCAGTAGTGTAGCTATAAGCCCCAAGTAAAGTATTCTTATATTTCTAGGCTGCTCACACCTTTAAAAAAAGGAGGCAGAGAACAAAGGCCCCACTGAATTGTTATGTTATGATGGCTAATGTGATGGCTATAATAAATATCAGGATTTTTGTAAGTAGCAAGCAGCAGGGCAACTGTGATCCAGCTGCTGACCCAAGAAGTACACAACAGGGTCACAAGTTGCTGCCCCTGGATAGGAATGTGTTACATGGGGAATCTTGCTGTCACTGAAGCTCAACAGGTTTGCAGAACATCTGAAAGTAAGCAATGCTTAATGGGTCTAAGATCCATGTGCTCCTCTGTGAATATCCTCACTCAGGGCAATTTACAAAGCCCATGCCCTCAAAATGGTTCACACCCTTAAAAACCCTTCAAAGTAAGTTAAAAACCAGTAAGAATTACTATATACAGATTCATGTCACACTCTTCCACTCATCTCAAAAGCAGGATTCTTTATTGCCCTGCATATGTGAGCTCAGGGAAAAAAAATCTTTTTCCCCTATAGTGCTATATACATTTAGAACTTGCTGGCAGAGACAGTAACAGAGATGAGCCTAAATTTGAAATCCTGTTACATGATGATAGCTCAGTTTTCCTTCAGTCTTCAGGTAAGATGAAGATGACAAAAACTGCTTCTTCTCTAGCTTAATGAACCTTCAGTTATCATAGCTCTGCTTAACTCTACAGGACAAACAGGGAAAAGATTAAATATGTTACTCAGGAAGGGCAGTTCACACAGCTGAAACACCCCCTGCAGGCAGTCACAGGGAAATGGCTGATCACCCCAGGAGTGCAGCACACCGTGCAAAATGCAGCATCTGCTTGAGAAGCAAAGGGAAAGCACTAGAAAGAAGGAAGGAGGGAAAAATGTGCTATCAGCTACTTCACTGAGGCAGGAAGAGCACTCTGGAACAATGGGAGCCCGTGAGGGTGTGTCAGGGTATCTCATTAAGTCATCAGTGGCAACATTCACAGCTTTTTCTTACTGCTGTTCAGGTGCAACAAACAAATGCTGCCACAGCCCAAACCACGTGCTTTGAGATACAGCCTCTCACCAGCTGAAGTCCATGTTGCTCTATATATAGTAAGACAAAATACCAACTCTATAATTCTGGGAAAGAACTATACCCTTTGTGATACAACAAACTAGCGTGTTGTGCAAAATGAATCTAACAACCTCAGGATGGGGGAAGCAAGCCAACCTATAAACCTTTAAGGATTACTGAACTGGTCACAGGCTGCCTTGCTGCAAGTAGCAGTATCAAGCAGGTGGCATCCAACTGAAAAGAAACATAATACTAACACAAAATTATTCTGTGAGATGATTCAAATCTCCTCACCTGTGTGAGTTTGTCCAGTTCACCCAGCCAGGCCCCAAACATCTTGTCGAGATCCTGATCTTCCTTATCACTATCTTCTTCTGCACCATGGTCAAGCTCTTCATCTGATAATTGCTCCATCTGGGAAAAAAAAAATTGATACTCAAACTTTCTTATCAGTGTCTAAGAAAACTGGTGTCAGCTACTAAAGTTCTGAAAGTGTTCCTAAATCAAATCAAATCAAATGTCTATCCATAAAACCTCCTGCTTACTAGGAAAGACTTAGGTATGGAAGTTGTAATAGATAATTGCAAGGTCAGTTTTGCAGCTCACTTTTGTCAGAATGATGCAGAAAATTATCAAGAACAGAGTTCACAATATCTAATGTATCTAATATCAGAAATTCATGCTAGTCTTGCATGTGTCTTCATTGCCAGCTATTGTTGGCAAAATCTACCGACATTACATTAGAAAAATCCAACTCTTGTCCAAGGAATTCAGCTGACCACAGTTGAGCAACACCATTTAACCACAGGAAGTGCAGTCTCACTGCACAGTAAATAGATCACTCTACAAATCTGTAAACAGAAATGCTTAAACAGGCCATAGAGAATGTCAGCAATACATCCCCTGGGACAGTTCAAATCTTGGACACTGACCAGAACACTTCAGGGATAGTGCACAATTTTTATTCAACAAAGGAACTTCTCTCTGGAAGCAAAGAGTCACCTTAATATCTCTCAGATCCTCCTCCATTAAAAAAATGTGTGACCAAGATAAAGACAATATTCTCCAAAGTTTATCTGTTATTATCTCAAAGAAAAATAACCTTTTGTTTAAATCCCTTTTCCAAACATGTCCTCCGACCCCTTTCATGGAGCTAAGACACATATGCCTTTCTATGTATACTCATACTGGCAAAGACACAATCTGGTTCAGGAAGAGAATTTATAGACATTGACAACATAGGTAACAATCTAGGTAATAACTGGACGTGATCAGGCAGTACAGAAGGTAAATTTCAGAGAATGTGCTACAGAATGTTCAGAGAAACATGAGATAGCTTCAAAAAAACCAATGATGAGTTGAACAGCTTGATTTAGTCAAGTCATGGGCTACATGCTTACTTGCTACATAGCTTTCAGAAAGCACCAGTTTATATTTTGTAGATTTAAAAATTAACTAGGTGCTACTCTTCAGAAAAAGACAAATCTTCGTCTGAAAGACATCAATGTGCGACACTGCACAGTCAAACTGATAAATGATGTTACGAAAAATTATTACAGTAATCCCAGAGAAAAAACTGCTCAACCCACTTTTTTTTTATATGATAGTTTTCATGCAAAACCCCCCCTCTAAGATTTAAAAATAAGTCTTTCCTTATTATTACTTATTGCTTTTATTTCATTTTAACTTGATAAAATAGGTCAGGAGACTTCAGAGGTAATCTGTAATTCTGAGATCAGCAGAAGCCAATGTCTCCCATGAATGCAAGACATTGCCATCCAGTTGCTCAAGGCAAAGCTGATTCAGTCTATCACCTGAACTTCTACTTTTGAGGGAGAGCACAATGCATATGCCTACCTGAAAAGAGACAATAACATTAAAGCCAACTTGTCATGGCACAGTGCACTGAACAGATTAAATTCACCATCTGAATCTCCTTTCTTCCAACACTTGCTTTGAGTCCTGCACTCTAAGGAATGAAAGGAAGCACTTCCTAAAAGCTAAGGGTGACGATGAAATTAAAACAAAGCCAATATGCTTATGTAACATTGCTGCATCCTTCCACCAAGACTGCCGCAGTTTTTATATTCCCTAAGCCAGGAGTGACTTCCCCAGCAAGATCCTCTCCATGATGCCTCCTGCAAGTCCTCCCACATACAAAACTGGAGACAGCATGGTAGCAGCAACTCACACTCTGCCTGAACTTCTGCAAAGCAAATCTAAGCTGTGTTCCACTTTTATCTCCCTTCAAAGCTTTGCCTGACTACTTCTTAGGCTCTTACATGGACCAGAAATAGTGTAAACTCAAGACAAAACACGTTATACTTAAGGTGACATGGTCAAACCGCTGCAGAAGTGCTCACGTAGCATTTCTCAATGTCTAGATACATTTGAAGAAAAGAATTTTTATTTGAATGCTAAACGAAGCTATTAAAAGGGTGCCTTATGAAATATGACTATGAACTGGCAAATCAGATAAATGGAAACTGTGATATAAACCACTCAGAGCACAGTATTTACAGATACTTTACAGTGCTAGCCTTTCCCTCTTTGAGCTGTTTTCGACACTCACTCCAGTTATGTGGATTTGTTTGCAGTGCATTCATTACATGGCACTGTTCATAACTCACCCTTTTATAAAGAGAAAAGGCTTGCTCTTTTTACTAATATTTCCGAGGATCTAAGCCATGGAAACCATTCTCAATTTCCCATAAACTGTTCCTTTAGCTATTTTAACTTGGCATCAGAGACACTTCTTTGGTTCCAGTTACTCTGAAGACAGAATTAGCAGCCTAAAGAAAACTTTTACAAGTGAAGTACTGTTGTGTCAGCATGTCTGGCACTGAACTCTGTAGTATTTGCCAGCTCCTTGTAGTCCCCACCCAAGCTTCCTAACGTCAGCTGCATTTCCTATGAGCCTGTCAACATTTACTTGCAAAAAGGCACACAGGGGTTAGTGTCTCGCTTCAGAAACAGCTAATATTAAGTCACAAGTTCTGTAAAAGGAAATCTTAGTACATGTTTCACAACTGGAAGATATCCCAAGGACATTAATTAAAGAATTATTTCAATAAATGAAGGCAGAGACAAAATGCTCAGAAAGCAGTATATGAACTTTTTGGCATAAGAACTTAAAACATCAACCACTTCAAAAAAGTGTGCACATTCCAATCAAAAACTTCAAATTTTCCTTTTTATAGCCATTTTCTTTCTCACTCTTGTTGATCACAGCAAGCATGGACTGCACTTTAGCACATTATGATCTGAGTCACACCTTTCTAAGGATACAACATCTTTATTTATAACAAGAAATAAAACCAGCATAAGGGGTGAGGAATTGTGTGTGTTTTGTTTAGTTGCGTTGGGGTTTTTTTGTTAAAGAAGTCATTTAGAATTGAATTAGATGTAAAAAATGAAAGGATGATGGTTCTGAAGTGATGTCATAAAGTAAGCCACAACATTCCTAAAACTTTTGCAGGGGAGCAGATTTTAAACAGTTTTTATTTCTGCCTAGCTCAAACCAGATGACATGCCAAAGTAACTTCAAGTTACTTTTCAGCACTTCACCTTCGATTCTGTTCAAGTGTATGTCAAGGTAGAACATTAAGAAAACGAGCAGCATCCTTCTGGGATACCTCGATAAAATACAGCATCAGCTCCGTGTAGTCTTTCATACGGAAGAGCTTCCTGCACTAAAGCATGGTCTATGCACCGTTTCATTGTCCGCTTCGCACTGTGACACTCTATCCTGTCTGTCTGAAATGCTACTTAAACAGGCAGACTCATCATCACCTTAGGCCAATTAGTTACCAAAACAGTTCATTAGATTTCACCTTTAAATGCCTGAAGCACAGTATTCTAATACTAGATTATGAAAAATTATTAAGGCTTTCATTAGAAGTTTCCAGCTGTAATATTGAATCATAACCTACTATTTTAAATTACAGTGCAAAGAAACAAAATTCATCAATACTTTAGGTGTAAAAACTAGAAAGATTTACTCTTTCAAGATAATTTTTATATTCTTAGTATGCCAGGACAAGCATGAGACATTAAAACACATGAGGAAAGATGGAAAGTCCAAGACCAATGCTTCAGATACACAATTTCAACACTTTCAAGAAAAGACACCACCACAGAATTTTGAAACTAAGAAATAGTTTTCTTTACATCAACAGCTTTAGGACAGAGTTATCAAAAGTGTATCTTAAGTGTCTTTCACTGAGACCCTGGCATGAGGGAAGTGTCTTGCACTGAGACCCTATCCTGTACACTTGCATGTAGAGACAGTAGTTCCTACCTTAAATCAACCAAGCTGATTGAGACAGATGAATTTTTTATTATATTAGCAATATCTCCTTATAAAGAAAACACTGCACTGAAAAAAAGCAGTTGTAAAATAATTAAGTTGCATGCTTTCCCTATACCACAATTCACTGATGATGTGAAGACTAAGAGAAAGAAAAACAGAATTCTGAGTTCAACTGGAAACATTCATGTGTATAAAGGGTCGGCAACAAGAATGCATTTATTCACTCTAATTTCAGAAAAAGTATATAAGAATTTTGAACTAGAGATGCTTAAGTATGTCCAAAACCAACTGACAGCATAAAACCTCAAAATGAAAACATACCATCTTTTAGGCAACTGATGTTTCTACCTCCAACCTTTCTTATTATTTAAATACAAGCTTGCACAAGGTCCTGCATGTTCCTGAAAAAACAATCTGCCTTCTAAAAACAACCATTGAATTTGTTACAAAGCTATTTTAGGGATGCAGTAAACAAGACACAAATGTTTGAAACACCATTTCAAGAAATAACTGGTTTTCTGCATTTTAAAATCCAGCTTTAAGAACTATATAGCACACCCTGGTTTGGGAAACATACTCTCTCTAGGCCTCATCTGGAAACTAAGTTCCTTCATTTGTGTTATTATGCCAATATCAATATCTGTTAAAAAGTTGTACATGACAGAACACTACATTAATATACCGTATGAGCACATAAGGACAGAGTGCACACACAAATATCAGAGTAAGATTCTAGCAGGTTCTCATCTCTAATATTCATTCACCTGACTGCTTACAGAAATAAGGCTACCTGAACAGAAAAACCTAAAATGTTTTCACAAAATTGACAGGCAAAGCTCTCATCCTTGTTCCATGTTTCTAGACATTTCCATAATTAAAGTCATGGTAAATAATGACAGGGACTTCGAGCACATGCATCTGTTTGTATCACATTAATGCTCTGTCCGTGTGACAGGGACCAGTCAGACCTGGCACATTTTCAGAGATTCTCAAGCTGTAACTGATGCTAACACTCCTCTTTGAATTTAATACTGCAGCACACTAAGGCAATGACAGCGCAGACCACTTGCTTTAGTATTTCTGTGTTTCTTCTTAATAAGCATGAAGTATTCTGAAAATAATTACTCCAGAAAAAGGTATTTGGAGGAGGATTAGAAATTTATAGGAAGCCCTTTGTGCATTATCCAATGTTCTATAACCCAGTTTATGTTAAAAGTAATCTAGATGAAAACCTGAACAAAAGAGCATTTGTTTTCTTGAAGCTTCAAATAGCATAGTAACAGCTGAATACATCCCATGGCTTCTGCAGCACAGACATTCCAATGCCTCTCAAATTTAAAAACTGAGATAAAAATCTGTCAGCCAAAAAAATTCAAATTCAGAACATTCCAAATGAAAAAATGTTATTTCAAGTGAAAGTCTGTTTCAATATGCTATTTTTAGCCAACTTTGAGTTTCCTTTTTCTTCTTTTTTTTAAACCATGCTTCAGGCAATAGTTTTCCAAACTCAGCACTAAGAAAACAAGGTGAAAACACACTAAATGTCTGATAAAAGATCAATCTTCAGACTCTTCATTACAAGCAAAGAGACCTTTCATAACCAATACTCTGAAATACTGTGGGCGACCTCCTGAACTCCTGGACATCAATATAAGTTTCACAAAAAACAGCCTCATGTCAACAGACCAGAGATACAACTGAGATGTATAATGCATTCATTATTACTGTGACAACCCTGGATTTAAGTCTGCTGTCTATTTCCTGCCTTTCTTCCCTTACTCCCCAGCTGATGAATGTCTCTTTTTTTTACATCAACACATTATCTGCCACAATTCAATTAACTGTCATTTCCAACTCAACTACATTCCAAGTATTAAGGAAGGAAGGGACTCAGCATTGCTCTGGAAATTGTTTTTATTTAATTCCACACTTATTTTTTAAAACACACTAATTAGTAGCAATTTGGAAATAGTGTTGGCAAAAAAAGAATCAAATGTTACACACACAGGTTAAGCTGTTCTTCAAAATTAAAATAGGTCATTGTACTTTAGCAGTAACTACTATTTTTCAAACAGAGGCAGTCAAGAGAATAATATGCAGTGTATAAGACTTATTCAGAGTAACTGGGAGAAGAAAGACAATTCCAGAACACACTGAAAAAGTTAAAAAGCTATGTACAGTTTGAGTATATTTCTTTTCAAGTCTCTTACTTTATATCAGGCATCTGGTCTGGACTGCAGAACTCCAACAAGTCTGAAAACCAGGAATTCTCACTTTATGGTGTTATTTTCAGGATTAACTGGGAGAAGCAAAACTGGACAGCCCACAATATTCCCTCCTTTGCCCACTGATCTGCACAACATACAAGAATGTACCTTTGAAACCACAGAAAAGGAATCTGCTCTCTGAAAATGCAGAACTGTCTTGAACTGCACACAGGCTACAGTTTTAATAAAAGATCAACTCAGGCTGCTGAAAGTAAGTTATTCAAACATCTCCAGTGTGATTTCTAATGGTCCTCTTTAAATTAGGCACATGCCTGTACAAGAACTTGCATTTGCCTCTAGCTGTTTGTATTTCAAGCCCAGTCAAACAACAACCTCTTTCACTAAGCTCATAAACATATTTTTCTTTACATTATTTATAAGTTTGTTATATAAATATTTATAGCACACAAGTGAACACATAACTTACATTTTAACAACTGCTAATGAAACAATTGTTTGAAAAAGCAACTGGAAGAAGAAAAAAAAAATCTTCATCAGATACTGGATTGTAACATCAAAGCAAATTGTCTCACTGCTTCTGGAATCCCCCAAAACACATCAGTGCTGTATACAGCAAATACAGGTTTTCTGAAACTTGGTGCTGTTCAGAAGAGCACTCTTATCCCTTTCAGATTCTAACAGACTGTTCAACAACCACCCCAGAGATTCTAACCACGAAAGGCAAACATATCACTGTTGCTCCTTGGTCTTCCACAGATTTAATACCGAACCTTTAGAACAAAGCAGACACAGACACGAAAACTCAGTATTCTTCACAGACAATATGAAAGAATCAAGCTCTTTTTGGATAGCAGCATGAAGAAATAGAAAAACATAATTTTCCATATTCACATCCTTTGCAGTTTTGTATTTAAGTAGAATTTGTACACTCCCCCTCTAACTTTAGTTGACACTAGCACACACAATTTCCTGAAATAAGGACACTAAAGATAACAAAATGTCTACTTCATCATCTTGATTTCTAGCAGTGGGAAATCATTTTGATGTGCCACAGCAAAACCACCCACAAAATACCCATCCATCCACCCCCTTCTTTGCCAGAAAGCTTTGAGAGGTAAAATGAAAACTGCATCAAGTAAAATACCCTGTATTTCACAGGGTGGTTTTCTGGTTTTAAGTTTTGTATTATTATAACTTTATGTTGACTCTACCTTTTCATATCTGCAGCATAACATTTAAAAATTAGTCCCAAAAGTGTGCCTTGTCATGTACTGAAATTATTGAATTTATAAGATCTTCTTTCCTGTATAAGGGAAGCAGCAAAATTACAGAAATGTCACTACAAGAATCTAACTGCATTTGAAATTTGCGCTGTTGGGACGCCACACAGTGAAACCTTTATTCCCTCCAATATATTTCAGTGCCTGACTCACATCTAGCCAAACAGATGCTGCCTTGAAAAGAAGGGACTTTATCAATCACTGTATCCCATTTCCTGAACCAAGATTCCAGCCAGAGTACCCAAGTGGACATTAAATTAATTCTCATGAAAAGAGCATCCTAGTTTACACTATGTCTCACTGAACAGTCTTTATGAAGACAATAAAAAATATTTAGCTCATAAAAATAAAACTTGCCTTAGCTAAAGTACTTTTCAAGTACAGAGTACAATAACACACCGTAAAATAACACAGTAGCTGCAGAAACCAACATCTTAGATTTACCAGCTGAGACTAGTGTATAGCCTGTCTTCAGCAGGCAGATATATACTTTGAAACTATATTAGCGCCAATTTTCCAGAATCTTCATTATGTGATTATTGTAATGCAAATACTGCCACAGCATCTCTTTGCATTCAGTTTTGCCTTTGGAATGATGCCCAAAAAACAATAATAAATATGAACAAGCAAACTGAGAATAGGTATGAATTTTGCTGTAATATTTGGTCTTATGCACAGTTCTCAGGGAACCCAAATATTCCTGTAGCTGTGGATAATAGTTCAATAATAACAATTACCAGGCTAACAGCAGCGCTTTCAGGATGACCCTGCACTCAAGAAGAAGCATTAGCCAACCAATCACTCAAAAATTCACATCCTCTTACAGACTGGTCTATTGTGCCTGCAAAAGGTCTTTTTCTACCAGGAATAAAATATTCAAAGAAACTAATTTTTACATACACTCAGTTGTCTTTCAATTGTAAGAAAGCAAAATAAAGCAAGCAACTGTCAACTACCCATAGAAGCTGAACATCTCAACAGTGCTTACTGTTATAAATGGTATAAATGAATGATCAAACCAACCAGGAGAGGGGAAATGTAACAAACTCACTAAGGTCATAGGTCAAATTACAATGCAGTCAGGTGAGAGTACTTCCTCATAAGACTGAGCTACTCTATGCTTTAGTGCAGTTTAAAACCAATTTTTGTTCAAGGGACCCTCTCAAAAGTTAAAAATAAGCACTATGCCAATGCTCACTTAAGATACCACAGCAGACACTGGCAATCTGTATGATGTAGGTACTATCTAGGCTCAGAAGTAGTTGCCAAATCCCTTTCCACAAGGACCAAGTGACAGCCTATGAACCACGGTTCAAAAAACAGATGAGTAATGCTTTAGCTATGATAAACAAACAATATTCTTCACAGGCTGCTTTTATGTCAGGGTATATGTTCTTTACACTAACTTCAGCTGGAACAGACTGGAAGGCAACTTGGGTTTCCTAGTAAGAATTAAGACTACATTGTGAAGAGGTACATTTCACTATAGCTGGAACTACCATCTCCAGAAAAAAAGGTGAAAAAAAAAATCAAAACCACACTTGTGTATTTTTCAGAAGAGCCACAAATGAATGTTTGATACCTCTAAAGAACATAGGTGTTTCATTCTTAGCATTTATGAGTCAACAAAATTTGTTATTTACAGCTAATCATGACAAAACAGCATGACTTTAAGAGATACCACATAGAAAAATATTTAGAGGATGATTAGGGAAATTATCTTTTGGCTGAAACATTTCTTTAAGAAGGAGAAAGTATATTCAATTTAGAAAACATCTGATTTAATTTCAACCCACCTCTAACAAACTAAGCCGAAGAACACTGCCTTAAATCAAAAATAAATGCATCTAAACAGGCTACCCCAGCTCAACTAATTTATATTTTAAGCTACTAATAAGATGAGATTGAAGTACAGCAATTGGCAGGGCAGTCAACCTTCATCCTCCAACTTCATAGCAAACTGTAAGGAGAGACATAAAACCCCTCTCTATCCCTGTCACTCCTTTGCATTACCAACCTCTAGACAGAAGGACATGTGTTTATTGAAGTGCTAGAGGTAGATGGGGGGGTGGGGGGGGAAGAAGAAGTACATACTGCACTATGAGGTTACCATGAGAAATGGAATTACTGTGTAAGGAGAGGTTTTTCCATGCAAGAACTGTGTCTTGTGGGAGCAGAGCTGAGAGAGAAGGGCTTGAGAGAGCCTTGTGTATGTAGAAGAAAAAGTGATGTGGGGCTCTGGACAGAGATGAGTCCCAGCAGTCAAAACTGGAAGGAAAGGCTGAAGTTCAGAAGAACGGGACAGTTTTCTATGAAAGGAAAGGGAAGGGGATCATTCAGCAGTAAACCAGCACTGCTCACTAGGTAGTGATGTGAAGCATGGAGGCTGAAGGGGTCCCTGTCACAAAATGAAATTTGGCAGCAATTATGCTATGCAAAGGAGAAACTACAGACAAGTTCTTTATGATACAGGTGGAACAATACATTTGTGAATGTCAAAACTGCAGGAAAATCACTGCTTTGAGAGAGTATTTTATCAGCATCTTCCCTTGGGTCTTGCAGGTGATTAAGCAAAATTTCAGATACTCATAAACCTCACATGCAATAGTAAGACAGAAAGCCAACACCCTGCTGCATAAACTTCAATTCACCTTTTCCCTCGGTGATTTTGTAAGAATCCAAGTCGCATTTGAGAATTCCACCAGATGAGAGAAGAAAATTTACCTGAAGGAAGTCTTACATTTGCTAAACTCTTCTACTGTCTTTCTCCTCAAAAAGTAAAAGAGAAGCCAATCCACAAGTGAAGTCAATCCAGAAAGCAATTTTTGACTGACATCTGGTTGAGCAAGATGCCAAAGCTGGATGCCACCACCACTTTTCTCTAGTAAAGCCTGCACAAACTCCTGAAGAGGAGGAGAAGGTCTTGAGCAGATTTAGAAAGACATGCTCATCACTGATAAAAGCTGAAAATACAACTTAATTCTTATTTGTCATTTTAGCAGAATGCTGCTGAAGAGCTCTATCCAAAGCTTCTGACTCCTCCCCCCAAAGACAACCCCAGCAAAGGAAAAGAAAAGAAACAATGCCCCACACCCAAAGAATTAAACCAAACAAAAAAACCCAGAGAAAACTGACAGTAGTGCTCCTGGCATTTTTTTCTTTTCAATACTTTCTTCTCTTTGGAAAGTACGAAAAGAAAAGCAAAAATCTTGGGATTTTTTTTCTACTGTTAATTCAACATGCTTTCTCTCAAAAGTGGTTTAATTATCTTAAAGCAAGAAGTCCACATAATAGCTCAAACCAGTATCAGCAACTGGAGGTACAGAGCTGTGAAATTTGTCACAGGCTGGCAACAGGAATTAAACATTGCCTACTGAGCACTGACCTTAATCTCTAGCTAATAGACCTTCTGAAACTATTTTAAATTTTCTAAAATTAATTTTGTCTACTTAAGATATTCTCTAAAGATACATGTTCATACTGAAAAGCTGCATTATTTCAGTTTCTAAATAAATCTTGGCACCAGAAAGTGAGGGAGGGAAGCAGGGAGAAACACTACTACTGGGTACCACTCCCTAGGAAAAAAAGCTTTTAAAGCAAAAAAGCAGCCTCAGCATAAACAGTTTTGCTATGTCAAAGGTTAGAGAACTCTAAAAGCCAGTTAACACCAACTGATGCATGCCAAGACTTGATCTAGAATTTAATTGCCTCAAGATTAAGACCAAATGTAAATATTTAACACAGAATCAATTTTTTAAAGAACACATCCCTGAAAAAGTAAGGAAATGACCTTCAATAACAAAAAGGAAAAAACACAGTGTAAGTTATGCCACTGAGGATGCAAATATGAAATTTCTATACAGTAAAAGAATCATGGAAGATGGGGCTGACAGCTGGGTTTTGTTAAAGGAGGACTTTAAACAGAAATATTTAAACTCATGGGATTAGGCCAGCATTATAAAAAACGCTGTTCAGACCTTAAGTTGCAGAGACCTTGTCTAAGCAGCTCAGCAACTGAGTCACATAAACAACTACTGTAAAGTCTGCTGCCACCACACTTGGTAGCTTTGTGAATGAAGCTTTTCTTGCATATAAAAACTAAAACCAGAGTGTTTTGCTACTGGAATGGGGGCGGGGGGAAGAAGGAGGAAATAATCAAGTAAATCAGCAGACTCCATACTGCCACTTAAAATTGTGAGTTTAAAATTTTCTTCCCAAAAAATTCTCTTTCCTCAAACATTTAAACTAATGAGATTTTCAATACGGTGAAGGATAATCCAAAGCATGTGGTTCAGACTAGCTATTATACACACAGATACATATATGCTGTGCATTATATTTCACTTTATGTTTTGCTCACAAACACGCTTGGAAATTCTGTTACTTAGTACTCGATTATTCGTGTCTCCTACCCATGTCCCATGCTGTGGTAAAGGTAGGGCAGATTTAGATGAAAAGAAAAAAGAACAGCATAGGCTGACTAAATCAGTTTACACAAACGTTTTAAAAGTAACATCTCTTAGATCAGATTGATACAAAGCCATCTTAAAGTAAAACATGAACTTGTTCTACATACAACCTTCTTTTTTTAAATACAACAAAAATGAATGAGCTTTTTTTAACATCAGGACTTCTAAGGAAGGGTCACACTGACTGAAAAATACTATATACTATTCTCATTTCCATGCTGAGAGACACAAATTCAGAGGGACAGGAATGAAATACTTCATGGCAGTCTGGGGATGGATACCCTCCTATCATTGCTGAACTGTGAACCTCAAGGGTCCGGCAGCTTCCAAGCAGTTAAGAATGGTACTCTGCAGGACAGGTCGTGGGCTTTAGCACAGAGCACCCTTCCACAGAATGTTCAGCAGCCAAAGGCAAGATTATTTGATAGCTGCTACTCTGACTGCCATCCTGGCAGCCAGAGAGGCTCTCCTCCGTCACGCTGGATTTGGAACATGCTACTCACTGAGAAGCTACAGATGAACACAACTTTTCTGTTTCTCAAGATAGATAAGGGAGTAACTTTCAAAATAATTTCCACGGCCCACATTCAATTTCCTATGAAAAGCAAAGCTGGGAGCAGGCTCTGTGACAGGCCAAAGGTAGCAGATCATTTGTGCTTGCCCCTCCAGAAACAAGTTCACCTGGAACCACACATTGAGATGTGCATACCCAAGAGTTCCAGTCATATAGGAAAGGAGGGGCTGCAGTATATTCTTCCTCCTTCTTCCTTCCTCTCCTCCCCTTGGATAAATATACCATCTGCTCAGAGGAAGAAGCTGAGCACCAAAATGTTACAGCACTTCCAGCAGCAAATCCTTGCATTTGCACCATTCTCAGAAACATGCCAACGGCAAATACTGCATTGCTCTGCAGGATCAATGCATGCATCAAATACATCCCTAACTATCATCAGCTGAGTAAATCTACACACACTTCTTAGCAATGCATTTGTGAAATTCAGTCAATTAATTATTGTTATCAGCACTTAAGCACTGCAGAATATTAAAAAAACTAAACCAACAAAACCAAAGCACAACACATTTTGGATGGAAGTTTTCTTTGCATTTAGAAAACAGTACACAATTGGCTCAGAAGCCATAAAATTATGAACTTATCTTCCTCTGTGTTCCAGGGTAAACTTTCTACAGTAGTTTTCAAAGTTTCAGAGTTTTTGGAAAAATGTCTCTACAAACTTTCCTCATGTCTTCTTGTTTCTTTTTAAGCCTCCACTCCTCCAGTTTAAACCAACAACTTACAAATTAAGGCTTGAGCCAAGCTAAAACCTCATTGCTGCTGGGAAAAGGAAGAACTCTCTTTCCTCTCCATCCATTAGCATGTTGCTCCAGAACATCACTAAGCCTGCTCAACCTTCTAAACCACCAGAAAACCCACTCAACACTTCAAACATCAAAACAGCCTTTCTGCTGAGGTTGCAGGCAACAACAGATTGCCCTGTTAATGGACAAATACTAGAGCCAACACATTCTTTAGGGTTCATACCTGACAGCTGGGAGAAGGGACAGGGAAAGAAATAAGCGGGACTTCCCCTTTTGAGAAGCAGCAAGTTCACCTGTAACAGGTCACTTGTAACCTGCAACTCCACTTCTAGCTCAGAGTGTACTGTAGGATTCAAGCATTTTTTATGCTCTTAAGCTCATAATAAACAGAAAAGCCTACCTTTGCCATTAGTACAGAGAAATTTGCAAATGCTACCAGTTGTAGAACACATGCAATCACATATTTATGACATGAAAAACCACCATATTTTGCTGAATTTGCATTTATGTTAAAACTGGATCCGTTTTACCAAATGAGTAAAACGACAAGACTTAATGAATTACTTTCTCTACAGACACGTTTAAAGCTTGTCCTTTTTATTACAAGCACTTCATGTCTCAGTACTTTTCAGATATCAAGTCAATCTCTAGAGAAGACTACACTTAAACAGAAGTAGGAACAAGAAAAAAAAAAACCACAAAGTATTACCATCTGTACATTTATGATTCTGAATTCAGAAAACTTCCAGTTTAAACTCTGTAGCATATGAAGCACAAGATATGAAAACACAGCATGCCCATGCCATTAGCTTTCACATTAGTCACTAAACATGCTAAATGCTAAAACTGGCATTTTACCTTTCGCACTTTCTCATTTAATGCTTACAAGCACAGGTCAGACATTTCTGCAAACTAAAAATTTATTCCACAAACACAGAACCTTGAATGGATCTGTGGAACTGTCTCAGAACAACCCAAAGGCAACATGTCCGCTTGGAAATATGTCTGTATAGATAAATGTAATATAAAAAATGTATTATTTATATAATAAAAGTCTTGCCCATGTAAGCTAATCTCTAGAGTAGTCTCTGAGTATTTATAACATTTGAATGTTTGTGCACGAGCAAAGGTATAGTTCTGTTAAAAAGCATCACAGAACTGATGACACAAAGGTACAACTGAATAGCTGTTGCAATACAGCTGTTGTTTAGTGGAACAAATTCCACTAAATAGTACAACTGGAAGGGACATACACTTTAACTGGCCTGTATTCCCAAGTTATCAGGAACAAACAAGACACCCTTCCCTTGCGTGTAAACGTTCCTTTGCCACATGAAAAGTGATGAAGTGCCATGAAGCTGCACCAGGGGGAGTTCAGATCGAACTCAAGAAAAGGTTCTTCTCTGAGAGGGTGGCTGGACACTGGAACAGGCTCCTCAGGGCCACGGTCAAAGCACCAAAGCCTGTCAGAGTTCAAGGAGCATCTGGATGATGCTCTTAAGTCATGTCATATGGTTCTAGTTTAGATAGTCCTGTGAGGAACAGGGAGTTGGACTCGATGATTCTTATTGGGTCCCTTCCAACTTGAGATAAACTGTGATTCTATGAATATCTCCTTCGGATGCAGCTACAACTGTGCAGTTTACTACTCAGGGCATGAAGTTAAAGACACTTCAATTTCTTGTAGTCTGAACCATACACATTAACTAGCTGATAGAGGCTGCTCCTCCTGGCAGCATAAGAAACATTCTGCAGCTTCATACAAAAATGATTATGTTATAACACTCGAGTTCACATTTGTTTTAATGTTGGTATGTGGCCTCATTCAGATAAGTGTTCACAATCAGCTGGCACCACCAGCACCCAGCTGAGCCCTCTAGTGCAGTAAGCAATGAGAAATGGGGTGACCAGCTTTGGGCAGAAGCAAGACAGCTGGCATGCTTCCTCCTGCACCTCTTCACAGCCCTCCATACTACACCATGTGCTTTTGAAACCCTTACATGCCAGTAAAACTCCATCTGGTTTGGGCGGTGGGGTTGGAGTGTGGAAGCAGCGGGGAGAGCGGGAAAGGTTAATGCTATACTGTTAATGCTATACTCAAAAAGAGCTAAATTCAAATTCTTTCATAAGAATACTGGGATCGCTTATAATTCCAAGGAAGGCAAGGAAGAGTAAGGGTTCACAAAATTCTGTGTAATGACCAGAAAGTAAAACTGCCAGACTAAGACCAGAGTAACTCAGACGAAGTAAAAATTTTTTCATCTTTTCACCACACTGCCAGAGTCAAGACTGCAAAATTCCTTTGGAATGACACTTTTGAAATATTTTCTGTTACACCTTTACTTGGTGTAAAAAGTACTCACAAAACCCCTGCTACTCTGCTGTACTTAATTCTAAGTTTTTTACTAGAAACCTAATTGCAACTACACCCAATTTTTGTTTTTTAATGTTTGCAATTATTTTCCTCTTAGGGAAAGATGAAGAAGGACTCTCATATTCTGCTTTCTGGAAAAGGGAGAATGACTACTTTCCACTGTCCTTTTCCAGCAGAGACATAGCTCTCCCAGACACTCTTGAGGTTTTCCTAATGCAAATGGTATCTTAGAAATTTTTGGTTTCAAGAGGTGTACAGAGCTCAGTAATCAAACAAGGCTACCAGCCAACTGCACTCTAGGCTATGGCTAGAGTTCCTCATGATACTCTGCACATATAGCTTGTTGCTGTTGAAATCATCTGGCTCTAAAGAGCATCACAAAACATAGACACTGTATTTATTTTTATTCTGTTATACAATTCAGACTCCAACACAAATTTCAGAAAATTTCAAGTAAGCAACTGTTTGTCAAGAAAGAAATGTTCCTGCTTTTTTTTGCCATCACATCCTAATAGCAGATGCCAACAAGGCTGAATCTTTCCTGAACTCAGTGGGAAAAGGGAAAGTTTGCAGGAAGTCTAAATAGATAACTTCTTAACTAGCCAGACATTTTATTCTTCTTTCCCTGACAGAAATGTAATGATATTATCAAGATATTGCTTAAACAATAATCAACATTAAAAAAAAAAAAACCAAGATAATACCTTTTACAGACACTGATACTACCAGACTGTTAAAAAAACTCGAAACTCTTGTAGATGTGTTATATTATTACTAAAACACACTACTTCCATTTTTCTATAGAATATAAAAATTTGTGTCTTCATATGAAAACAATTATGCACAATTTTAAGCATGAAAATTTAGTTAGAAAACCGGGGCTAAAAATGAGCTTAATACCATATTGCATACTGAGTTTGCATCATGCACCAAGAGCCATGCCCCTTCCTAAGGCAAACACAACCTCAGTTTACATCATTGGTGCAGCCAGGCTCAGTTCCTTTCCAAAATACTCAAGTCTGTGTCCACAAGGCTGATTGCCAGTGCTGTCATTTCCTCCAGTGTAACTCGGAAGGCAGCAGGAAACGTGGCTCACAACAAATGCAGGAATACCGGACACACACAAACGAAACAGAACTGAGCGTCCACTCTGAGCCTGCTTCGCAAGTCAGACCGAATCTGCAACTTAACCACAGAACACCTCTCAGGATTAAGGGTATTCCGGTCATGAATTCTCACAGCTGAAGAGTTTTCTGCTATATAAAACCAGGACAAACTCTTATTCTAGACATACATTCTTTTGGCAGGACTATGGGAGGAGGTTATATCTAGCTCACATAAAATTAGGTCACCCATTTCATAAGCAAATATAAACTGCATGTTGAAGTCTGGAAGCATTTCATAGATACTCTCCCTCAACAGAAAATTGGAAGGAATCTATCACAAATTCTGCAGAGAGCTAGAATAATTATGAATGCAGGAGGAAGGAAGTTCATATTTACAATCTTAGTCAAACAAAAAAAACATTATATCATCTTAGCAGCTGTGTAAGAATTTGGCAAGCCTCTGAGTAAAGTTTTTTTCCGAATATCCCCAAAGAACAATTATTTTTGTTTCCTGGAACATATCTTCTTTGGTATAAAGACCTCTCTAAGGACTGAGCCAGATGAATAAACTACAGAATACAACACTGAAAGTGGAATGTGCTGCACAATGACTATTTTTACTGCTAAAGCAGCTGAGTTGACCACACTGTATAAGGAATGTAATTTGTGACACTAGAAATGCTAATTATTTGGACCACGTTCACATCTTCATAAGGACAAGGGCTGGCAAGAAAGAACTGATCTGGCATTAATTTGCTGTAGCCAAAATGAGGCACAAAGCAGCAAAAGGAGCTATTTAAAATGTAGGTGACAGTGATCAGTTTAAAAGCCATATAACAATGAATCTCTTAAATCAGTATCACCTCAATATTTAAAATGAAAATAATTTCCTAGTTCTGTTTGTCTACTGCACTATGAAAAAGTTAATGCAGATGCAGGAGTTTGTTACACATTCTATTAGACTACAGTCTCATTTCCTTGGATTGCTAACAGTACAGTGTGAAGTGGCTGGAAGATTTTCATAGTTTCATTTTTTGTAGAAAAGATTTTTACGCTTGAATCTTAGATCTCCATCTCATGCTGAATCAAATCAAAGCAGCAACACCATGAAAGGATTTACAATGAAGCTTAAAAAAAGAAGAATTATTTCATGGTGTTTATAATTTTTCAATCTTCCTTGACCTTTTAATACCCATTGAAGTCTAAGTCTTGCTGGCACCTTCTTCCTATTACCTTTCCAAAGGATTTATAAAATTTTGCTGATAGCAGCTACAGCCTAGCATGTTCTGAAGAGCCAGCTTGTAACAAATCAGAACAGGTTTAAAAGACGAAAAAGAAAATAAAAAAATATTTTTTCAGTTATAAATTTCATTCCACAAGGAACTTTCTACACATTCTCCCTTCAACCCAACATACCTATGCAGTAAAAGTAGCTTATAACTACTAAACACACAGCTGAATTCCTTGTGTATATGTATTTATGAGTAATTTATGCCAGGGTCCAGGTCCAGACTGTAAAGGAATGTTGCATTTGATAGTGTCACACATCTGTTTCCATCACCAGGAGGGGAACACCTGAAAATACAGGGGAGGGCCTTCAACCATCTTCACCCTTCAGAACAGGAGATCGTACTCCATCACCAAAATGAGGTGTTACAGCTCTTCCTATTAAATCATCGCCCTCTTCTTCCTCCTTTTCCTCCACAAGAAGCATGTTAAAGTGCATTCATACAGGTCAGGGTATCTCATCTTGTTCATTTACATCACAGCAAGCAGTTCTCGTGCTAACTCTAGAACATGCAAAAGGGGTGGGTAGGGAACATGTCCAGTTGCCAGAAATTAAGCTCTTTTGTCATATATGTCATGACATTAATCTCCCCTCTCCTTCTATTCAGTAGTAGAAATAGAATTAAAACTAACAAAACCTTCTGGTTCCCAACTGTAGAAACAAACAAGGATCTTTTTTAAAAGTTGGAAAACTAGGGCAAGGCAGAACAGCTCGTCAACTGGTATGACACATCAGTAAAGCCAACAAACAATGAAATCTAATTTTTAAATGAGTAGTCTAGCTTCAGTAAAACATGATCAGGGCTTTCTGACTTCAAGTCTAGCATCTACCAACACTTTCATCAATGCTTTTCAAGAAGACTTCTAGTAATGTGACGGGAATTGTGCCACATTAGACTTCAGATGTAAATCTTTAATGAGAAAAGATTTTTTTCATACTACAGCCTGATAAAAGACAAGTTGTCTGTTTCTAGCATAAACGAGGGAAGTTATGTTTGGGCCTTTAAAATGAAGTAATAGACGACCATAAGAGATCCCACTCAGAAACAGACAAGACTTTTGTATTTTCACAGCAGATAGGTGTATTAGGAAACAAGAGACTGAATTCTGTTATTTGTGACTCAGTGGCTGAAAAGATTTGACATGAGTTGAAGAAACAGGTTTTTAAACAGGTGACATGCTCACATGCCATTTTATAACAACATAAAAATATCCACACCATCTGAGTTGGGTATCTAGGCTCAACGGAGTGATGTAGCCATTTGTACAGAATGGAAGATCAAGAAGTTAATTGCCAAATTGATTTTGTAGGCTGGGGTGGGACAAAAATCAGACTTAAAATCAGATCAAGGACAATCCAAACATTTAATAAAGTACAAAGGAAAAGGTGGGTTTTAGAAAAAAACCCTAGGGTTTTTGACATTACTATGCCAAATATTTTAGATGCTGTATGCAAAATAACCTCAGGGTACAAATAAGGAAAACAACTAAACAAAGGAATAGTCAACAATATTATGAATAACACAGAAATCATCCAGAAGTTCAGTTCACAGGTCGTGCTGTATAAACATAACATGAAAGATACTAATAAAACAGTTTAAAAAGTTACTAATTCCAATCTCTCCATTATGGTACTGGGTATTTCTTGATGCAAAGTTCCCACATAAATACAACATCACTCCCCTCTTATAATCAAGTACTGAATGAAGCAGGAAGACCTCTCCTTCCCTGTACAAGAAAAAGGTAAAAACTAAACTATCAGTAGGGCACAGCAGACAATCCAAGCAACTTATATATGCAAAGTCAGAAAGTCCAATTTTCTCTACATAAATCTTACAATTCATCTTAAGTAAGGTGGGTTTGTATGTTTGTTTGTTTGTTTTTTGTTTTGTTTTGGGGGTTTGTTGTTGTTGTTGTGTTTGGGCTTGTTTTTTTTGGTTTCTTTTTTTGCAAGAGGAAATGAAAGCAGAAAGAAGAAAGACAGGGTTAAGAAGCCAAGAAAGATTAGTGTACTTGGGACTGGACAACATTACACACATACAAAAGACAGCAGATACCACTTAAATAATAATTTTACAAGTCAAAGACTGGAAGGCAGACATCAGCAGCTTTGTCTTAGAAAAGCCAAGAAACCACAAACAAACACCAATCATGAGACTCCCCAAGAGACTTTGCAAGTAAAGGAAAGCAAATGAGATAAGTCCACTTTCTGTAGGAAAAAGAAAAATGTGCCCAAAAATCAGTGGAAGAAAGTTGGCAATGATTTCCACACACTGCTGTTGTTGCAGTGCTAAACACTGCTGGCAGCATGGACCAAGAATGCATTCCTAGTACTCACTGCTGTCATTTTCTAGCTGCAAATGTATTAAAAAGTTCAAAATCAGAAAAGAAAATACCCTTTTACTTATACCAATATATTTTTTCACACTTGCTCATAAACAGCACTAGTAAAGAGGCACATAGTATTATTACACTATTCCATTACTAGACTCCTCGGATATTTAAGTCCCACTAAAGTCTTTAAGACATAGATTTTAGGGTTGGTTTGGGCTTTTTTTTTCACTAAACTATTTATACACAAGGTAGATTTTATTGTGCTGGTGAAGCTGAAACAACTTCTGTTTTCCTACAGCTGGATTTGACACTCAATTGAAAATGCTCTTCTGCATTTAAAGAAATCTTGCAACACACTTTGAAGGATGATACATAAAAATATAATAGATAAGGAAGCAATTACCTGGGCAATTTCCCCATAATATTGAAGGAAGTCATAAAAAAAAATCTATTTTACTAAATGTAAAGAAGGCTAAAGGTGTGGATCGTGTTGTTTTGCTGGCCTTTTATTGTTCAACAGAATTCTAGAATTTTGAACTCGCATTCTGTTTGATTACACAGCAGTATAGCAAAAGCCTGGCATAGCTGTGACCTGTGAAAAGTTAGTGCAATAGCCACTCTGAAATTCTGGCCATGAACAAACATGCACATGGCGATTTTAGTCAAGCAGCTAGCCATAAGTCATTATTTAATAGACAGTAGCTAGAACAATCAGCAGTGAATGACTCACCAGTGAGGTGCTAGTATGCTATAAGTAGCACTTGCTCTGTCAGAGTTGCCAATGGACCTTCACGCTTATTAAGGGAACTGCCTGGCTGTGGTCCCATGGCAATACACTGAGAATGCCTCCCAGGAATCCATGCCTGGCTGCCAGCACTGTTTCAATGGCACCGTCTCTTTCTGTTCAGTGCAACCACTCATGAGCTCTGGAAATGAAACAGCTCAACCCCACGCCAGAGCGTGCCCACATCGTCATTCAAGAAGCAAAACCTGTAAAAACCAAACGAGATGCATCCGAAGACCTTGTTTGTTCCTGGTCTCAGCTGGTCATCTGATGTTACAGCCTTCTCTCAAAAGGAAACAAGTAAAAGAGCAATACATCTGTGGAACCATTCACAGCCTTTGTGGTATGTAATAAGGTCAATTCTAACAGTACCTCTTTCCAGCTTTATTATTCCTAACAGTTAAACTCTATTTTAAAAAACTCAATCAAGTCATAGAAACCAAATTCTCAGCCCTTTTACAATTCCTCTGCACCATCTAGGAACTCATCCCAGCTGAGAAGAATATGCACAAAGCACAAGACTAACACAGTTCATAAATACTATCCAGCCTCCCACAATGTATTTTGAGATGGGGAATACCAAAAACAATATCCTGCCCTGTTCTCGGTGGACAGAATATCACCTGTGGGACAGTTCTAGCCAACAACATCTTAAGAATGTGCATACAAACATAAACCCAAGTGCAGGAAGGAACTGAGCACAGAAAAAAAGTATTTTTCTACCTATTCAGTTTCAAATCAAGAAGCATTTCAGAAGCAAACATTCCAAGATCACTTCCCACAAAGAGTACAAGAGAGGTTCACAGACAATTTTCAAAACTTCTCCTTGTTTGCAACTCCACTAAATAACTGGAAGACTATATGAAGAAAAAAAAGATGAATGTAAGAAGAGAGCAGAAAAAGTGTGTTTCAATATGACAAGGACAGCATTTAATCCATAATATAATGCTTCCTCTGTGTCAGACCTAACTTCCTCTTTTAAAATAATGTCCTGTTCCTCAAGACACTATAAAAGCTAAGCAATACAGAGAGGGCACAAATCGATTTTGTTACAGAATGCAAAGTCATGGATATTATTTCAGTGCTTATTTGGATCATCTTTGAAAAGTAATAGATTAGAGTTATTTACCAACATATTTTCTACATACAATCTATAAAATATATTGGCAGTACAGTGGCAATAAAAATATGAAAACTACGTAGTTATCTATCTGCATGCCATTAAATAGCAGGCTTCTGCATGCACATCTAATGACAGAAAGATCATAACTACTTGCTACTGTTGAAATACAAACCTCAAACCATACATTCAAACTAGTTCCACATAGCTACACAGATGATTCTTGATGCACACAGAACCAGACTGCTGCTCCCCTCCCCAGGGAAATGCTACCCATTACATTATGTATGCAAGCAGAACTTCAGAAATTATGAAAGAAATGCTAAATAAACTAAGAATGTCTTTCACTGGACCTTCAATTACCTCACAGAGTTGTGCTGTTCAGTTTAATAAACGGTTCCATCACAGTATTACATCTCTCCACAATGAGTCATGTCAGGCAAAATTTTAAGTATTCTTTTCAAAATGTGAATAATATAATATTTTAAATCGTTATCCATCTACATATTCCAAAATCTACTAAAAAACCCAAATAACTTCATATTCTACTTACCACCATTTCAAACAATGGCTATTATTATACTCCCAAAGTTTGATAATTCACCATCAGTGTCTTGGAATAAACAGACATAATAAAAGGCATTGACTTATGATGCACGATATCCAGATACAAAGTATTTAGCCATATTGCAAAAATAAGAAAAGCCTTACTTTTGAATATATGTTAGTTCGATATTCCTGTCGATAATACTGCCTGAATCATGCTAAAATACCAACAGTTCATCACAATCCAGTAGAATTCATTTTAGGAATGAAGCAGCAGCTGCTGAATCTATCAGTAGGCTATGCCTTCTCAACTCTTATGGGCACTTGGTAATATAGTGAAGGCATGCGCAGTTGTAAACTCAAATATTTAAATCCACACTGGATAGCAAAAAGAATGCAGACAACATAAGGCCAGCTGCAATTTTTACACTTTCATAAGAGAACAACCAATCTTTTATTTTGCTTCTCAACTCACTCTAAAATAGGAAAAAAAAAATTAGGCAGCTTTAGCTAGAACAATGTACTACACAAGACACATCAATATCTCGTAGTGTTTTATCATGTTTCATCAGACCATGTGCACAGAAATGTTGTTCTCAAATGCTCACAGCCTGTCAAGAGCTGTATTAAAGAGCATGCCAGATTAAGCTTATCTCATAAAGTTAATAATGAGCATATCCACACACGCAGAAATATTCAGGTCTCAGTTTTAGGTGACATACATTCTAAACAGAAGGAAGACCATGTACCTTCAGGATTAGAAAAATAACACAGGTGGAATTCAAGCTCAAAAGAGGTTACATTTACCCATACAAAATAAAGACACCAGATAAAGTGTTAGGAAGACACTGCTTTAAAGCACATTCTCCTGTTTTGCAAATACAGTCCCATTTTTTTACTGGTTAATGCATCTTTTACACTAAAGTATAGAAAGAAACAAGGTCGGCCCATGGACAAAATCTGTGTTCCCACCTTTAAAATTTGAAAATATACGTTTCACAAGAATTACTGTAAAGCATTCATCATCAGAAGAACTAAATAATGAGGAGTAATTTAAAAAGTGAAAGATAATACCATAACTTGCCTTATGTAGTACACTTAGATCAGTCTTTAGGCCGTAATGCAAGCAGCAACAGGTTCAATTTAAATTCCTCCCATGACAAGGACAGCAAGACAGCATGTACATTAAATCAAAATACATCAAGTTTTTTTTCCCGTATTATGTGTACTTTAAATCTAAAGGCCACACAAAGCTAACATACTTTTAAATGTTCTAGAAAAATAATAAACACATAAAATCACTTCCTAAACTCCCACACCTTACAGTCCATCCAAGCTAACTTCCTACATGATACCTGTAAATTTATTAACTACCTGATCCTTCAGGAGAAAGAAGATTGACCTCTTTGCAAAAAGAGAGCCACCCAAGTCATCACAGTTCAAAAATGAAACACCACTGACGTTGAAAGTGCATAGTCTGAAAAAACTTTGTTTACTCTGTGCTGGACTTTCAACTTCAGAATACACGCCAGTCATTCCAGAAATATTCCATTCCAGCTGATAAAAGATAATTTAAGATTTATTATACAGTAGTAATAACTAATCCCAAGGGCTTTTTTTTTAACTTGTTGGTTTTGAGAACTTTCTGAAGTTTTTCTGCACATTTGAGCTGAACAGATATAAACAGTATCAAAAAGTTTCTCAAGCTAATTACAAGGACAGTGCTTTGGAGGGGTTGCTTTCTCTGTTATCTTTAACTAGAACATTTCTGATTTTCACCAACTGGGATAGGAAGCACAGAAGGTTAAGCTGAATGCTGCACAATCATCTGGATAGCAGTTAACAGAGCACTCTTCATAAAGATATTGTATGTTTCACTTTAACAACTGGGATGTGGATGTGTGGTTCCTCTTGAAAATTTCACTCATTTCCCTGTTTCCATTTTCTGCTTGCAAGCTGCTAGAATGGAAAAAAAGACTCCCACTCTTCTATGACACTCCTCCTTCCATGTAATTGCTGAAATTGAGACTTCTCACTTTTGCTGTGCTTCTTATCTCAGAGGTCTCTAATCCAGAACAACTGAACATTTCATGAAAATAATTCTTTCCTTCTACCCTAGGCAGGAATTTATTTGTGGCACTCACATCAATCTGACAAACAGCCTTTCAGTTCCACAAAACTGATCATATCACTAAGTTACTTATTAATAGACACAACAGAGTAGAGGTGAAAGAAAAAGTGATCTTCTCTTACCCAGCTTCAGCAGAACTGTTCTCCTGACCTCTGACACGCTCAGACACGGATACAGTTTCAGCCAGTATTACTGCTTTGCAAGGTTACTAGTGAACTGAAAATTACTGACTTCCCTCCTCCACTCCTCAATAAAATGCCCCATTTAATAGATAGTAGAACTATCCATCAGAAGGAAAAGCTCCTGTTGGCTAAACTCCAGAGTGCCAGAAATGTGCACTGATACACACAACTCGCAGAACACTTTTCCAGGAACAGCGTGCAGCCTCCCAAGCGCTAAGTGACAACTTCCTTCAAGAACAGAGATTTGTATGGCATTTTTAATTAAAGGCTTAGAACAACCTAATGAGATTTTCACAATGGGGAGTTTTTAAAAAATGCACTCTAAACCATATTTGTGCTAAGCCTTTAGTCAGTTGTGAAGAAGAATGATTACTGACACCTTAGAAGTCCAAACTTGCATTGGTGTATTAAAACAAAGTCTAACAATCATTGACTCGATTTTAAGTGGTGAAACAAGTTCACAGTGATCCCTCTAGCAAGGAGCAGAGCAAGAAGCAAAATTATTAAAGTAAGGATAAGTAGGTGTTTCAGCATGATTGGGGATTTTGTGCGTGTTTTTCTTACATCTAGTCTCCAGTGACCTTTATATACACAAAATCAACTCATGCATGGTTTAGTTGTGGACTTGGCAGTACTAAGTTAATGGCTGGACTTGATCTTAAAGGTCTTTTCCAACCTAAACGATTCTATGATTCTATAAATAAAGACAGCTTGGAATGCTTGGCTTCTGGCACAGAATCAAAAATCCTATGCAAGATACCTCATCAGTATACAGGCATGAACCAGGCAAGTCAGGATGAAATCAAGAACAACCCTACACAAGCGAGAAACTGCTGGGAAACGGCCAACAGGGCAATACCAAAGACTGAACTTTTAAGTCCAGACACAATCCATGAGTACTGTACCTCCCACAGAACAACTGTGAGCAATCTCCCTGAGCAGTGAACCCTGTCCTTGCTTCTGAAGGAGTCTAGAGTAGATATTGCATTTATTTTACATAGGGTGTCTTGTTCCTGTAGACACAGAATCTTAGAGTTAACACAAGAACTTCAGATCCTATCTTCATGTACTCTCTGGCAACAATAGGAGAAAACCTAAGGGAACACTGTCATACTCATAATGAAATGGTTTCACATCTGTTAGAGCACTTCTCTTCTTACCTAATTCAATACTTCTTGCTCTAAATTATAAAAGAGTAACAAGCAATGAGCTCAGACAAAAGTAGAAAAAAAATCCCATGGGATTAAAATTAAGGCAATTAGTATGCAAGCAGAGTATTTCTGCAAAGCTAATAAGCTTCCCATGCCAATTTCACCTGTAGAAGATCATCATGAGACTGCAAATATGTCTTGTTCGTAAGGTGTTTGAAGCATGCTGGAGACTTACTATTTTCAATACTGAGCTACAATCCATCCTAGTTTTGTAAAGCAGCTTGTCTAAATAAGTATAAATAATATTAGTTATCTAGATATGAAAATTAAATTATTTACAAAATCATGGGGCAAATTATTTCTTACAACAAATTCTGAAAGCCTAGACAGATGCCTTTTCATACTCATAAGATGCAACGAGCAACCTGGAAAGGAGCTTGTCTTATTTTTTAAAATACTTTTACATCCCAGAAGGAAAAGGACCTTGAATTCTGAAAACCAATATATAATCATGGTCTAGGAAGATGGATAGAAGGATGTAGCTCCTCTTCTTTCAGCAGCTCCCAACACATCACCTCTTCAATTTTATCATTTTGGCATGCTGTGGATTATGCTGTTAACTGGATCACAGAATTTACATGGATTTAATATTGCCATCTCTGGGGGTTTTATGAGTATTTTTAATTCACAATGGTTTAGTGATCTCTAAAGCTACCTAAGGATAATTCTGTCAAGAAAAGTGTAAAAGGGAAATAGTTCTCTAGGCTCCACTGCTTCTCTTCTGCTCTTACTAATACCATCTCTTCAAGGGACCTACAAGGAAGAAAAATAAAGCCCACTGAGTAAAACACACTTCTTGAGATTGGGTCAGCACTGTCAGAGGTGCAGAGACTATTCCAGGCTTAGCAAACGCCTCTGTACAGAGATGAATGACTAGAACAAGTATATGAACAACACATGGGGAACTTTACTTCTTTCAAAGAACCTGCACATTTGTTTTGCTAATTCTATCTTCTACAGCAACTCCAAGCCTGTGGTGACATCACATCTTTTCAATACTGGTGTACCACAAGGATCAATTCAGCTGCTTCACACTTAAACATAAGAATACCTCTCCAAATCTACAGGACCTCTGACAGAGAGAAAAGCTGTCACACAGTTTCAATGTACTTTCCCAGTGATTAAACCAATCAAATCAGCATTTTAGACAGAATATTTTACCATAATAATCAATGGAACTATTTAAAAGAAATCCACAGACATCAAAAAAGCACTAGGCTTTTTTCATCACTGACTGAAACAATAAAGTTGGGCAAAACTGTCTTAGCATAATGTCTAAATTGCAGGAATAATATAATTCTACATACACAAAAAAAGCCACATTCTGAATTCTATGTTGTAAAGTTAGCATTTTTCACATTATGCAGTAACTTATTTATTATCCACATTTACTGTTGCAGTTAGCAGGCAATTTAATTACATATATTGAAAGGATTTAATTGTAAAGGTGATAGAGTAAGAATTTAACCATTTGAGATGGGACTATTTTATCAAACACTTCATATATACTCATTATTTGCACTTCTAACACTAATCAATGATATAGCCTTAAAGATACAATTTAACAAGCAGATAATGCAAATTCGCCAATTACAATTCAAGTAAGGTTCAAAATCAAGTCTTTTGAACAATTCTGAAAACATTTTTCCTTTTATCATGACCAAGTGGATTTCAGAAAATGCAGTGTAAGTTGGCACAGGGCAATCCCCAACGGGTCTTCCTCCAAGAACCAGTAGAACTTTTCACAAGTCACCGATACACAACCGTTCAACAGCAGAAGTAGACACTACTAAGTCAACAAGAGTTTTAGTTTGGGGGAGCAATTTTACCAGGCATCTTTAACCAAGTTCAAACATTAAGACCATGATGATATAGAATAAACTGCTTTTTCTGTGCTACAATGGCTTTTCTTAAGGGAGAAAAGTGGGAACACAATGACAAAATTTGCATCAAGATGAAATCTACCCATGTATCAAGTAGCAAGCTCTAAGTGGAGTTTTCTTTGGGGAGCAAACTGTTCCTTCCTACTGAAAGGGCCAAGAAGGCAACAATTAAAGTAATTACAAGAAGTAACTTACTGCACATCTTGACTATAAGCACAGCACAGTTCCACTTTTTTATTTACTTTAACCAGGACAAAAAGACTCCAGGAATACCACATGTCCTAGCAACTCAGCAAACTGCTAAGTCTCTGGGAAAAGAGAAGGACAATGAGACAATGACAGCACTGGCAACAGCAAAGGACCCTATGGCAGCAGCAGGCAGTGCACTTCACCTGTCACCATCACAGGAACAAACGTTTCCACCAGGCCCCTACAACCGCTCTTTCTGAAGGCTGAAGTTATCAGAGAGGATGAAGATATCAATGAACTTCCCTCCAGACCCTTTCTGTATGTATTTTTCAGACAGCATATTTTTCCACTTCAGATCTACATCTGAGAAAAATTATCAGGTTCTATATTTAACTTCTCCAGGACTTTTTTATATGAAAGTCCAATACTGACACAAGTAAGAAACTTAGCAGCCACAAAACTGGAGAGTGATGTCACTTCTTGGTCCTGTTCTTTTCTAATCCTGCTCTGCTAGAAATCAGCTATTCTGTTGTAATAAACAGTAGGAAACAGTAAGGTGTTTGTATATGAACACAGCTTGGCCTTCTAAACCCTTGACAAATTACTGACACACTGCACATGACCATTTCAGCAGATGTCAAATACAATAATTAGAGCAACAAAATGTTAACAATGCAATAAGGGATGATAATTCAGAAAATTTTCACAGAACATGAGAACAATCTATATTCAGTTTACCCCTTATGTTATGTAAGACCAGTGGATTTTTACCAGCAATCTGAGTTCTTGAACACTATAATATTTACTTAAGTAAATACAAGTTCTACTACTGTGGATAGTCATTTCCTCACCAGACTCCCTGTAATAGTTTCGTGTAAGAACTTTCACCTTACACACTACTGTCTTGAAAAGATCAGAGGCAATGAATATTCTATCACCTTTTTGATAACATTTGTTTAAATTATTTTGATGAATTTTTGAGACTAGAAATTCAGTAGCGGGTAAAAATTATGTTCTGTGACTTTTTAATATCATCCCTGGAACTCCTTCCTCAATCCCAGGCCTTCCTCCCCCACACCCCCTAAAATCCAACTAACTCGTTATGATATGAGATGGCAACAAATTATTTTCCTAATATTTAATGTCAGGACAGTTTCAAATTCTCATGTACATCATCTTACTCCATACAATACAAGTACAGTGACAGCTCACAGACCAGGACATTTCAAGAGCTCTTCACTAACAGATGGATTTTAAAAAACAAGTTCAACAAACAATCTATTTAACAGCTTACATGAAACACTTCCGCTAAAGCTGGACATAGCAAATAACTAGAACTCCTACTTGGAACAAAACAGAGAAGTGACTTTAATTCATTAAAATGTCAGAAAATATCAGTCAAATATATCTGGATCTAGTTGCATAAAAATATTCTGCAGACACTTTTCTTAGTCTTTCTATGATTTTCCTATATGAAGGATTATAAGCAACCTTTATCATTACTGAATTTTAGTTCCCTCTCACAGGGACTCGTTTAATTGGGTAGTTATTACTAATTTCTAGTAATAATATACAAAACTAATATGCCATTTTCAATGGACACTTTTTTAAAGTGATGATAACACTTGCAGATTACCAAGAGACACTTAAATCCCTTGCTAATCTGAAGAACAACTATAAAGGGCAATTATAGTGCAAGTTTCTTCACTGGCATTACCTAACCTTGTAGACATTCCTAAAGGTAGAAAACATTCCATGACTGCCAATTATCAAAGATATTTTTTTGAATTCCTAAGAGGACTTACTCAATGCGTCAACTTTTGCTTCATAATTTACATTTTCTGAAACAAAACGAACACTCCACATAGAAATGGGTTAAACCTGAGTACTCAGCAGTCTGCTGTCATTTCAGTGTATTATTAACCCTTAGCAATAAAACAGATCTGGACTGCACCTTTCTAAAAGGCTTGTTTAGCTGACTTTGCCTGATTCAGCTGTAAACCAGCACATTTTCTTTCTCCTAGCAATTGCAGAGAAGAGTGTGAAACTTGACCACATGGCTTATTGTTGGGGCCAGAAAAAGAAATTGGACATTTCTGGCTTTGGTAAGTGTTTGTAACAAGTTCTAGATTTAATCAGCAGGATCCTCAGGATGAACAGATGTTAATGGGAAGTTGTGAAGTGCATTATTTCAGTTCTATTCAAAAATTCCATAACAAACCATATTGTTTAACATAACAGAAAAGGCAGAGTGTGACTATTTTGCAACCTTTGGCTTCATTTGTAACACAAGTGATTTGGATTCTTCTTCTATTAAGAAGATGATGTAAATTACTTAATGGCTGAGATATTTGGTACTAGTCTTCTTAGTGTTTACCTAACTGGCTTAGTCACTCAGACTTAATTCTGTTCCAGTTTGATAGGTTTTTACTTCCACCTGCAGTGGCTGAAACATCTGAAGAAGGAAGGCAAGTATGACCAGTTAAGATGAGACAAAGGACAAAGATCCACAATTTAAAGCACAAACAATTAAATATTTTTACCGAGAAAAGCCAGTTGATTCTATCAAAAATCTTAATGCTGAAGGAATAGGCAAAGGACTAAATCCAAATAAAGAAGCAACTGCTAAAGATCAGTGGTTTGGAGGAGACAAGGCTATATCCACATATTCTGATAGCCAGAACACTCAGACATCCTTTTGGAAAACAATGCCTCTTAAAATCAACCCCAGTGAACAATTTCACACAATGCTTTAAACCAACAGGTGTTCTTTGTACCCAGGCTTACTTTGATACAGGCTCCAACACAGATCAAGTTGAAAACAACTGACATCAATATACTACTCCACTGTAAAAAAACTACTTTCAATTCAAACCTGAAGGCAGCAGTCTCAAGATACTGTGCAAGGAAGGTAGACAGAAGATTATAGAAAATCTGTCAGTGTTCTCTTTCACATTATTTTTATACTCTTTCAAGAAATTAACAGCTGGTACACTGTATTGGTTTCCTTAACTGTGGTTTATCTCTTACTAATACTTTTCTCACTGTCACCATATGCTGAGTCAGAGAAGCAGTGGTAGAATGACGCTTCATTGCTTATCATCTGAGTATAAAAATGAAGCCATTTTAAGGAAATATCTATCTGAAAATGAAGACTGTACGAGGGCAAGAAATAAATTCCTTAGTGCCACTTACCTTTCTGTTTTAAGAAAGTAAAAAGCTTCTGGAACGTGGATTTATGTACAGTAATTTGTGTAACCCAGTGATATGAAAAATCACATACTAAATTAAGTGCAGAAAAACATTTCTGTGTTCCACTATCCACCACACCCACCCAAGAATGATATCAGTGTATTAAATATGGATATGTCTAGATCTTTACGGAACTTATATGGAAAGTATTCCCTGGATTATGACTTACACTTTTGTTCTTCAAGATGATTTATCAAGTAATTTTCCTATTCCTCTATTTTAACAGGAAACGTCTCAGCAGAGAGCAGCTGATTAAAGATTAAAATAAAATTGGGAGATTTGTTGTTCTAGACATTTTGTTTCAAAAAACATCTAGAATTAATCAAATAATTCTTCTGCTCTAAGGTGTTAAACAAGCTAATGTATCCATGTCTAGAGGGCACTAGGCAGAACAGACAAAAAGAGGCAATTCGTTCAAAATGGAGTGAGTGTGATTCTTCAGTCTCACAAAACATTCATCCATCACATGAATGGTAATGTGAAGATATTAGCCATATGAAACAGTTTTTATTTGCCAAATGGAGTGTACCTGTAATTCACCTGTAAAAAATAAATTGTACATAGACTGCTGTTCATCCCCTTCTCAACACCTATAGCCCAGCAAAAATATAAAATGCTAGTAAAAACTATAAAATGCAGAGATGGTGTTCAAGCACACAGGTGATTGTTTTCTGCCCCACAAGATAGCAAATCTCAAAGAAATGAAATATTCCAAAATGAACAGGTAACTCATTGGCTTCTTAAGACAACCAGCATTAGTGCAGGAGAAAAATAAGTATAGCCATATGAATTTTACAAGGTCATGTGACACTCTTGTATACAGACACTCCTTCTGTCCCTCCCACCATCAATGATTTTCCCATGCAGAAAAAATTATATGCCACTCTCCCAGTTTCATGAAAACCAACGCAGGCGTCAAGCTTGCCTGGGAGGCTCTTTGCAAACCAGTCTGCCTTCAGTAAGACGTACACTAAAAAGCTACCAGATGTCAGGTTTGGTGTTCGGTTTTTAACCCATCATCCCTTCCTGCACCAGGGACGAGCATTTGCGCGTTTTGTTCCGCGGGCGGCAGCGCGCCTCGGCGGTGCCCGCACCGGGGACCCGACTGCCTGCGGCTGCACAGGGTGGAGACTCACCCAGGCTGACATTGTCTGCATGCCACACACCACATCCCTCGCGCATCCCCGGCTGCCTTCCCAGCCTCTCCCGAGGCATGCCTCATGCGGGGAAAACCCGCGGGGCACACACATACAAGAAACCTCCACCAGTCACCAGAGCCTCTCTAGAAAAAAAAACCCGATGGTGTCTGGGGCGTGGAGGGGCGCAGGGCCACAAGTACGGGCCGGTAAATGCGCGCCCCTCCCGCACCCCTTCGCTCCGGTGCTCCCGCCCAGCCCCGGCGGTGGCTCGGGGGCCGAGGGGACGCGGCAGGAAACGCC
>VXBR01009608.1:152134-189681 GCA_013400215.1 Cisticola juncidis | reverse complement strand
ATCCCCCGCTGCCGATCGATCCCCGCGGAGCCCATGGGTCCCACCCCGCGGTGCCGGTCCCCCGCTGCCGATCGATCCCCGCGGTGCCGATCCCCCGCTGCCGATCGATCCCCGCGGGGCCGATCGATCCCTGCGGGGCCATTCCCCTCTGAGCAGGTCCGCCCGCTCCGGGCGGCGGTCGGGGCGCTCTAGGTGGGCGCTGCCTGCACAGCTTGGGGCTGCGGTTCCGTCCGCAGGTAAAGGCGCTGTGGGACGTTCCCTGTTCCGATCGCCGAAGGTTTCCATTGTCAGCAAATCACCAAATCCTACCGAAATCCTCGGTCGTGTGTCCCGCTGACCCTGGGCCAGCCGCGGACCGCCTCGGCTACGCTCTGCCCCGGCGGAGAGTTTGACCCCCTTTCTCATCCTACCACCGCTTCAGGGCTGAGATCACCATTTTTAAAATTATTTATAAAACGGAATAAACTCATTGCTTGCTACTGCAAGTAGTGCCATAGGAGAGGAGATTCGTTTAAATAGTGTATTGCCTGGGCGCTCCGAGCTCCAGGGCAGGAGAGGGGCACGCACGCTGCCTTCCGCCGGGAACGTGCTGCTCCCCTGGGCTACAACCGCTGCATATTGTGACAGAGCACAGGCACGTTTTACATCAGCGTTTATCTGGCAGTATTTGACGGGCAGAAAACTTTAGTCAGTTAAAGTACAGTATGTTCCATAAATGTGAACAATTATGCAAAATGATGCTTGTTATATTACTGCTGTAAGGACTGATGTACCAATGAGATTACAAGCTAGGTCAACAGCAACATGAAGATGTGTTTAAAATACAAGCTAGTACATGGAGAAAATTATTTTCATGTGTACATACAATTAAATAATTCGAAAAACAAAGTTCACCCATATAATTCTGACATCTAAAATTTCGCTATATAAATTCACCTTAACATGTAATCATTCACAAATTCTGGACAACATAATAAAATATTACCAATTAACAACATCCTAGACAAGTTAAGATCAAAGTTATGGATACAGAAATATATAAATTATCAGTATGGAATAGAAATACATGCATTCATCTCCAAGAGATTGCAGTAGTCTTCTGGAGTTGCAAATAAAATACTTTTTATCCAACCGTTCCAAATTCTAGACTGCTACTGATACATTGCTTCATAGTTTGTGAAGAGGTGTCTGGGCTCCCAATATTTAATAAAAGTGGTGAGTACTTCAGTTTTCAGTGCTGCTCTGCACTTGCTGTGTATCAGCAGTGAGAGTGGGCTGGCAGAGACCATGATGTTATCAGCTGGCTTAGACGTTGTCCGCAGGTTGTATTAATCCCACCACACTTTCCTACTGATCCTCCATGACCTGGAGGGATTAGAATGACAACACCTTCCCCAGAAGCAGATTTGAGATGGCTGGGAAAGCACAGGGAGTGCATGGGCAACGCAAAGAGCAACTTGGGTGTGCCATGGCCAGGTTCCTTATGGCAGTTCCATGGCAGCTGACCCAGAACAGAGGCACTGCCAAGTCTCACATTCTGCACCACTGCAGCTGAGGAACTGCACAGCCATGAAGTGTGCAAAGCTTCATACCTCAGCTACGAGATTCTCTCAAAAGACATTGCAGCTGACTGCTACAAACTCTGCTTTTGGCATGCAGAAATATCATTCCCTTCTACCAAACTTGCTATATCAAAGTTGTCCCTGAGCCTGAGCAGACAATGGACAACAGAGTTCATTTAATGCAGGGCAGAGATCAGAGCTAGACCATTTGAAGCTTGAGGACCAGACTGGATCTGTGTGCATCCTACAGAACCACTATCCAATTACAGGCCTAAGTTACTAATGGAAAATCATCCCCCAGGCCAAGGAAATAACACACACCTGCAGCAGACGTTGGGTAAGGTTTTCAAGGTAGTACAAGAAATTTAGTCATACATCTGCCAACGAAATTAACAGATAATGAATTAAAAAAAATAAGTGAAGCCATTTGAGTAGGTGAAAATATTGACTTAAATGTATATCTGCATTAAAATAAAAAAAGATAAAATGGATATTTTTTTTTAAATCAGAGCAATAATTCCATGGTTATTGACCCTTTCTTCTCCCTAAATGCTGTCTATCAATCTGTTTCACTTATAGCTAAGCACTGTTGGCAACTGAACTTAATTCTGAATTCTTCAAAGGTTTTATTTTCTGTATTTAAATAATTCTGAATAAGAAAACATAAACAAGCAAAGGTTACATAGCTTCTGGATCATTAGGCAGTTGGGAGAATTTCCATGAAGGACACATCAAACAAGGGCGGGAAATACGAGAGTTCAAAATTAACAAAAAACTCTCATATTGATTGCTTTGTTGTACCTAAGAAAACTCAGTTATTTGTGCAGTAGAAATTTCACATTTTGGTGAAGACCTGCTGGGTCTGACCCAGACTGTCAATCAAAGCTATATGTGTGTGCATATATAGGTACATCTATATATCCATGCAACTATACCATCACGGAATCTTGAGCACCTATGATGCCTGCCAACTCTAGCAAGGAGCAGTCTGACTCTTTTCACTGCTTCTTTAGGAATTTCTTTTGCTAGCTACAGGGTTCAAGGCACAAAATCATTAAAAAGCCTTTCCTGTTCATCAATAGCTTGCTCAGCCTATACTGTATCTATTGCTGCTAACCTAGCTATAATGGCATTTCCAAATGGAAATTCTGACAAAGTATTACAGTATTTCTTAGCAACAGGTATAGCACCCATAGCCATTAACATCAATAATTCAGCTCCTCCAGACTTACCCTAAAAATGTCTTCTCTCAGATCTGATCTACTGTTCATAAACAAGGATGTCTTGAAGGGGACCTGACCTTGCAGTACTGCTATGATGACAGCAGTAGCCTGTAACAGGAATGCAGACTTGGACAGGAGCTTCTGGGGTTTCAAGCCAGCCAGCATGATCCATAATCCATTGCAGAAACCCCTCATGTTCTAGGTTAAGGCCACTAAGTTTTCTCAGGGCTACTGTTTGGTGGGAAGGCTTCTGCTATTTGCATGGAGGAACAAGTTCAGAGGAGCGCCTGCACAAACACTGGAATGAAAACACTGTTTTCTGAACTCATTTAATCAATGTAAATGAGAAAAATCTTGACTAATTCCAACTAAAGTTCTCCTGAATTACAGTGGGATGATAGCTCTGAATCCAAAGCACAGAGTGTCTGTGAATGAAAATATAACCACTCTTTTCTTTATGCACTTCCCCTTCATTCCACCTCTAAGAACTAGAGAAGTGTTCATTATCTTTCTCAGGTGGTGAGAGAATAAGTTACTTCTCTATAATCAGAAAGGAAACCTTGATCATAGCCAAGGTCTGAATTCTGCTCTCATCAATGCCAATTCTGTCCCTTACTTGGGAGGGGACTTCAGTACAGACTTACTATTGATATTCTTTATGGAAATGTCAGCACTGCAGACTGTCAGCAAATGTCAGCAAATAATCTATCTATAGCATTCACTATCATTATTATTCCTTTTAATGAAGACTCAAACCACCCCATCACACATCTCAATAAATCAGCATGGCTAACACATGCCAAAAAAAATTTCTTCTTGACCCTCAAAGCAATCAGCTTATGCTGCTGAAGCAGGAAGCTTGTTTGTCCCCTGCATTGTTGTAATCTTGTGCATACAGCTGCAAATGTTGTCTTTGCTCACAAAGCTTCTTAAATCCCTTTTTTAATTCTACTAAACTCTTTGCCTTGATGATTGTCCATGACAATTGGATTCCATAGACAGAAAATATACTGTGTGAAATTGTATTGAAAACGTGTTCTAGAAGGTTTTGCTCAATGAATTGGGGCATAGAGGCTGCAATTAGCTGGCTTCATTACACACTTGATGAAATTTCATCTTATTTCAAGTTCCCCTTGCCTCCATGATCTCTGCTACCCTCCATTACTCTTCATTCTGCACAGTTAACTTTCTGGTTCCTTTTCAAGTCCTTTGAGGCAAACCCTGGCCCTTATGAATGTGTGTGAGCACCTGTGCAGCCATGCACATAAAAACAGGGAAGGAACAACACACACACAGATTAGGACCTTCCAGCATACAGGGCACCACAGGGACTCTCTGGACTCTCCTCCCAGGCTTAAGTCAGTAATTGATTTTAATGGGAGCAGGGCTGAGCTAATGCTGGCACTCTGGAAAATCCCACCCAAGGGATTCAGTGATATTGAAAGTGCTTGAGGCAGGTTAACTGCGGGCATTTCCACTAATGGGGAATGGCGCAGTTGTCTTTATTAATTTTCCTTCTCCAAAGTGCAATTAGAATGTATGTATTTTTATATCCTTAGGAACAAAATAATGTAAAATGCTTCTATTTCTAGAGACTCTTACTGAAAGGCAAATAAATGAGTGATTTTCTGCAGCATAGTTACAGGCTGTAAGATCTATCACACTCCCCAAGAATCCATTTAATACTCTCTTGCTGCCCTTCTTTTTCCTTCAGCTGACTTAATATGATTACAAGGGAAAATAATGTCCGTGTGGGTCCCAGTCACAGCAGATGTACTGACTGTTTGTAAAGCAAGGGTTTTCATCATCTTCCTGGAGACAGGAGAACCAATACCTTCCTATATGACCATACCTTTAAAACCAAGAGAAAGAAATTTCAGTGGTGAAGATGAATTGGAAAATGGCCATTAACACGGGGAAGAAAATGTGACATTAACTGGAATGAGGTGCCAACAACAGGAAAGGGGATGATGTAAACAAACGCTAAAGTAGAGGACATGGTCAGTTTTTGGAGAGGTCACTACAGGGTAAGTGTGGTCTAAAAAAAGAAATCAAAGCTATGGCAACAATTTTGCAAACAACTACAAATAAATACAATGTTAACTGTCTCTGAAAACTACCAGATTACTCATTCATAAATACGCTGAGGTCCTGACACATTATTCACTTACAATACAAATAGTGGTTCTTTTCCATTTATTCAAACAACACTAGAATTTTAAGCATAGTGGCAAACATCACCAATTCAAAAGATCCCATTGCTATAGCGCAATGGCAGAGATTTGGTCATTAACATCACAGTGAAATGACAGCAGAACACCAGAAGTTTTGCAGTGTTGAGAACCACTGCTTTACATAAAAGAATCAAGTCCTCAATATGTTTAAAATCCTGAGGGAGTTGAGTGGCAAACTGGGGTGGGAAAAGAAACTCAGTTTGTTTCTACTTGCTACTTCTACTTTGTGATTGAAATTTTTCATGCAAAGTTATTCTTTTCTTGCAATGACCTTTTGGACATGACTTTACTGACTCTCTAGGTATAAGGCTGTCCTTGATACCAAACTGGAAGAGCCCCAGGATGACCCAGGGGCTGCATTAGGCATTTCTCTGTGTCAGGCTGGAAAGCACTTCTCAGAAGATCTTTGGAGTTCCTTATCTACACCCCCATTACAAAGTAAGGCATGAAACAAGCAACAAGTAGTTAGTAACCTTTCAGATTACTTTTAACCTATTTTTACTTCCTCCATGACAGCAATTCTCATTTTACACTGAAAATGCTCTTTCATCTCACTTCAGAAGTGACATCTGCTTACTGAGGTAGAAAAAGGGCATTTTAATGTAAATATTGAAAATGTTGAAATGTCCTTCCAGACCAAATACTTTAATTCTCAATGCAGAATAACTGCCTGATAGATCTGATTTAATAATTCTTAAAGTGTAAATGATTTTATCAATGTGCAATAGAATTATCGGTTACCTTGCTGCCTGAGAGAGAACTGAATTTTGGATCTTCAAAAAAGATCACAGTGAAAATCCCAAAAACTTCATTTAGTTTCCTTTCTTTACAGAGAAATTCAGCCAAATCCATTTATGCACTGGCCATGATTGCAGGGGGAGCTCTGTGTGGATGCACTGCAGCAATGTGACAGTTTCTGGAGCTGCAGGGATAGAGTGACACACCTCTGGTATACCCAGTACTGGCAGTGGTTGGTTTTTCCAGTTACTATTGGTGTTCTTCCCCAAATATCTTCAGCCACATCTTGTCCTCAGATCTCATTCTGGAAAGTGACCTGCTCAAATAGACTTTTCATTTCAGGAGACAGCTGGCACTAATTAAGTTGCAAGACCAGGTAGAAAGTACAAATTTCTCCAGAAGTTGTTATTTAACTGTACCAGATGTTTACATAGCACAACTATTTTTTCCTGTCATTTCTATGCATATATGATATACTTGACATAGCTCTTGTAAATCATACATTAGGATTTACTGTAATTTCTGTCTTGATGGCTTAAGTGACATTGGCTGGACTGTTAACAGTTTTTAAAAGAAATAGTTTAAATTGGTGCAGTTGTTCTTTCAGTGAGTGACTGAAAATAGTTGTGAGAAGTTTCAGATTCCTTTTTTGAACAGCTGTATATATCTGGATGGCAGATTTTTGAACAGTAAATTTCAGCATTTTTATCATTGTACTTTGAAACTTCTACCTTTTATTTTAAAAATCTCATTCCAAATTAAAAAGGGGAAAATAAACATTTTGGCATGTTTAATGTAGTCTGTATGATGATTCTGGACTTATCAGAGTGAGCTGTCATGACTTTTTGAATAATTTTAGTGATGAGGTAGGAAAAATTAAATAGCCCTTCAGAATAACTTTGAAGATTTCTATTCAAGATTTGATGAGCAAAAATCCAAGCAAACCTCATTAGTAATTCCTTCAGAGAAATCTTCCTTCTTGAATCTTAATGTGTGCTTTTGAGATAGATGACTTGGGAGCATCTGTATAGAAAAATTCAACTGCTTTAGCTGTCAGTGGGATTTCTCTTAGTCTAAGACACATGTGCAGAGTTATTTACAGATCACACATACACATAATGTATGTTTGCATGTAATTTGTTCTCAAGTACTCAGGGATTACCTTTAACTAAATGAAGAGTGGGATTAAGTGAACATATGGTGTTAAGAAAGCTGAAAATAAAATCCCCCTCCATCTTACTCTTCCACACTTATATTGCTCATTAGGGGATTACTTCTAAGTCTGTGTGGACAAGCTTTCTGAGGGAGGAACTGACAGGCATAAAGTTTCACAGGTTATGAGACAAATCCTGCAAAATTATACTGTCTAAGTGAAAGGTATCTTGTCTTTTATTCAAATCTTGAAACTCATTTTTCACTTGTACTGTATCAATGTGTACATGCAGAGAAAGAGAAGACCCAGTGGATTCCTCTGACTCATGTTATCTCAGGTAGGTTTTTTGTAAGTGACACTACAGTCATAACTGAATGCTGCCTTCTTATTAAACATCTTTTTATAAATGCAACTGGAAAGCTCATAAGCCCACACTGAAGAGACAGATTTTCAATCAGAAAAATCTATACATTTATTTTAAGAAGTTATTTGTGAAATTAGATTTGAATCCTATGATTTTCCTGATTATTTACCTGACAACTAAGCATAAAACAAACATGAAAAAACTTTCAACATCTATTGTATATGCCAACTAGTAACAAACTGGATAACACAGTGTGAAAATAACCTCCTCCCAGAGGTCCATTAATGTTAACCAATTTGCCCAGCCCAGTACACCCTCTTTACATAAGCTTCAAATCCTTGTAAAACTCATCAAAATCGAACCATGTCTTCCACTTGTATGGATTAGTTGTCCTCCTACAATTACAAGCTATCTTCTCCTTTGTGTTCTCAAATAAACTCTCTGGACCAATCTATGAAGCCATGGTCCCTTACAAACCTCTTCCATATGCGCCCCATTTTGACATCTGTCCAGTTGATAACACCACTAAAGCAACCAGTAGGAATACAAATGTCTCAGAGCAGCAATCTGCCAATGCTTACAGTGCACAAAATCTATGTGTGCAACTGCCTGTTTTTATTTTTGCTATTCTTGTCCTTCCTTTCCTATTTCCTCCACAGGATATTTTTCCACTTTTTTCATTGTGCCAAAACTCATTTCAGCTTTTTAGTAAAACATATGTCCCCTGTCACCTATGTGTGAGTATCTGGCATAAACAAGCACTGAGAACAGAGGCAGGACCTGGGTTACCACACCCCTACTGCTGCCTGTGCTGTCAATACCGACTCAGGCAGCAGGCAGCAAATCCCACAGATGCAGGCTGTGTCAGCTGTACAGCACACTGCTGCCTTAGCAGCCAGGGTGTGAGCCTCGGACACGGCGGGCAGCTGCTCTGGCTGAAGTGGCCAGCCTGGAGACCCTCAGCTCCTGAGCTGCCTGGCCAGAGTGACAGCTCCTGCAGGGCTGCTTCAGCAGCTCCACACTAATAGCTCCATCCATCCTATTCCACCAGGACAAAATGTTTGCACAGGAGCCTCAGTTCTGTTACAGTACAATAATCAATGGTACAAAAGAAGCCTGGTCTTTTATGCTCTTATCCCTGCTGATAAACAAATGCATTGGAGAACATTCAAGGTGACAGGCTGTGCTCAAGTCTCACCAGAAATGGGATCTGGGCTGCAGCTGCACACCTGTCCCCAAGGCAGGGTGTGTTGTGTGGCAGTGGGGGATACAGCTCTGCAAGCTGGGCTGCATATCTGCTGTGACAGGCAGGCATTCTGCACTGCCTGCTCCTCTGCTAGGACTGCACAGCTGGGGATTAACAGGCGATGCCAGGCCCCCTGCAGCTGCAGGAGGATGTGGAAGGCTCTTAATGCACTGGATGTGGCAAGGCTCTTAATGCACTGCCTGCTTCCTGAGAAACTCTCCTCTACCACAGCCTAAAACCAGTTTTGAGTAGAGTCTGTGCAGCTAGGACAGGCTGAGGAAGTGAAGATTCAAACTGCAGCTGTGTCTCCTTTAAATAGTTTATAAGTGGTGCTCACTTTGGGTTTTGTTTTACAACCAAACAGAAAGCAGCCCCAGCAGCACCCCATATGTTCCTTCTCTTTTGTTTGCTTGGGCATGTTTATTGTACAGGTTTACTTATGATCTAGCTATGACTGTGTCATGGGTTTGTTGTGTACCTTGTCAAAGACATGAGACTGAGCCCAACACTTGTGTTTGAAACATTATGACTGTGTCTGAAAAGTCAGAAAAATGGGCATTCTGAGCTATTCTGACATCACTGTGAATGATTTTAGCTAGCTAAATAGAAATCCTGCCACTAAATACAAGTCAGATTGCAACCAGATTCTCAGGATGCCAAGCCCACCTCACTGTTGTTCTAGATTTCCCTTTCATCGAGTAAGCTGGCAGTGCCTTGTGTTAAGCAGCCGATAGCAGAACTGCTGTTCCCTACTCCCTGCCCATCTGACTGCTCCTGTGCAGCTCCACCTTCCAGTGTGTGACAGTGGACTGGCAGGAATCCCAGGGCATACTGAAGGAAGAAGCACAGCTTCTCTTCCAGATGAGAATGTGCCCAGAGCCTGAATTACCGATGCTCAGAAAGTTGTGTGCAGAACAGTGCATGTATTGAAGCTCAGACTTATCCCTTGGAAACAAATGTCCTCCTTTCAAAAAAGGTAAATCTCCTTCAACCACATCTTTTGGTCTCCAAGACATCCCTAGTCCCACCTGCTCTCTCCCCATCTTACCCTTGCTCTATGTAAGGTATAATCAATTTGCTGTTTCTGTTGACCCATTTTTGGACAGCTTAATATACATCATTCACTCCAGTGTGAAGGTTCAGCCTATTTTCAACCTTCTCTAAGTGCTTCCCACTTTAGGATTTCAAGATCCAAATGGCTCCCTAAGTGTTGATGTATTTGCTGCCTCCTTTGAACTTAAAGAATCCACAGGTGGCAACGAGATGTATGCAAGCAACATATGCTGCTAATTCGCTCTGAAAATCTAAGATTAAAGCTAAGTCCACTGAAAGCCTGTGCCCTTATGTGAGTATTAGTCAGAGAAAGGAAATTTTGACAGCATTTATAACTCTAACATATAAGTGAGTGTCCTTGGAGGAGAATATTTTGGTCACCACAACTAATGCGGAGCTAGTGTAAGCTACATGGGTTAAAGCATATTTATTTTCCTTTGCATTAGTTGTCCCTGCAGTAGAACTGTGTTTGAACAGTTGGTAGATTCAATCTAGCACAGACCTGGCACATAGTTCCCTGCTACATCCATTCCTGTTCCTTTCTGATCAAGCATCAGGGGGGATTAGCACAATAAATCTAGACTACAGCAGAGAAGCAGTGTTCAGTTTTATTTTTCTAGTATTATTTTGTTTGTGATACAGTTGGAATATAGCTAGAACCAGTGTTTGTATTCAACTTTACTATGTATTTAACTTTGCCTTTCCCACTGAAACGTGTAATCTGTACTAAAGAGAATACTTCTGCAGCACAAATTCCCTTCTATCTCAGTATAAAAACAAAGTCACTCAAGTAGTATTTTAAATTTAGTGGTGTTGTTTGCTTCTGCAAAATCTTAAGTGAATTCTTACCACAGCATGGAAGATAGGGCTGGAAGGGGGTAAGCCAAGGGTGCTTAAAGGTTCACTTCATGAAAGTGAGCTTCTGATGAAGCAGAACCACATGAAGCTAGAAAAGGTCTCAAACCTGGCTGCCTAAAGTCAGGAATCTATGTATCAATGATTGAATGCTATGGACTGGTTTTCCAGGGTGTTAAGCATATGCAATGCCTACTGATTTCAATGAGAATATGGATGCCTGTCAACCATTTTGGAAAACCAGGCCACCTATATTTAGGAGTTTAAATATTTGGAGCTTAAATTTCAACTACTAGAGTTAAAAGTCAGGATATCTAAAGCCTATTTTTAAGTAGGATGTCTGATCTAGTGCTAGAGGTTACAGTTAATTAAGATAAATGATTCCTATGCTGACCCTCCACTGCCTCCAAAAACATTACCCTTATACTGAGATACCTTAGCTGTAGCCTAGGCTAACCAAGTAACTTTATTTAAAAACACTTCTTGGAAACCCTTTCTACAGCCATGTTCCTCATGGATATTAGCCCTAACAGTCAGCATTTCCATTAAATGTGAATGCAGTTGTTATCAAAATGCTGTTTGGTCCACTTGGTTTAAAAGACAGAATCAAAAACAGCAGAAAAAGCGGCTGCACAGGTTCCATCCTGGACAGAGGTACCATTGCCCTCTGCAGAGAGCTGGGTGCCTGGAGCCTCAGTGCTCTGAAGCCCTGCTGTCTGGACTCAGGGCTGGGGGAAGGCTGAGGGTTTGGTGGGAAATCACCCCAAACAGCTCCTCACAGGCAAGACTGAACTGGCATAATCATTCAGTCACATTGCCAAATCCTTTGCCAGTAAAAACCTAGTCAAAAGCAAACATAGATAAAGAAGTTTCCCTGCTTCCAGTCCATGAAATAGAAACCTTATTTGCTTCTCACTGCTTGGCCTGGGAGGCTGAACAGGTAATCTGCCTTTTTGGTTAACCATTACTATAGCAATTGGCTCCTCTTGAGGGTACAGAGGGAGAGGCATTGGTTCCTATTTCCCACTTAGCTCTGAAAAAGTGCCAAGGACCACTGTCCTTCAGTCATTGGGATCTTTGTGCCTGTATGTTTTCTTTGTGCCTGAATCTTGTGCACAATATTCCTTGTGCCTGACCACAAAAAGTCATTATGCCACAGGGAACTTGGCTTCATCTTTCCATTTGTCACACGGGGCATTAGAAGACAGTGCTATAGCCACAGCTCTACTTCACAGTCACCACCATAGAGTCCATTCTCTCACCATCAAGGAAGAATATTGGGTTATGACTTCAAACACTCATCAGAGCATCACACGCAGCTCTGCTCATGGCTACCAGTTTTATGACCGCAGAAACCAATCTCTGCTTGATATTTTGGCCTGTATTTAATAAGACAACTTAGGCACCAGTGGTCCCAGGCAAGTCTCTGCAGTGCTGTGTAGCTGGCTTGGGTCCCAGCAGAAGCAGGAGCACAGGCATGTGGAGATTGTCATTTTGTGCTAGTTTAGGTTAAAATTGCAGTCACAGTGTTTCTGGAGTCTCAGTGATACTCTTGCATCTGCACAACTATCTTTAGTATGAGCTTCCAGCATGTAGCCCATTATTTTGCATGTTATAATGGAAAAGGTCCCTTAAACAAATACAAGTTCTTTCAAAAAAATTACCTCAACATCAATCCTTATTTTGAAATTACCTTGTAAGCATGAGATACCTACACACAACATTTTTTTTCTGTTTCTTTTATTTCTGTTTCATTTATTTCTGCCCCAACACCAAGACCTGATGGTCACAGCCTGCTCTCCCTGATTTGTTTCGTGAAAGGAAATTGAAGAAAATCACTACAATGCAGGGTCTATTTCTGCAGGGTTTGGAAAAGGATTTAAATAGTAAGTACTGCCAAGAGATTGCAGGAGTCTGAATCCTATTTTTAAAATATTGTTTGGACAGTGCCAATGGTATGGTCCTTTATGTTCTAGAGGCCAAGACTTCCCCAGTTGTGCAAAAAAAATCTCTCAGAAAGCAGCTGTGTGTTAGGTAATAACTGTGCTGTTCAGAAGTGGGGCAGGCTGGTGTTCAGGTATCCTGGAAATCCCTGACTCCAGCTCACCTAACATATGAAAGACTATTTCTGATTTTAATGGAGTTTGGACCAGATTTTACCCATGAGTAGTAGTGAAAGTTGGTGTGACCCAGATTCAAGAATGAGGTTTCTGGGTACATTTTACAGGTAAATAGTGAGTACTAGCGGGGACCATGATAAAAATGCAGGCTCCCTAGAGCAACCTCAGAGCACACTGCATGACTGAATCTGCCTCAAGCCATGACCTGCATCTTCAGAAATCTTTCTGACATTGGGTAATTTATTATTTCAATACATTTGCAGGGAAAACTCTATGACTAGGTTATAGGAAAAGAAGTAGCAAGAGAAGCAGGGATGCTTTTGTGCTGAAGAGCTGAAACTTTTGATGAGTGTGAAAAAAGCTGAGGGTGTACCTTCTCTGTCAAAAAACCACGAAAAACCAAACCCAGACTTCTTCTTACTTCTATACACAAAGAGATTTTGTCTGAAAGCCAGAATTAAAACTCAGAAGTTCCTGGCTTAGACCAAAACCCTGCTGTGGGACAGTGTTTCATTACAGAAGTTACTTATCTACCAAAACTATTTAAAGACAGGAAGTGTTATCTGTGGTTAGGATTAATCTTCTCTGTCACGGAGCCTGTCTCCCGAATGAGAGATTAATGCAGAGTATAGCTTCCTGACAGGCAAGAAGCATTGTATGGATTTTGTTAATTTCTGTGGAAGGAGCAAAGCCAAGCAAATTGCGCCATGCATTGCACGTTGGAACACTGTCAGCCAAAAATAGCCCAGACTGCTCATTGTGCCAGACCTGACAGACAGAAATGGGCAAAGAAACCTCTAGCACACCCCAATGTCCATGTCTACCTTGCCAAAAAGGGAGAGTGACCAAAATACTGGACATGCACCAGAAAGTAGGCAGCTTCCACTTGTCCTGACGAAATTCAGCTCTCCTTCAAGAAAAAATGAGAGTGCAAGAAAAGCAGGGCACAACAGGGAGGCAGAGCAAACACACAGAACGTCAACATGGAATGGAAACATCAAAAATGCTGGTTGAGGAGCAGAGGCAGAATGGAAGAAAATGTGACAGCTTGAATTGGCATTTACTGCCCTGTGTCCTCAGGCAGCCATTGGCACCTTGACCACACACGCAGCAGGCACAGACAGGGCACGGTGAGAGGCGGCTGCAGAACATCCTCTCTGGGCTCTTGTCGTGCTGCCAAGCTGCATATACAGTGCACTGCCCTTTGTGCACATTCACAGAGGAGAGGAACTTGTGACAATAACCCAGGATAAGATTTTACTTGTTTAACTTGAAGGAAGGAGCTAATCACACACATCTTTCATCTTCCCAGAGGGGGCTGCCTTGTCTGCTGTGTTATTTGTATAGCCATCTACACAGCTGAAATGTTTGCATTTTTTTCCTGTGCCCTGCAGCCAGTGCAGCACTATTTGAGCTGGTAAAATGCCAGACTCTTACTCAGTTGTAAGACTGAGCTGGTGATCCAGTCAGCTTTGTTATGTTATTGTCGGCCACAGCAGCAAGATAGCAGACATCACCACCAAGATCATCAAAGAGACCATTCACCCTTAAGAAAAAAAACCCAAAAAACTGGGCCACAAATTACAGCATAAATCTATTTCTAGCCTAAAATAATATCTATTATTATCAAAACATGTATCCTAGAAAAAGGTCAGGGCTTGGCCTGCTTGTTTTGGATGATATGATGTGCTGCTGTTGGTAATGATATGATTGGAGTCATATGGGATCTCCAGAATTATGTGCTAATTATGCATTAATGTGATCAGTTCATGTGTGCCTAATGCCTGGCTTTCCAGTGCTGATGTACAGTTTATTCCCCAGCAGACCAAACACATGTGAGAACTTCAGGGATAAATACAGGAAGTTGTTACTTGAAGACAAAGGAATCTGTGGTGTGACTCCTTTTTTTTTTTTCACCTTAAAATGATGTTGGGGTTGTTAATATCAAATTAGAATTATTCCTGGTTTCGTGGAGGAGAAGATGGTTTTTGAAGTATAAGACAATAGAACACTGTCTTGTGTGCTACAGCCTGAGTGTAACACAACAGGATCAACCTAGTGCAAACATCCTCTGTTTATCTTAGCAGGACATGTAAAGATTAATTTAATCCTTTGAGTGCTTTGTACCTTTAAGATGGTATTTCTGAAACCATGAAAGGCTAATTGTGACATTAAGTATTGATTACTTACAACCCAGCTCACACCATGTTTTTGTGGTACACTACTGAATTAAAACAATTAGCATTTTCACTCCTCATTAAAGATCTCAGGTTTCAATGATCCGATGGGCAGCTTAGAGCTCTGACACACTTCTTGTCCTCAGTTGTCCTTACATAGTGCTTGGAAGGGCTGGGCAGTGGCCAGCATCCATTCCAGTCCCCAGTGACACGGGCTCAGACATGAGAGCTGCATCAGGGCTGGCCATGAAACCACAGGGTAATCACCCTGCACACGGAATGACTGCACCATTCAGGTAGAATTGTTTCAAGCATTCATTACATGCTCTGTCTGGAGAGTGCACTCAGGATCTAAAGGCACTGCTAGCATCTTAGCTTCACTTCATCCTAATGAAAATAAGGTGTATCTTCTATACTATAGACATGACAACTAAAACCATGCCTCAAGACACAGCTGGCCTTCTCTGTGTTACTTTTTCTCTCTGTGCTGCTTTAGTCTTTTCAGACTGCTCCTTATGGGCAGCAGGCTGTGGGTATGCGTTTCTCTGCAGATAGCACTGTTCCCTGCCTTTGAAGAGCCCTCATGTTGTAGTTTGCTCTTTTCTTTATTCCTTCCCATGTAAATAGAGGGGTGGATGTTTTATAGATAAGGGCTAGGAAAATAGCTGGATGTGTGTGTCTGTGAAATATAATCAAACAAAATGAAAGCTGGGACTGACCCTTGAAATTTCACTGCAAACATTTTCATGTATGCAAGTGGCTTAGTTGGTTTCAGAGGGGCTGCTATTTAGTTCATAAAGGCTATTTGTGTGGAAGAGACAGCAAGATGAACACTTTGTTTATTGATATGATAATGTAGCTAGCTTGAGGCTGCTACACTGAGATTGTGATAAAGGATATCTTAGAAAGGTAGCAAGTTCGTAAAGTGTTTCATTTTAAAGTATGGAGAGTATTATTACCAGAGCAGCTGCAGCTTTTTATATCATTTTGCAATGCATGTGATGTGGCATTTTGAAATTAACCCCCTTTATTGGCTGTCTTCTGTCATGTACATCATGACCAAGAGCTCTCCTTTTCCAGGGCATTCTCTAACCGAGTGCGCACTAGGACTCAGACACCTCTTAAGGGTAAGGACCTTTAAAACACAAATCCATTTTCCAAGAAGAAAATGAGATGAGTTTGGTAGATTGAACCAAGTAGCTCTAAGGAAGAAACAGCCTGTGTTTTTGCATCCCTGCAGCGGAAGAACTGAGACATTCCCAGGCGTGGCCCTGGCAAAGTCCAGTGCCCACGTATTTCTGGAATGAATGCCAGCTGCCTCCACGTCTTCTCACTCACACAGAAACACTGCACAGTCAAAGCCATCAGGACTTGCAGAGAACTCTGCAAATGACCTCAGGGGAAAGTAATCTAGGAGTTTCTACTCCTAAAAAAAGAGACCCCTGAATCTGGGTTTGTATTACTAGAGGACAAGAGAGCCTTTTGAATGAAGAACAGAACCTGAAAATTCTTTATGCTTTCACTCCTGAAGGAACTCCTGGGCATTTCACCTCAGCCATTAATTCTTCCAAACAAAATCAATGCAAATGTAGAACTCATTCTGATTGCTTTAAACAAAAAGATGGGTTCATGGAAGTACATAGCTGTAATACAAGTCCTAGGTCACAAAAAGGGAAAAGGACTCCTGCCACTATGTTCAGCCTCAAAACCTGCCATCTTCCACTAGAGACATGGAGCAGGTTCCAGATCATTCTGTGAACTTGAGAAAACCACTGAATCATTTCTTGGTTTAGTTTCCTCATCTCTGAATAAGGAAATCTTTTTGCAGAGAGGGATTTAGCTTAGAGATCGAAGAAAAGCTCTTTCTACTCTGAAGGAAAATATGGCAAGTATATGACAATGTTCTGACACACACAGAAAAAGCAGCATTAAACCCAGCTTCCCTGTAACAGTCTTGTAAACAATCAGCACCTTCCAGTGGATATGCTAAAATCAATGACATCTTCACACATCCAGGTCCTTTCGAGGCTCAGCTGCCAAACATGACCTTGTAAAAACATTACATTCCTATGAAAAACAAGTCTGGACACTGATAAGCAGTACTGGAAAATTACACTTGATCCAGCAGACCAAGAAGCATTAGATTGTTAATCTCTTATCCCTTCAAAGATCTTGTCCACTTAGAAATGAAAACCCACTGTTACTGAGGCAAGGAAGCACCTTTTCACTGGATTAACTGCTGACTACCTAATGTCTTTCACTCATATGCCAACGTCTGTGCTGCACTGTGCCCTCTCGTCTCCCTCCCAAAATACTGCTGTAGATAAGTGAGCAACTGCTCCCTGCAAGCTCCTACTGCCTGCAGGCCATCCTCTCTGAGCCACCTGTGAAACCAGTCCTTTTACCTTCTCTTACACTTCCTGCAGCAGAGGGCAGGTTCATACAGGCTCCCCAGTCAGCCCCTGCACATCTCTCTCTCTCCCCTCTAAATGCAGCAATACCTTTGCCTGCTGTGTTTGTCTGAGGGGGCTGCAAACCCCCACAACCCTGCCCAGGATGGCAGGGTAGGGGCCCAGGCATCACCCTGCATTGGTCCCTATTCCAGTGCTTGCCTGTGTAGTTCAGGGACACCATCTGTCCCTTCCCTCACCTCTCCTAGGCTCATTCCAATCCCCACCCACCCACACCTTAATCTAGTATCTGGCATTTAGATTTGACTGACTTTCAAAGTATAAATGGGTCAGGTCATTTAGCATAGGCTGATAGGTTGTGATTGCAGTTCTTTTCATGCTGAGTCACCCTGGCAGCACATGTCATCTGCTTCTCGTTTGAGGGAGAGGCACACAGTAAATTAAAAATGCAACAGGCACTGCTAAAATCTCATACAGCTGTATTCAGCAGAGATGAGTGGGAGTTCAAGACAGTAAAATTACAGGGGATTCTACTACGAAGGCAAAAATTCAGGGGAAAAGCATTGTACAAGCACTCAGTTCAGTTACCCACGTGTGCTTCAGTAACTGGCTAAATATAGAACACCCAAACTACTTGGAAAAGCAAGGAAAATGGAGGCCCAGGAAAAACAAACCACTGATGGTGATGCAGGAAATACTTCTGAATTAAACCACTCTGCTGCAGCGGAATGTTCCTTTGTAATGTTCTCAGAAGACCACAGTTGTAAAAAATGTAAAAAAAATCCTGTGCTTGAGTGTAACATTGACCTGACATTATTGACCAGGGATTGCAAGGGATCCATGTGGTGGTAGGGTAAACTGTGTTTGTTTTTACAGACATGTATAAAGATACACATCAGCAGAAAATCAAAGCAACAACCACAACATACCAAAGACTTCCCATAGGAGACAGAGAGCCTAATTCTCTGAGAGCCAGTGACCCCAGCTGCTCTCAGAGCTGGGAACGTCACTCGCTATCAAGGCCTGACCCAGAAGAAAGGAAATCAGGGCTGCATTTCATTATTTTGGCACAACAGACTTCAACAGCTGCAACTAGGGTTAACGAACTGCAAGTCAACTTTTAGAGGCACAAGCCACATCAGTTGGCTTCCCTCAGAAGCAGACACATTTGTTTCCCTGAAAATCTATCAAAATCATCACAAAAAAATGGTCCTTTGTGCATGGCTCAAGCTGCTGGAGTGGAAAAGACACCCTGAGTAAGCATAGGTCAAATGGGGTTAAGCTTGCTTTCTTCCAAGAGTTATCTGGAAAGGATTAGAATCCAGCAGCACCTCTGTGCTGGCCACCAAATGTGCTCAGACATCTCAGCTGGTATCTTCCAGCAAAAAGATTGGGTTTTTGTTCCTCTATTTGTTCTCGGTATGTTTATGGTACTTACTGGCAGCTGACATTGGAAAAACCCCGTACTTCTAGACTTGTATTTGTTGAAAAGAGGGAAGTTTTTACTGAAATAATGACCTCTTTTTCACAGGAAAGAAATCAGTAGCTTTTTACTGGACTGAATCTTCTGTGAGTGCAGCCTGTTGGCTGACTAGCTGGGTTCATGGTTACAACCCTGTTGCACTCCTATACTGCAGATTCTCAAAGCAGAAGTTTTTAAGCTTTAAACAGTTGTGATTGTAACTATACATATCCTGTCTTCTTCCTTTCCCTTTAAATCACCTTCAGCCTGGTATCTCACTCCAATTTCAACAGGATTTCAGGAGTGAGGGGCTGAGCACTGTTTTGTCTTTTAAAGCCTTTAAGACGAAGATTTTAGAAGTTTTTATAAGATTAAAGATTTGTAGGGTTAAGTAGGGGATTTGAAATACCTAGTTCCAATGCACAAGATTTGAGGCAGTAATTTCCCAGAAGGTGGCTTGGAAATGCCCTCCATGTGACAAAGAATCACCAGCCCCCAAACCTGGGAGACTCACATGGATGAGGTTTGTAGAGCTTCCTACAGCTTCACCTTACCCCAGTCCACCTCTGCACTGCCCCTGCAGGAGTCAAGCTCGCAGGGCTTCCCATGTGCTGTTGGGAAGCAAATTTCACATGGTGCAACTGGAAAGCACTTCAGATCATACCATGAGATTTGGATTATTTTAATTTTGTAGGGTTTTTTTCTACTGAGATCTATTAATTAGCACATTTGACTAGACCAAAGGAAAAAAAATCTTCAAAAAATAGACTCTAGGGAACTATCTCAAATTGTCGCATGGATGACTCCTGGCTTCTTTTCCAATGATATTTGCTCTTTGAAAGCTTGGGAGTCTGTTTCATATTTACCAAAGTGAAAGCTATTATATTACTGAAACCAAAGTCCCTGTAAGTAATTTAAGAAGGTGAGCAACAGTCTTCTTCAAATGTTCATGGATTGCATGGTCCTGCCTGTGAAATTTCTCTGGAGTGAATGGCACAGCCTGCAAACTTGCCCTAAATTTCCATCATTTTATTCTGCCAAGGTCAGGACAAGACTGGCCACAGGGCCCTCCTGCCATGGGGCTGTAGTTCTGTCACCCCCACAACCTGGGCAGAGCACTGGAATACAGAGCCCTTTGCTCCAAAGTGATCCTAAATCAAGGTTTGTACAGCAGACTGGAGGTATACACATCCAGCATTTTGGTTTGAGGCCCACCCTGAATACAAAGGTTTTTATTTAAAAATACAGTATTTGAATTTAGTAATGAACAGTACATGTTAAAAATGACTATGCCAGTTTGCAATACCCTCCATGTAGCCTGTATTATCAGGGAAGAAGTGCCCAGGAAACAAAACAAAACTGAGTTATATTCAGTCCTGGTGTTAGCCCTTGCATTTTCATTTTATCTGATTATTTATTTTGCAGCCCAAAGTACAAGCCTAATCAGCACTTCCCATCCTCACTGCTTATATAACAATTTTCTCTGTTCCCCCTCTCCTTCTGTAAGCTTTACTCTGAAAAAAAAAAAAAGAAAATTAGAGGGTATAAATATCTCCTAAAAATGCAAGTTGCCTGATCCTTCCTACCTTTTAAAGGATATAGGGCAGTGGGAGACCACACTTCTAGCAATCAGGGCAAGTAAATAAGAGTTTAGGGCATGTAATTCTGTCTGATGGCACTAAGCCTGTCTTTTGGCTTAGCTAAATCAACATAAAATGTGTTTGGCACAGTATTTGTTGTGATTTTCTCTCCTCTTCCTTGCTATTTAGACTCGGTGCCTCTATGCATCTGACTTTTTAAAGCGCCAATGGGTGATTCTTCCACCTTTTTTCAATTCTCAATGTTAGATCACTGAAGCTATTTTCCTTGGATGGGTTTCATGCATATGGACCATTGACTACCTTCTTGATCTGGTCTCCTGCCAGTGTGAATATTTTTGTCAAGGGATCTCCCTTCTGTTGTGGTGCAGGCATTGCAGGTGGGTGCTGGGAGGCGTCTAGTTGTCTTTTGTGAAATAATCAGAGGTGTCAAAAAGAGGAATTCAGGCTAGTCTGAAAACAGCCTGCTACTCTCAGTAGCAAATGTGAGACAAATACAAGGTCAGTTGTCTGCTTTCTTGTGAAAGGTCATAATAAGAATATACAAATTCAGTCCATGAAGAGCTGAGAGAGCCCCTGGTGTCAGCAGACAGGGGAGGTTTGTACAATGTGGCTCAGTGACTCCTGGTCTCTCATGTTAGAGACAGAGAGCTTGCAGTTTTGCAAGAGTATGAGGAGATTATGTGGTTCTCAACAAATCAAAACATCCAATGAATTAGCCCTCACTACTGCTTTCAGAGACTGCTTTCTTCTCCTCCCTCTTGTCTCCCTCTGACAAAACCAATGTGATCAAATTTATGATTTGTAGTTGGAGTCTATTTTAAATTTAGAGCCATTTAAACCTTTATCACAAGAAAAACTGACTGACAGAGTCATGGGTTTATGGGGCAGCACCAGAGCTAGCACACAAAGTATCCAGCATTTCAAACAGCTCATTCACAAAAATCTGTGTACTGCGCTCGGAAGGGAGTCAAATCCTATTTGCCTTTTGGGAGTTGTCACATTGAAGCCAATTGGATTACTCATTTGTTTGAGGCAAGCAGGATTTAACCCTCCAAGAAACAAAATGGATTTGCTAAATGAAAGGGATTAGTTTTTTCTATGTAATACTGAGATAACAAAACAAAAAACAACAAAAAGAAAACAAAAGGCATCTCTCCTCATTCTTTTTTTTTTTTTTTTTGGTGCAATATGAAACAAGAAGTAGAAGAGAACTCTTCTGTGCCCTATGCACCCTTATTTTAGTTAATCAACATCTTGATTTTGTTTAAATCAGCATGAAAGTGCCAGTGGGTACTTTTCAGTATGTAGGTCATAAGAGGCTAAATTGGTTGTGGAGGGTAGAGCTCCTCTCTTGTGTTTGAGAGCAGGGTGTACTGTTTGGCCTTAGGCCCAGAGTAATCTGTAGTGGATTTAAAGTTGGGCATAGTTTCTGATGTGTCAGTGCTGGAGGCTGGTAAACCAACTGCAGCTATTAGCCATTCTTGGGATGTACTGATATTGGAAAATAGGCTGCCTATGATGATGGCTTACAACATAACAGATCCAGTTTTGACCCTTTCCTGAAAGTGAAATAAAGTTTACATTCAAGGTGTCAGTCTGAGTTAGCACTGCAATTGGATTCATTCAGCACAGAAGGAAAAGCAAACAGGCAACAGGTCCTTTTGTACTGGAAGACATTTCTCCTCCTGAATCGGCACACGTGAGAGAGGAATGGTGCTGTGCTAGAAATGAACAGCCTCTGCATGGCTGGAGTTGAAGAAATTGCAGCCACGCTGCACTACAACTCTCACCTTCTGTCATCCTTCCCAGACACCCAAGAAGTCACTGAGCACTCCGAGATTTCCATGGTCTTCCTGGAAGATGCATATTCTTCCAGATGCAGCCTGGATCACGGTCCGTGCATACTGGGCACTCACTCATGAGCTCTGCTGCAGTGCAGCAGCCCCAGATTTGATCAACTGGGCTCTGACAGGCAGTAGGAGACAGATCCAGTCCTTCACCTCTCTGCTTTCACAGAAGCATGGAGTGGCAGCTCCTCTACAGCAAGCCTCGTGGGCAGGGTGATACCATCCAGGCTGAAAGTAAGTGCCAAGTGCCACATTCAGACAGTGGTCTGCCTGGCAGTCTCTGCATTTACACCCTTATGTGGCTCAATGGCTCCTTTTTTTTTGCTAGACCTGTGTCCTATCATGAAGCTGTTTCTCTTAACACTTACAGTCTGGTCTGAAATCTTGAAATCCCAAGTATAAACGTGGAGCAGCATCTGTATCACATGTAAAGAAAATTCTCTATGGGATAGGAAAAAGTCTTTACAGCAAATTGAAATTTATGCTTCTCAAGTCAAGGGGCAATACTCAAATGAGTGAGATGAGAACCTGGCAGAATTATAAGGACCTCTGTTTGGAAGATCCCATACAGATAAAAAGTCCTTATCCTCCATCATTTTATGTAACAGCAGTTAGGCAGAGAGAGGAACAGTCTGCAGCCTTTTAATATAAAGTTTCTGAATCTGATCAGTATGGATCTATTTCTGATTGCAATGATATCTTTGAAGTAGTTTTTATTCCTCCCTCAATTCAGGAAGACCCAGAAGAGGAGTGGCTTCCCAGTGGACAGTCACTTCCATCAATGCTGAAAAGTTCTGAGTACTATATCAGTTCATACCAAGTCCAAGATTCAACACAGGAGGGGGCGGCATATATGGGGAAGAGATTTATATGTACATTAGTTGTCTACATAAATCTGTGCCCTTCCTGAAAAACAACTGTGAGCTCTGCAGACTCAGGTTAACTGTAAGACACAGAGAGTGGAAGATTTATTATTTCTTTTAAAACTTTACCAATGATGCTATTCATCTGCCAAATGACAGATTTCTTGGTGGCAAGGATTTCATGTTCAACCAGACTGCTATTTGAAGTAGCCTGAAAAGTTTGCAGTCTGCTATGCAAAGAGGAGAAGGAGAGAAAAGTTTGCTCAGTAGCAGCTGTAACCCATGAAAAGCAAAACAAATTGCACTCTGGCAAGGGGCTGCCCCTTTAAGTCCAGCTACTACAGGCTGCACAGCAGATTAGGAACCTCTGCTTTCCCTTCCAGAAGGCTTCTGTTTTACTCATGCTGGCACAAAGGAGGGGCAGAAGGCATTAACTGAGAAGCCAGTGAGGTCAAAGATGGGTGTTTTCAATCCATGATCAAACTGTGCTGCAAGCTAAATTCAGGCTGGTGTAATAGATCTCTCAAACTACCTCACTTTTCCTGTTGCTGCTCAGGCAACCAAAGCCTAAGGCCTCTGTTGCTGAGGAACAGAGAGGATAATGCAGGATTGCTTATAGCTCTGCTGTACTAATTATTTCTCCCCAGCTGCTGCAGAAAACATCTGCCCTGTGATGATAGTCCAGGTTGTCACATCATCAGACAAGGTATCAGGAAAAGGCAGCTCTCTTCCCATCTCTAAACATCTCAGAGAGATTTAAAGAAGTTCAGCCAGAAGAAAAGCTCCTATCTTGTAATGACAAGTGTTACAATGCTGGCTTATGGATTTTCCACCATTAGTGGGAGGAGAAGGAAAAGCTTGTCCTTGCTTCAGAGGAACAAGGAAAGCACTGTGTGTGAGGGGATGCAGCAGCTGGTGGGAAGCAAGAACAGAGGCCTCATAAAACATGAGAGATGCTCTGCTCTGCTGGATGCTGTACCCAGTCCTCAGACTGTGACATGAGGAGAGAGCTTTGTCCACCCACAGACAGCACTGAGGGCACTGCTGGGCCAGGCTCTCGCCCAGCTGAGCACTGACCCTCAGGCATTTACTCCTGTGGTGTTTCCCTTCTCTGCTGCCCTGAGGCACAGAGGTACCAGCCACCGTACAGGCAAAGCCTTCTTCAAGATTGGCTTCATTGACATTCTAAGCCAGACGTGGGTAATGGTGTCTGGGGACTGCTCTAAAACTGCTTATTTTTTTCTTCTATTCTGTCAGAAGACTTTGCCAAAGTGTCTTCAAATGCAGCAGAAATGCCTGTTATTCTTGGGCTTTCCTGGTGTCCTTAGCTCCTATAAATTACAGGAAGGGTGAGCAACACAGAATGTGCCTTATCTCCTAAAGGAGGCTTTGTATTATTACAGTGCCAAGCTAGGAGAGAGCATGAAAAGAGCAAAGCAGGCAGTGACTATTATTTGAGTTGTTGTGCTCTACAAGGCTTGAAAAAGGTTGCTCTGAGCCGTTGTTGAATAACCTTTGCTTTTGGTGTGTCTGGGTGGCTATTCCCCAGTGCAGGGCTGCTGGGCTGAACCCAGCCCCAACCCCTCCAGAACAGGGCTGCTGCAAAGAGTGACACACAGCTTTTTTCTGCATGGGAATATCAAGACTGGAGTAGCGTTAAAAAAATAGGTCAGAATATTTCTATTTAAAGCACTTGTCAAGAAATAAAAAGGTGCAGCTTGGTTTTCCTGGTTTGCATCTCAACATTGTGAGGTCTGCGATTGTGTCAGAGCTGAACCGGCAGCCTCAAGCCCAGGTCACTCTTGAGGGGGTGAGGCTGCCCAAGGCCACCCTGTGATACTGCCTGCAGCCCAGGCTCCTGTGCCTGGAGCTCCTGCTCCAGGGGAGTAACAGGACCTGCAGGAAAATGCTTGCAATAGGTAAAAAAAATGCTCTTACAGGCTTGGCTTTGTTGGGGCCAAATATCTGCCAGGCTGATCTGGAATAAAATAACGCACAGTATCAGATCAAATTCACTAATAGCAAAATCCTATTAACTGTGCATTTTCTCACACACAAAGGCCAGTCATGGGGTCCTCAGTAACACTGGTCTCATTCTGCAGAGCAGATCTTATTTAAATTCTTGTGGCCAGACACTCAGTTGATGTAAGTAACTATACCTCCAAGCTGCAGCCATCCTGAATTACACCAGCAACAATGTTGACCCATAGTTAATTGCACACATTACAATTCTCTGGAATTTCTCTTGCCACAGACTGCAGTAAAAAAGCATTTTCTAGGTGGTAAAAGGTCAGTAAACATTTCTTAGATGAAACATTCTCTTTGCAATTATGGTTATGCTTTAAGAATGATTTTGTTCTTCCACAAACATAACATACATGGTCTTTCTAGAAGTTTTGACCAAAAATGTTTTCAATGACTACAAATAAAACAACAAATAATTTCTGCTTATAAACACAATAGCTATTCCTGAGTTTAAACCTATCTGCATGTGCTTCATCCTCCTAGGATTTGCTGATGATTGCTTGCCTGTTTCCTTTACTTATGGGTTGTAAGACCATCCCAGGGCAATGCCTGTTAATTTTTTAATTCAGCCTGGTTTAACTAGCCCTGTTATTCAGCAGCCCTTAGACAGACAGAACTAGATTTCTGAACTGGCTTTTCCTCAAGTCAGCTGCAATCAGGCTGAAGGTGAATAGTTTGTAATCACTTAAGTGCAGTATCAATTTAAAGGCCTGTACCTGTGTTCTCCCTGGAGTTGAATGGTTTGGCAGGGAAGACCAGTCCCTGGTGGCACAGCAAGGGCTAACAGCCACTCCAGCTTGTATGGAAGAGCTCATCTTCCTAGCCTGAACTGCTCTGATTTTTCATAAAGTCATTGTTCCAACCTCATCTGCTGTTCTTGGGAGAAATGCTGAACCAGCAGTCTAGGGACCATTGACTTGTGTTTCCCCACAAGGGGCAGGACAAGCACCCTTGGCCCACTTGGCCTGGCAGATTTGTCCTGCAGCCAGTGTGGGTCACCCTGCAGACTGTTTGCAGTGAAGAGCTGCACAGCAGCCTGTGGCAGTGACAGGCACTTCAGGAGGACACTGGCAGCACTCCTGAGGTGTTCTGAGGCATTAGGATACTCTGTGCCTTCGGTGTCTCCTCTGCTGCCAGGACGGGCCCTCCCATTTATGCCCCATTGTCTCAGAGACAGGCAGGGGAGGCTCAGACACAGACCCTGTGTATGCCAGACACCATCCATCTAAACTTTCATCTGCCCAGCCAAGCAAACCTTAGGAAGCTATTAATATCCTGTGCTCCTTCCAGCCCTCATGCCCACCCTGTTACAGCACCATTGCCTCCTTACCCAGCTCAGAGGCTGCTCCAGAGCTATGGAAGACACACATAGCAGTGTCTGTCAGGCAGTGTGCTGTGTAACCATCTCAGGCCTTGGAGCAGGGGCTGCCTCGAGGCTGTTTCCCTTTCTCTGACCTTACCAGTGAGCACCATCAGTAATCACCAAAAATCTCCTGCATCACCTCCAAGAGGGTGGCAGAAATGTAAGGCATACACACACACACACACATATTCATTAGTCTTCATACAGAAAAGAGAACTAAAATCAGCAGTAGGCTTTACTGCTTAATATTTCTGCCCTGGATTTCTAACTTGATGGTATGTAATGAAAAATGACTTTGTAAAAGAGAAAAAAAAAAATTAGATCCCTTCAGTTTATGCATCAAAATTGATTAAGATACTATAAAAAAGTTTTAGTCTAAAGGCTCCACAGGCATCTTCACTTTCAGAGACACATTGTATTTTACAAATCACAGAATATAGTCTAGATTTTCATCAGAAGTATTAGCATTGATTTCTTACTAACCCTCAATCTAGTTGCATAACAGAATAAATTTAATATTCTCTTTCCCTGATTTGGATTTTAGCCCTTCCATCATGCTGCAAGGAGGTATGATTTATTTGTCCTTGTAAGAACCCATAAAGAAAGTACACATTGATTACACAATGTCTGACACAGCTACAGACTCTGTGCTCTGCAAGTGGGTTTTGAATCTAGTGAATGTGACTGCTGAGACTGCATATGGTTTGGTGTTACATGGGAGGAATTTATGGGTGATACTTGGAAGCAGAAATCAGATTAAAGAAAATAATTATCTTTTTTTTCTCTCCTAAATATGAACATAAATAAGGTTGTACACAGATTTTCTGCATTAGTCAAGGAAAAGGATTATGAACACTTCCTCTAAGCGATGGCATTATTAAATGCTCATTTGACATGTGAGAAGCTTTATTCTGTGATTTAAAAAGCAATGACATAGTTATTAGGCCAAACAGACCTGTATTACTTGAAATGTTAGAGCACAATTGAATATAGATCATTCACTGACAGACAAATAGTTCTGAATTCCTTCTTTGAATAAAGTTTCAAAAAATACCAAAGAATGGAATCAATTTAATACCAGGAATAACCCATCAATAAAGAAGACAGTATTCATCCAGCCACTGTAAACACTTTGAAAATGGAAATGTATTTCAGCCTCAGACTTCCATGAATTCCTTACATAGGATGGGGAGAAAATGGCTATAAAATGTCAGCTACCTTAATGGTCTTTTTATTAGGCGATGAAATAACTTGAATCTGGTTTTTCATTTGGATCTGGATTTACCTGTGTCATAAGAAATGATGGAAAGCCTTAGCTGTGATTTATTAAAAAATGTAGAGGTTGAAGTCCTTTCCCTGTCCAGCACTTGCTGAGCCTTTGTTAGCCAGCATTGTTCACATCTGCTCACAGGGAGCCCACCGAGGAGCATGTGATCCAGCTGTTGCTATGGTATCTAGTGGGATTTTAAGAGAATAACAGAAGAAACCGTGGCAAGAAAAGAACCCCTCTAACTGACATCTGAGTTAAAGGGGCATTGCCAAAAATTATGAGTTGAACATACTTAACCTTTATTTGTTAGGTTTTTTTTGGAAGGAGTTGACTATTTAGCACTCCAGTGAGAATTAAGAGCACCTGGAGCCCCTGGGGGCTAAGGATATCAATACCAATAAGAGTCGTGTGATTTATTTTTAAATGTCTCATTAATTTAGCAGAACATCTGCTTTGAACTGAGCTCTTCAAACATTGAGTAAGCCAGCTTATCATCAGTGCAAGAGCACGGATACTCAGCTTCTTACAGAAATCAACGTGAAGATGAGGATACAACAGCCAGCACCTCGAACCAGCCTTTTCCTGCCTCCTGCTCATTCCTGTCAGACTACAGACAATATATGAAGACATCACAACATTGTTCCCCAGATACTTTCCAAAGCAGTATCTCCTACACTGATGTCCTGCTGCTGCATTACACCTACAGGCCATCAGAAAAACTGACATACAGATGAGGTACTAGTTTTCCATCTTCTTCAGACAGAGGTTTTCCAACAGCTGTCCAATAAGAAGTGAAGTTCCAAGGGGTGTTTGGTGGACTTGCCTTCTGTGAGACAAACTACAATTTGGAGCCTGCAAAGCCTAAGGAGAGTGGGTTTTCCCCTCATTTCTGCTGGTACTTCCCTGAAGTGGATTGGTCAGAAATACTGGGATTACTGTTCTGGCTTTCTTGCAGCCAGGCTCAACCTGTGATAATCATTTTTGTAAAAACAAGGTACTACAGATGGAATGTCCTTCGCTCCAGGCCCTGGAAGGCATCTATGGGTAAGAGAATACCTATTTGAGATGACATTATATTTGGTCATAAGACGGTTGTGAAGCAGCTGTGCTTGCTCCTGGAAAAGTTTACTCTTTCTGACATCCCATCATTGAAGTCTCAAGGGCCACTCTCCATGCCTGGGCATTAACTCACAGTGACCCAACACGCTCCAAGGTGGAGGGACTCTGAGGCAAAAGCCCAAGGGAGATCAGAGCAACGAGTGCTGAGGAAGCTCAGTCTGTCACCTGCTTGAGGAGCCTCTAAACCTCCTCACTGAGTGTCTGTCCTTTCCCTCTGCCATGATGTGGCTGTGGGTGGCTGTAGCTGTGTCCAGAAGAGCTCCTGCCTGATGCCCTGACCAGCTCTTGTGAGCCACTGTACTGAGGGGTGCCAGTGCCCTCCCATCTGGGAAAAGAAGTAGTTTGGGGTTTCACTTAGCTGTGCATGAAGGTTCAAGTGAGGCTGATTTTTTCCCAATGCTTCCTCCATTTCTATCATTAGCCTAATGATGATAACCCCTGAGAGCCATCACCACAGCCCCTGTGTACCTGCAGAACTACTGTGGGATCCTTGCAAAGACAGAGGACCAGACACAGTGCTAATGATAGAACAATGCATGCAGTCCTGAATGAAAATGATCAGATAATCTGCTTTCCTGGCTTGAACACAGATAGTTTGCTCTGCCAAAGCTAGGAGAGGGCTCAAAATCTAATTTCTGCTCCCTAGTTCCTTTTGATTAGAGACTTCATGAATTAATCAGGAGAATAGTTGGTGTAGTAGGTGGAGATATGAGAGGCTGTTTATGTTCAGCAGGAACACAAAACGCTTTGTAGATCTAATCCATAAAACAAAGACTTGGAAGAATTGTATGCAGTTTAATAGCTCACTTATACAACTTGATGATAAAATATGCATAATCCAATATTATATGGCTTTTTTTTCCCCTGACAGGATATGAATAATTGAAGATTTTTTTTCAAGTACAAACCCCTTGTCATGACCCACTCAAATATTATCATCTTAGAATGTTTTACCCTGGAAACCAAACTAGGAGACACTGCACTCTGCTTCAGTAGTCTTGCTATGAACACATGACAGAGCAGCAGGGCTGGGATGAGAAGTGACTCTCGTGTGCTTCCAAGACATTTCTTATAACTGGCCTCTGAAAGTCCATATGCTAGTTCCACAGCAAAGGAAGGCCGTGACTTTTAACATAGAAAGAGGCACTTCAGAGAAACACTCGTCAGTTCAGGAGTATCAACAAGCTATCTTATCAAAATGCCAATAAAGAAGCAACAGAAAAGAAGTTTGGAAACTTCTGCTAAGGGGCTGTTCAGCTCAGTGCTGAGCAGAGGGAGCAGCAGGCAGGAGGCTGCACTTTGGGAGGCTGCTGCCTGCATCGTGTCTGCCCCCACTCAGCCTCTGTCCCACGGAGCCTGGCACTGAACTTGTTTGCAAACTTCTTCCTGTAATATTCCTTGTTTGGATTAATTCTGGTCATCTAGGACAAAATCACGGCCTTTCTTCAGAAAAGGAGATCTTTGAGAGGGACATCACTGGATCTGGGAATTTGTGCCTGATATTCACATATCATTCTTTTTGATATGGAAGCTACTGTCTACTGGCATCACAAGTGACTATTTCTCCTCCATTTTTCCCTTTTTCTATGTATTTTTGTGTCTTTGCCTTGGCTTTCTTAAATTTCAACAAGCAGAAGTGCTTTTCAATAAAAAAGCCATTTAAGCCAAAAGAATATTCCCTGTCTTCTACTTCTGCATATCCTGTGGACTTCTCCTTATCTCTCCACATCCTCTGCACCTTTGATTTGCCTTTCTGTGCTTCTACTGCTCAGCCTGTGCACTACTGTGATCTCACCTCTGTTACAGTTCTTAGTCATTTCCTCCTGCCACTCGAAATCCCGTTTCCCTTCATTCCCTAGCTGCCAGCTCTCTTTTTCCCTGCATCTGCAGTAGGCTTCTATTGCTATTTCTACATATACAGTGGGAGTTCACAAATATATATATAGATAGATAGATAGATTCAATCAGCTCTTGGGTGGCTGTCCAGCTGCAGCGATCTCAGTATCTCTATATTCCAGTGGGCATGTGGAACAGAAACCCATAGACATGGGAGAATATGAAGGTGCAGATTGGCATGAGCAAACAGGCACGGGTGACATTGTGCATGTCCTGTATGTTCCCAAATACATTATTCTCTGTTTTAAATTCCAACTCATTTGGAGACCAAGGATACTACTCTCAAGAAACAACTTTCTTGGAAAATATAATTTGTATTCTTGGTGGTTTGCTCTGTTATCTTAAATGATTTCCTTAGTTAAATTTTTATTAAGTTGATCAGTGTCTTAAATATGAGATAGGCTCCCAGGAATTAAAGATTAACACCACCAACGTTTCTCTGGAGATTTCAGAACATGAAAGGGCAAATTGCTGGTGTACAGAAGGCAAACTCTTGTTGTGGCAACGTGTTCACAGCTGTTATGAAGGGAGGCAAAGCCTTGCCAAGTGAGGTCAATAAACCAGACAGTAAATCAAGTTTATGAAAGTCATGACCAGTGGGACTACATTAAAATGTTATCTGTGAACTGTATGTCAGCCATAGATGAAATAACTTTTGTCTCGGGAAGTCAGGTGGGAACAGATCAATTCAATCTGCTGAGAAACAAGGAAGAAAAACTGAATATTGATACTTTGGGAACTGTCTATGGCCTAAGGGACAAGGAGAATCAGAGGTACAACGAAGTGTAGTGGCAACACCTATGAGATTGTGTTTTAAATTCAAATGGTAAATGGAAATGAAGTCTTGCAAAGAGAAGTTCTTCTGGAGAATCCCAATCTCTTTTGTTTCCCCTGTGTTTCACACTTTGTAGAGCTCATAATGTGTTTCGTTTGCCGAATGTACCTCTCTGTTGCCCAATAAAGAAGCAATTTTTTTTTGTCAGTACAGAGGGCAGGTGATACTAAGAAATGATCTTGAGCATGATGGCAGGGAAGTTAACTTTGTTGGATTTTTGTATGATTTTACATATGATTTTCAGAATTAGCTCTACCGAACATATACTTTTGTTAAGAACCTAAATTTCAATTAGTACAATTTACACTAATGATTAAATAGACAAATTGTAAAATTAGTAAGTCCAATGATTTTCTTTATAAATACTCTAAACAGGTCTGAAATCTGGTCACTGACTGCAGTAATTTACTTGAAAAGTAAGTGGGCAGAAGCAAATGTGCCTTCCCAGTAATTGCTCACCTCCCTGGAAAGCTATAACTGTTGCTGTTTCACTGGGAGATACTCTGAATACAAAGAAGAAAGTGTTAAATGGCTTCATTCCAAGCACACCTTGTAGTGGCTTCATTATGACCTAACTATTCTTGGCGTGAGGCAGTGTTTTTAAGGCACAGTAATGACCTTTATTGGACCAATACAATTGGAAAATCAGGCAAGTTTTCTTGAATTCTAGAACAAGCTGCCCTAAACACTAAACACAGGCTGAGAACAAGTGCTGTGATTTTAATATCTAAATCCTTATAAGATTCTCTGTTTGAAGTTCCCTTAAGATTCACAGCTCCCAAAGAGAGAACTAACTTAAGCTTCATGTTTGCGTGTCTGCCTGATTTTTCTGCATGCAATAGTTTTATGTCCTGGCAGCTGTTTTAATCTGCAGGCATTAATAGTACACATGATATGCTGTTTTATAAAGAACACTCATTGTACAGCACTTAAGCTATAACTCAACTGACAAAGCAGTGCTGTGGTTCCAACCCCAAAGAACTCAGGCACCTTCAAAACTTACAGCCTATGGCTATGAGTAAATGTTCACTGGGCCTGAGTTCAGGCTTGTTCCCCGTGCTGCATGCTGTGGGAAACTACAGGCAACCACAGAAACAAGCCCAAACTGGAAGAAGCAGAAATTAGAAAAGGAAAAGGAGGCATGTGCCAATGAGCTCCCTAACCTGTTTCTTCCCCAGAGGGGGCTTGAAATGCACTACCATGGAGAGTTCACTACTCTGTAAATACCGACATTTCAAAGATGTGTTGCCTTTGGTTACTGGAAACTCCTTCTAAAGCAAAGAAGTCATCCATCCTAAAAGCATCGACACAGGCAGATTCAGTCCAAGTTCTTTGATCAAATAGTGACAGCCCAGAATCTTACGCTGAGTGGCGCCAGTTCTATCCTGTCCTTTGAGGGAATAGCAGAACACCATTATTAGAATTACACATTTAGTCCTCAGGCTGCATTAAGTTCTTAGAAAAGGCACTCAGACTTCATATCTCTTGAGGTAGTGGATGATAAAAAGAAATGATGAAGGAAAGGGAAAAGAAAAGAGCTCTACCAAATGAGAAAAGACATATTAGACTTTGTTTCTCCTGAGAATTCTGTCTCCCAGGTTGGTATAAATGCTGGTGTTCAAACACAGATCTGCTCATTTAGAGTTCAGGCTATAGGAGAGCACTTAGCTAACAGATGTTTCTGAATGTAAAAGGACACTATTGTCTGTAGGACTTGCATGATTCAATGGTATCTAGCCATTAAAATCAAATTATAGAATCAGGGAGAACCAAACCTCATGTAGTAACATCTGTTGGATCCAGAAGTGAGGCAAGAGCCATTTATAATCACCCTGCTTGTCCTAAGTGCTGTATCATCTTACATCAAGATTTTCTGTAGATGCTTCAAGCATGACAAGAAAACAATGAAAACAAAAGAGAAACGTGTCCAGCAACGTCTGCTCTTTTAGACTCAGTACTACATACACAGGCTCACTTCTCTTCCTTGTCTCTCTGGAGTCAAAGACTAAAGCAGATTCAGCCAGAAGGTGGCCTAATTAGATTGCTTTTATATTTAAGGTGGCACCACCTGGAGTCATTAAAACTCTAAATTATAGTAGTTCTCTCATGATGGAACACTACAGTGCTTGGTAAATAGGAGGAGACAGAAAGACAGAGATGAGTGGTTTTAGAAATCAAGACAACATGGGAGACTTTTGGGGCCCCATTGTAGTGGGGTTTATGAAACACCATTATTTATTAAGAATAAGTGGGTGCCTTAGACAACAGAAAACATCTACACGAACAGTTTCTGATTTAGCTACTCAGCATGAAGTTTTAAGCTGTAAATGTGCCTTCATTTTCATAGCAGAGGGGGGAAAGAAGGGAAAGGTTTACCAGGTAGATGGTATTTTTAATACAAACACTGCTCTTATGGATATCTTATCGAAATTTCTGGGCCACATGTAATTTCCGGCTCCTTTTTTTTTCTGAGAAAGTTCCAGTATGCAGGTCAGCAACAGAGTCTTTGCCCAATATTGCTGCTCTTCAGAGGTAGGAGATTGCTAAGACCTTACACAGAAGGTCCCTCAGCAGGGACTGGGGCTACAGCACAGCCAACTTGCAGCGCTTTTTGCCGATTTTGATAAAGACCCTGGCATCTGCCATCATGTGAAAATAAGGCCTGGTTTTGATGCATCTCCAGGTGCACCACCAGTCAAACACATCCCTGTTAAGAGCTCTATTCACAAAAGGCTCGTGCTAACTGTAACTGTCAGAAGTCTGACATCTGGCAGGTGTGTAGGTTAGCCTGTATATATGAGCCAGAAAATTCAGGCAGATACAGAACAGCATCAGGAAGAAAAAGAAAGGTCCAAATGTAGGAATGTGTCTGAAAATGGAGTGGAAAAAATCTTAGCCAAATTACTTTAAGTGGTGTTTTAATTTTAGAATCCCAACAGAGCAATAGACCACAGAACTAAAATTCCATACACAGGATATTATTTGCATACCTGAATTTCCAAATGATGGAAGTATGGGATCTTTCTTGAGATTCACAAGGACTGTGTGACCATGCCACACCTTCCATGATGTGGCAGATCCATCATCTCAGGCAGAGACAGACTTCTGGTTTTTCACAGTGTGGGAGCATTTGAGTTGGATGTCAGTGAAAAAAATATTATATAAATCTTGGGAAACACCTTCGACATAAGTTACCTTTCTTTCACAGAACACTAATGGTTGTGGAGATGACACCAAAGGCCAGATTCTGAAGCCTGCTTGTATCAGGACACAGTGGAGAGAAAAGAACAAGCACAGAAATGGGTTTTGGGGAAAAAAGGAGGCATTTCTAACATGACCAAGCTTTCCCTACAGTAAATGATGTAGTCATTTTGAAAATTACTTTCAAAGGAAATGGCGTGAATTGGCCCTTTGGGTATTTTGGTTTTTATTCCATTTCCCTTTGTGTCTTCACTGCTAAACATTACATAGTTTGAAATAAATAATAGTCAGTTCCACTGTGTTCTCCAAAGGTATTACAAAGCATAAAGGCGTTGTCATGGAGACAGAAATTCATAAGTGAAGCAATTGAATCCCTAAAATATTTAAGCAACACTTACTCTGCAGTACAAACATGAAGCAGAATATTTGTGACAAGAAGCTAGTTTGGAATTTCTCATGTTGGAATTGAAAAATGAAATAAACCTAAACTCATCTTGGAAAATAAAACCATGTGGCTGCTAGATATGTTTACATGAAAAAAAAAAGTATACAGTGTATACAGCCACCTACCTGCCTATACAAGGACATGTAACTCATCACAGAAAAAGAAATAAGCATAGCTACAACTCTGACTTTGACCTGTTTCCTGACTGAAGTGCTGCAATGTGTCTCTTCTGATCAGGAAAACAAGTTTCTCTGGTGATTCAAATTTTCAAGAAGAATTAACTGTATTTTCATTTTGCCTGCTATTTCTTTCTGAGTGGCTGTTTGACCTACTGAGTTGATGCAGTGAGTTGGTGATGTAAAAAAACACAGGCACCTTCTGAGAGAACACTAAAAAGGTAGCTCAGACTTACAAATCCAAGGGAAGAAATCCAGTTCTTCCCTCATGTTGCTTTAAGGTCAAACCTTCCCAGACCCCAAATAATGCAAGGGGCAGCTGCCCATTCAACAGATTGCCCTTTTCATCACACTTAATTAAGCTAGTTTTGACCTGGTAATTACATCTACAAGCCAAAAGGATGTGTTTAGTGGGACAAGAATGGGATAGCCAAACTCAAAATGCATACACCAAACCATCTGTGTCCAGCATTGCTGAGAGGTATTAGGAAATTAATTTTTCCCAGTTTCCAGTCTTTCCCATTACTCTGATGGGTTTCTTTGTCTCTTCTCTTTCTATCTAGTTATTTTGTCTCCTCTCTTTGCATTAAGCAACAAGGAGAGAATAAAAAGGAGTCAAAGGAAAGGAGCAAAATATTGGCCGAAAAGAAGCAAGAAGAAATAGAAATCTGAACAGATGTCTCAAGCAAAACTCCCATGGCCCTTCACTGGGATATCTGCCCAAGTAAGGGAGCATGGGGAGGGCAGGAAACAGCCAAGAGAGATCTTTAAAATATTGCAGAGCTAGTAGTTAATTCAGATCAAGTGTTCCTGGGGACAGTTTGTGGTAATGAGAAGAATGTACTGAAGGTGTAGGAGGGGCACATAGTTTTTGCAATATCACTGCTTTCCCAGGCTCTCCCCAGTCTGTCACTTGGAGAGCTGTATGTTTTAATCCTCAGGAGAACACTGAGTGGAAAATGAAAATGTTTGGTGTGAGACAATTTATGGCAGGCCAAATACCATAAATTTATCCATTTAGCCTTTTAATAAATTTCCCATTGATCAATGCAACTTCCTAAAGTTACTAAATTTACTGATAAAGGAGCCTGAATGTTTTCTTTGCTGCAGCTCTGACAGGTTATATCCACAGCATGCATACAGCAACTCCCTTGGCATCTCCCCTTCCTAATTGACAGAGAAAGGAGAAATGGGCTGAAAGCAAAGGTTCTTCCTCTGATAACCAGCCTACCCACACACAAACCATTGATAGCTGGTGATACTTGGCACCCAGTGCATGGGAATATGGGACCTTGAACTTGTCACACCCTGGCACCCCCAGAGTAAGTGTGTGTCCTCTTTTAATCCTGGCCTCCTGCTTGCTCTGCCTCGGGCTTCCTCTCCTTTTTGCAGCAAGCTCCAATTTTCTCTTCTTGTTTTCATGGCTCTCAAAGTTTCAAACCTTGCTCCTCTGTTTTTCTTTTCTTATTTCTGATGAGGGCTTCTTCAGGTCTTTCAAACATCAAGTCTTTTTAGCACCAGCATTTAAACCTACTGGTAGCAACTTGCTCTTTCTTTCTTCTTTACATGCTAAATTTTACGCCACACTCCTTTTCATGCTTTTTCTGCTTGACAGTCTCTCTCTGTCAATGATGCTCCCCCAAAATACACTGTCTCAGTAGTTATTCTGTTATATGCAGAAGGATCTCACAAATTTGAAAACCAGTAGTTATCTCATGCAGCTCAGTGAACTGACTGTCTCTCTGAGGCACTGACTGCTGTATATGTGCAGATTAAATGCAAGGATCCCCTTCCTGAGCAGGGCACAATGGGGCTTTCAGGAGAACAAGTGAGCAACTATATAGTGATCTCACCAGTGCATCAATGCTGTGTGTCCTCTGGGCTACTCAATTAGTCCACAGCAATCAGGATGCAATTGTGTTCTGGGTGCAAAGGCCTCCCTCTCCCATGCACTCCTGGTGCTATTTTTGCATCCTGGGGACCAGCAGGATCACCCTGACCACCACCATCCTGTACTCCACAAGGTCAGCCTGAGCGGGTGCTGTGAGGGTGCCATACCTCTGCCCCTGGGACATCCAGCATGCTCAGAATCAGGGCCTGGAGCTCACAACTGACAACTATCTGCAGTCTTTGCCCAGCCTTAAAACTGATGGAGCCTTTGTGCAGGGTCACACTTGGCCCAGTCAGCACAAAGATGAAGCCAATTAAAGAGTTATACCAATAATAAAAGCTGCTGATTAGTTTATCAGGCCTAGCTCCCACCAAGCTCTCCTCTCCTCTCCTCTCCTCTCCTCTCCTCTCCTCTCCT
>VXBR01009608.1:123605-151810 GCA_013400215.1 Cisticola juncidis | reverse complement strand
TCTCCTCAAATCTCCTCTCCTCTCCTCAAATCTCCTCTCCTCTCACATGCAAACACACTAAATTTTGTATTCTGTTGTTTCACTTACAGATCTTTCAGTAATCAGTCATGAACTGAAATATTCACATCCAAGAGCATTGTCTTATCTCAGGTCTGCATGTTCAGAAACCCTCAAGAGATGATTAAAAAGCCCCAAGTGAACAGAAATATCCTGGAATCCCATTGTCTTAAATGAAACTGAAGACTAATCATTTCCCTGAAATGCTCAGCTTGTTCTGAATGCCTGTTTAAATCAAATACAGATACGCTCCATTCTTTCTGCAGAGCCGTTTGCCTGCTCAGAGACAGAGAAAAGAAAGTTGCCCTGTAAGTGAATGGACATCTCCATGTAAAACAAACCCCACACCCAGGTCTGTGACCAGCTGGGTGTCCCAGAGGACGAGGAGGTGTTTTAACAATGCTGCAGCTTGCTAGAAGAGAAAGAAGGGAAGTGGAAAAGGCATGGAGGTGCAGAAAAAGAACAGATTTTTCATTTTAAGGATGACATTTACAAATACCATTCCCTTTGGGAGAGGTTACATTTAAGCTAGACAGCTCAAGGAATATTAAATCTGAGATAAGGTTCTATTTCTGAAGTGCTTTGCTTCTGAAGAACCTGAAATACTTTCAGAGGAACATAAGTCTCCCAGCAGCAGCATATATGAAGCAATGATTATTCCCCAATTAGTAGATGGGACTAAAAATGGGTATAAAAATGCAAAGGAGTCATGTAAGTGGTTGAAAGGCATACAGGAAACCTTGTAACTGCACAGAAATAGAATCCAGACCTCTTGACTCCCAGACTTGTGTTTAACCACCAAGTCATTCTTCCCTAAAACATTCAAGAACTTGAAACCTACACAGCATCAACAAGTCAAAGATCTGAGCAATGCTTGCCTCAGGTTTTGTTAGTATATACCCAAAATAGTGTATGCATAGACAGGAAGAGATAATTATCGCAGGTATCGCACAGTAAGTGTAGCATAAGTGGCAATTGTCGGTTTTTTCCTTGGTGTGCTGCTGGAGCAGGACTCTGTAAGTTCATTCTTGTTCCCAGCTGGGAAAGGATTTCAGGAAATGGAGTTGGGAGTGGACAGTTAGTGCATGTTTGTTGACCTGGACCATTCTAAGGACAATCAAACAGATAGTTACAAACAAACAAACAAACAAATGTAAGTGCTTTGCTTTGATAAAGACGATGCTACAAGGAGCATGAGGAGCAAAGATTAACTTTTTTATCTGTAGAAAAAGCAGGGTTTTAAAAATATATTTTATTATAACAAAAGAAATAAATAACCCTGGAAAGATTGTTGCTTATTATCATGTTTCAATGTAGATATGGCAGCAAAGATCATGTACCTCCGAATTGTAGGTGAATGATTAACAATATTATTAACAGTATTAAACAGGAAAGGCTACTTTCAAAAAAGTTTACAAAAATGAAGAGTTGCTTGTGTTTTCACTGGTTAATTCTTAAAATCTCTCTTCTGGGTTCAATTCACTGACTTAAAGCATCATACAAAGAAGGCAATTTCAAGTCTAGTCTTTAATGACTAAGGAAAACACGCAGTTACGTTTTCCAGTGTCTGATCACTATGCAGGTTTGTGTGACACTGGCTATTTGCTTTTGGTCTGAAACACGGCCCTTCACAGAGGCTGGTATGTGCCCTTTACTGAGTTATCTTTGAATTCCAAGACAGCATCATATCCATTACTGTTAATTTGGTTTGAAAGCATCGGTCTCAAAAGCAAGGAGAGACAGAAAACATTTGCCTCCCCTAAGTGGTTAGTCTAGAGTGAGGACAAGTAACTGTAAATTAAGATGAAGAGTAGAGGGAGGGACTGCTTGCTTTTCTTTTCAGTTTTGTTTTGTTTTCTAGCTCTGGTATTAAAGGTTTATTAGCCTGAATGCTTGTGTGTTTCGTGTCCTGATTTCTAGCCTCACTATTTTTCGCTGCTGTTTTGAAAACACACAACAGATTATTTTCAATTGCTCAGCTCACTTAGTGAGCAGCCTATTGCACTCAGTAATTGAAATACCAATTTAAACAAGACACCAATGCTTTAAAACCAATGTTCCAGCCCAGAGATATGCAAAATAAAGCTAATTCTTCATACAGGGGTAAAGACACACCTGCTTTTTGCCTCATTCCAAAGGAAAGGAGACCTCAGGCCAGGCATGGGAGTTCCAGCCCAAGCACATCATCTAATGCTGGCCTTCCTCCCACACTGGAGCAGCTCCTGACTTCGTCTATACAACAAGATAGGGATGAACAAACATGAAGGGAAGAGAACTGGCACAAGATCAAGCTACCAGAATAGCCACATCCATTAAGTATCTCCCCAGAGCAGAACTGCCACCCTTCATTAAGCTGTGGTCATTATTTGTTATTATTACTGAGTTCATATTGCTTCATTGGGGTTTTCAGTTGTACAGGAACAGAGGGCCTGGGGATATGCTGTGGGATGGGTTAGATTCATTCATTTTGAAAATTTGATGTTTTCCACAGCCCCATCCTGAGACTACACTGTGATTTGAGTGTTGTACCCTAGTTAGGATTATCCTGTGGGATGCAGGTTAGAAAACAGTGTCTTTTTTCTGCCAAAAATCATTCCTATCTTCCAGCTTGATGCTCATTACTGTCCTGTGAGCAGGTGAACCTCTAAGCTAGGATCTCTTGCAGTCTAATGGCAACATGAATTACTGGATTTACTAATGAGATGCTCCAGGAAACTAATAGCAGTAATTTGTACAGAGAAGTAATCTGCCCAGATAAAAAACCATTAAGTTGAACCTTTATACAAAACTCATTGCAAACCTGAAACAAGCTCTGTCATATGCTATCTGTTTTTAATTAGGAAAACAACAGTACAGGGCAGGTTTTCTAAACAGCTGTACTTGTCTCTGTCTTATAGATGAAAATCAGTGTCTTCAGAATGCACTCCAGTGAAACAAACCTGAAGTGACAATAAGGAAGAGACTAAAGGCATACTAAGAATTGTCTATGTTCACAGCATTGGAGGATATGTTCTTCAGTACTGTGGTGTTGTGACTCAAACCACTAAGGTGTTAAAAAGCCAGGAGGACTCTTTTGCTTCATGGGTCTGCAGTTGCACCAAGAGAACAATTATATTGTAGCAGAACACATCAGTACACTCAACTCAGAGGTAACATCGAGTAGTGAGAAAAGGTCAAGCTCTATCTGATTCAAAACCAGTAGAAAATAGTACCTTGAAGATCTCTGCTGCACTCTGACAAGCATTCATTTGTCTGGTAAAGTTCCTGCTATTGTTTGGTGCAGTACCAAAAAGACATGAAGAACAGAGATAATTTCCTGGGGGATTTTAGTTTTTTACCTTAGTAGCACAATCCCATTCTTTTAAAAGACATTTGAATAATTAAGTTTGTAGACAAAAGCCAGTGAATAGTATTTTATTTATGCCTTGCAGACTTAAAAATCATTTTCATCTCATTGGTTACCCAGAAAAATCTTCCTGAACACGTTCATTGGGCAATATTGTTTCCATGCAGCTTCCAGAAGCTGCAGAATTGCTGTGATACATCTGCTACCTATGATTATCTTGACACATCCTAATACCTGTATTGCAATCATGTCTAGTTGATCTGAACAGATTGTGTTTGTCTGGGCTGGCCAGTTCTTGACACAGAAATATCCTCACCCAAGGGGTTATGAGAAATGACAAAAACAGAGTGAAGAAGACCACTGAGACTGTCAGACCCAGCTCCTCCTTACCATGAAATGACACAGCAGTGTTTTCCACTGTTACCATGGCATTTTGCAAACAACTCCAGCACACTGGCTAGAAATTAAATGGGCAAACCTCAAGGATTTTGGCAGCTTGAATAAATGTCTGCAAGGATCTGGCTGGACTTGGGGACAGGCTGTCCTTTGCAAAAGAAACCACAGAAACTGGTGGAGATGCACCCATTTTCTGAGGGCCTCTGCAAAGTCTAAAGGGAAGGGTACGAGGCGAGTAAGATAAACATCCACAAAAGGAGCAAGGCAGGGCAGTGGCTGGAAAAAAGTGTCCCATGGTGTGCAATCCCATACAGTGAAGCAAGACAGAAGGGAATAAGAAAACAAAGAGGAGAATGGAGGAGAGTGGAGAGAAAAGTGCTCCCCATGCATGAAGAAGAACAGGATGCATATTATACTGCAGATGAGAACTGCACATCCTTGTGTGTCATGGGATCCCAATCATGGCATATTCCTAGAGAACCTCTCAGAAGGTTTCCAGCCCCATGGTTTTGGAGATGGGTAGGTTCTCCTGAGAGGCAGTCCAGCTGCAAGATAAGCAGGGACCACAGAGCCGTAAACTGAAGATACTAATTCTGTAGAGTGGGTAAAATTTAGGAATTCATTTAGGAAACCACTGGGGGCAGAATAAAGCAGAGTGAACCCTACTAGGTTGCTAGGTCACTAAATCATGAATAGCTGGAGTTGTCTGGCTCTTTTTTTTCCCTCCAAAGCTTCCTATCACAACTTATGTGAGAGTTTAAGACTGCCTCTTGGGTTGGGATGATGTTTTCTGCTCTGAATAAACACTACTTATAGTAAGAATTACATTGCTTCAAGTAGTGCCTCCCTTTCCAGGAAAGAATTTCAGTACATAAGGAACACCCTGTGATGACACAGGGACAGTGATGCCACTGGCCAGCCTCTTCTTTGTGGTGACTTGGCTGAATGTGGCAGTGTCAGATGCCTTGCATCTGTGTGCTCCCATTCTCGTGCTTTTATGTACACATCCCAGTCTCAGCTGAGGCTGCAAGCAGGAGTAACAGAAAAATACCACAACAGCTGTTTTGCTGAATGTTATGGAACGGAAGCCCAGGAGTACTGAAAATCTACAAATAAGTCTTTTACCCATAAAAGAAATTTCCAGATGCATGAGCCACGTGTGTTTATGAACAAGCAATGCTTGGCTAGTGAGCTTGTCCTTTTGATGTCTACAACTTGCCATTAGATTTATAATCAATATGTAATTACTTGCCACTATCTACCTGACTGCATATTTTAGCAGGGTTCCTTCCCTGGATAGATTGTTCTTGAATTAAAAATTCCAAAACTGAGAGCAGTCCTTACTAAAAATGTAACGGGTTCAACAAGCTAGTGAACAATTGCTGTAATGCTCAAAACTGCATGTGATGTGTACTCTTTTAATTTTAAGAGTCAATCAAGGAACCTCATTTTACCTGAAGTATTTCAAAGAAAACCAGGTCATTTGTTCCAAGTGTAGCAGGTTACTGTGTGCAAATATTCTCCCTACATTTATGATCTTGAAGTAAAAAAAAAAACAACAAACAGACTTGAACCTGCAAAAGATCCATAAAGCTTTACAAGTGCTATACCTGCTCACTGTGCTGTTACACACTTTTCACTGTTAATAGAAAAATGGGCATGAGAGGATTGTGATCCAAAACAGGATTTGTCCAACACCTAAACCATTCTGGAGGGATGACTGACCAGTTAAAACACTCCAGCACTAGAGATGGAAACCTGTGGTCGCTCTGCTGCTCTGCTGGGGTACTCTTGTCCTTTAGAGAGGTTTTCCTAATGGTGAAGTCTGGCTTGCTGCAGTGCAATCCCATCAGTTCTTGCCCTCCTATGACAGACATGGAGGAGATGTGATTTCCCTTCTCTTTGCAGCAGCCTTTTGTGTATTCGATGACTGCTATTCTCCCCTCAGCCCCCTCTTCTGTGAGTGAACACACACTCCTCAATCCCTTCCAGACTTCTGACTGATCTTACTGTACTTCTCTCACCTCCTTGCAGCTGGGCACAGCTTTCTCTCTACACAGTGCCCCAACCACCCCTTGCTGCTCTGGCTAAAGGCACGGCTGATGCAGATCCTCACAGACCCTTTTGTTCCCACCACAGGGCTGTTATGTCACCTGTTCCTCACTGCTGCAGCCTGCTCCTTGCACTATACTGGTTTTGGGTAAGACCAGTTCTACAGTTTGTTCAGCTTTTACCACTTGAATCCTATCCCCCAATATGCCTGCAGCTCCCCCCATCCAGCTCTATGTGTGCAGATTTGAAAAGCAGATTCTCTTCATCACTCAAGTTATTAAAGAAAGTAATGAACAGTGCCAGGCCAGACCAGACTCCCATGACCTCAGAACCAAGGAGCTCAGATTATCCCTCTGTTTTGACAGCAAATTGCCTGTAACTACTGAGCCTTGTTCCCAATCAGTTTGATACTTTCATCTGACCATGTTTCTCTTTCTCGCTTACAAAAAGCTCTGCCAGAATCCTAGGAAAATCAAGATATATGGCATTTACTGCTTCTCCCTCTCAGCATGGTAAAGATTACCTCATCCAATGATGAAATCAGATGTTTTGACGCAGTTTGTTCTTCAGAGAACAGAGTTTTCCTTTCAGAACTTATGAATAATGGCTTGACTAATTTTTCCAGTATTTTTTCAGGAACTGAAATAAGCTGAGCTCTCTCTAATGCTCTGAGTTTTCTTTAAAAAGAGAGAAAAACAAGTATTATGTTTGCCCTCTTTCCTTCTTGATACCTCAGCTTTCTTGAGAGAACCATATATGGTTCTGAAATTACATCAGGTAATTCTCAAAGTATTCTGAGCTGTAATTCATCAAGATCAGTTCATTTGAATACAGTTGGCTTTTTTATGCCCTTTCCAACCAGCTCTCGCCTTATCCTAGGTGCAGATCAAACAGCTTTGCTGTGGTGTCTTTTGTGCTGGTTATCTGCCTGGGTCCTGAAGCCCCTGAACTGAAAATAGCACATGGTTTTCTGAGTAACAATTCCCCTTTCTGTTCAGTAATGAGCCATTTCCCTGGGATTTGGTTTACTGTATATTTCTTTTGTGTACCTGTAGAAGTGTTTCTTCTTAGTCTTTACATAATTTGCTCATGTTACTTCATTTTGTGCTCTTGCAGTTATGTTTCTTTCTCATATGCTAGTGCTACGCTTGTATACTCATCTTCAGAAATCCTTTGGTTTTTTAATACCTGTCTTTTCTTTCTTAGCAGCCTTTCCCTTACATCTGTCCAGAGCAGGATCTTCCCAGTCAAATCTCTGAACATTTTAAAATATGCAGCCTGTAGGGCTTTACTCTTTATTTTGTAGTCTTCCTTCTCTTTCAGTTTCCAAAAGAAGGCCATGGGAGCTGGAAGCACTTACCTCCTCTGAAAACAAGATGTTAGCCACGCTTTTATTATTCTGATCAGCATTTTAACTGAACAGCAAGAAGAGCTCTCGGCCTCCTGTTTCTTCAACATGCAAAGATCTTTTTTAGTGCTTAGATGGCACTAAAGTGCAGATACCTCTCACGCATTCTTATCTGTGCACGGTATCTGATGCAAGGTGCAGAGAGTGCTCTGCAAAAGTTTTAGAAAAATGGCAGCATCTCCAGCTGCAAAAGTGTCTTGTGCTTCTAGTTCCCACCAGCTCATATCATCAAAGTTTTCACAAGAGCTACAGAGACAGCTGGCTCTGTCACTCTCAGACACATTTGGTCTTGCTGAGAGACGTACAATTGCCTCTGTGGGTTTTTAGTGATATCCATTAAAGTGCATTTGCCTAAGTATATAAATCATCAATGTCAAGTGCCCACAAGGTAGCACAACTGTATCTTCCTGAAACTGTATTTCATTTAAACACATCTGCTACCTGATAGCAACGATGGCTTTGAAAATTTAGATGGCAAACTAGAGAGGACTTGTACATTTGCTCTGCGGCGAGAGAGCACATTTAGAAGGCATTAGACCTTATGGTTTCAAGACCTGAACTCTACATATTTTTCAAGTTCTAATCTGTTCAGATTAGAAACTGATGTCAACCCTTTCAGCTGGTGCCTGTATCTACAACATGTGAGATGATATATCTGAAGTAATCAAAATTCAGCCCATATAAGTCTTACTCGAACAATGAAATGCTGATGGAACAAGCAAAACCGAATAACAAATCAACAAGCTAACCTACATCCTTCCAGCACACTTCCTAAAGCGTGATGTAACCACAGTAATACCACAGCCTACAGCTAGTATGTCTCACACAAGATCTGAGTATCTGCAAACATTAGGGAGGGCAGACCTGAAGTAAATTTTGCATTTTCACATTAACTGAAGAACACGTACATCTCCTTTTGCTTTCATGTCCTGTCCTAGAAATGAACTTTAATCAGGCTTTGGTAGTTATTACGAAGTGGGGGAGACAGTGGGAAAGCATAAAAGCTTTAGAACATTTCTGACTAGAATGGAATATTTCAGAAAACAAAATGTAAAAATATAGGAAGACAATCTTCTCACAGGATCTGCAGTCCAGATTTACCAGTTTGGATCAAATAATGAGAGGGTATGAAATCTTGACCAAATTAAATCCATGGCAAAAATCCCATTGATTTTTCTGGAACCAAGATTTCAGTCTGGTCACACTGTGTCCAAATGCTGACCTTTTTTAAAAAGCAGCAAATATCATACAGTGCTTTATACATTTATACATTCATATTCAAACACACTAGAATGTTTTTGGGCAAGGAAATGTGTATAAGTGACTTTGCTGTCAGGTCAAAATGGGCTGCTCTTCCAGTATACGCTGGAACTGTGGGCAAAGAAACACCCTTCAGTGCAGGCAGACAACAGCCAAGGAGGGTGCTCTTCAGAGCCATGGATTTTGTTATGAAAGCCCACAACTCCCTAGACCCATGGGAGTTATATTCTCAGCAAGATGAAATGAACTCAAATGCTACTCAGGAACAGAAAAGGTCTCCTTGTTGAGCAGATTAAAAGAGGCCAACGCTGTTTGCAAGAGCTGTGTGGGGTTTTCTGGAACTCCAGCACACTGGCACCCAGGCCCCAGGTAGTCTGCTCTCTCCCAGCTGCTTAGCCCATGACCACTGCTCTTCCTCAGCAGACAGGACCATAACAAACAGGCATTCCTAACGAGGGGCCAGCCTGGGTCATGATGGTGCATTTGTTCCTTCTGCTTTGCAATCTACACTGCGGTGTTAGAACAATGCTTCCCACTTCAGCTGAGCAGTGCACTCCACCTGCCTGAAGCTGCCTGTGCACGCCTGACTTGTGCACGGTGTGTGCTCTTCAACTTCCTGCCAGTGTTTACAGCCAGGCTGCAGAGAGAACTCAAGAGCTCCTGTGCTGACTCCAGCTCTCCACACCTTTGTAGGCTTCTGCCCATCCAGAACCAATGTTGGCTCCACTGCTCCGGTATTAGCTTAAACTCAAGGCATTACTTGAGGCTAATGAACAAAGGAAAACTGGGATAACCTATTCCCAGGGACAAAAGGAAGAGTCAAGAGCCAAGAAATATCAAAGTGATGATGTCAGTTCAACCCCTTAAAAAAACTGTCAAGTGGAAAGACTGAAAAGGAAGGCTGCTCTTTTACTCCAATAAAGGTCAAATAAAGAGCTAAACACTCTTTCTCCTTCCCATTATTACAGTAGTACTAGAGATTGGGCTTTTTCAAATAGTTTCTCTGCTACAATCAAAGATATTTACTTTCTTTATACAGGTATGTCCTCACACAGTTAATCCCCTCCAGGCATTCAGAAAAAGAGAAATCTATTTCTACCAGCTTTATTAGTTCCCAGACCCAGAGCTGGATGAATTGTTTATGGTAGTAAGTGATTCGTTTAATTGAGTACATATTTCCTACTTGTGACTTGACCATCACATTATCCTGATTCCTGTGTTTGTAGGACTAATCATAAATATTCACCAAACAGATTTGATTGATGATTTGTTTGCAGACCAATGTCTCCAAAAATACCCAAATTACTTTTTAAGCCCCCCAAGGGTATGTGGCTGTTTGCATAGTTTGCATGCCATTGATTCTGACAGGGGAAGCAAAACCTTTAAAATAGGAAAATAATGATGGAAGCATATCAGTTCCTGAACAGATAATAATGTTAATATTAAACTGTATTAAAAATTGTTTACAAAATGTTTAGGACTCTCAAATACATTGTTAAACTAACAGTTTAAATAAACACGACCCCTGGAAACCAGGAGTGAGATGGGATCACGAGAGTAGTCATGAATTACTTTCTTCTATTTCCAAAAGCTCTGCTACTGCTAATTTGTCTATTATCCTACAGTGCTGCTCTGTAAAAACCTCCAAGGATGCTGCATATAATATAAAACCCACATGCAACTAGTCACAGAAATTTAACTAATACTAACTAAGGGAAATTTGGCTGAACAGGTAAAATGTTATACAGAATAATCTGTTTTGTAGAAAACATTTACAAAATTACTTCCAATTATGAAAGGAGGACTGAATTAATTATTGCCTTTTTATGAACCATGTGGACACTTAAGAGACTTGTGGAGAATATTTCTTTTAAAAAAAGAATGTGCAAGTAGAATGTAGAATTAGGGTTAATAGAGTCATCAAAAATAATCTGCTGAAGCCACAGAAAAATGACAGCAGAAAACTTCAGGTTTCTAAGGCATAAAACTAAAAGCTCAGAAATTTAATCATGAGCTCTAATTTTATCATAAAACCTTAATAGAGCTGGCTACAAAAATGTACTTCAATTTTTATAAACTCTTAGGCTGTTCTGAAATCATCAAAACCAGGGATTTTACATTGCTTTTAATAACTTCCAAAGTTTAGTGAGATATTAAAATTGGATTGTATTTTAATATCATCTGAAAGATTATCCAACAGCTGCAATAAGCAATATGCAGCAGGACCTCTTCAGGGTCAAACTTTGTGTATAGGAAGAGATGAGATTATTCTGGTTTTATTAGAGAGGAATACGTACGCATACCATACAAGGCAGCAGCAACGTGAAGCAGCAGCTTTCCAATCCTAATAGCTGCCTGTGGGCTCAGATTTCACAGGTAGCTCTGGCACACGGTGCTTGGCAGTCAGGCAGTGTGGGATGATCTGTAGTGTGAGGTTTAGCTGGTAAGAGCAGGCTGTGCTGTGTGCTGGAGCCCTGGGCAGCGGCCAGGCCAAGGACAGCGAGTGGTGCTTTGCCTTACAGGACTGCGCGTGCTGCTCCTGTGCTGAGGGACGCGCTGCTGGCATGTCTGGGGAGCAACGAGCTTGAGCTTCCTGGGCTCAAGCAAAATTAGGGGAGACACCTCAACACTCAGATGGTGCCCTACTGGACCCCATGGCTTGCACCAACAGACAGACTGGACACCTCTGAATTACAGGATGGAAATTTCCTCTGCTTCTTGGGTGGATGTGACTTCTAACAAACCATATATAATTTTTTCTCCTCCTCTTTCAACCAGCAAGGATTCCTACCCTCTGAACCCAACAAGGTCTTTGTAAACAGCACAGTGATTGTTTTCAATTTCCTGTTTAAAGGAATAGTTTAAGGGAATGCTGGCATGCTGAAAAAATGCAAGATTTATTTTCCAAGAAAAAAAAATCCATTATAAAATTAACAAGAACTTATCAGAATTCACATGCATCTCCAAATGAGTAAGCAGATGCTTCCTATTGTGATTTGAAAAGGACTTCTCTCTGCTTTCAGCATTTTTCAGTTAAGAATAAGGAATAATGGTCTTTAGTTCCTATGTGGAAATATTTAAAACTCTTTCTAATGTGTTTATGATGTTTTCCTATGCAGCACTGCACAAACATTTCCAATGTGCTATGACTCAGTACTTTTTTGAAGCAGCAGAAATACAATGAAAAGTCTGTTTCTCATAGTATTTTGGCAGAAAACAACTCTGTGGATTGGTGTTGGCAACACCACAGTCTAAGAATAGGGCACTTTTCAAGCAGAGTGTTGTTGAATTTGGACATCAGCTAGGTTTGCCTAGGCGTAAAGAAGCCACTGTCTTCAGGGAAAGGAGTAATTTGGAAATGCTTACCCAACAAGTTAGTGTGCTAGTGTCTACCAAAATAATTATTTCCTGTGAGGACTACTCAGAGTGAAGTAATCTCAAAGAATATATTCCACTGGATGAGTGAGGTTGCTGGGCAGCCCTTGACACTTCCTCAAAGGGGCTCTCATTGTGTGGAGTGCTCTATTCTAGTTTCAATTGTTCATAAAACATGAGTAATGCTTCCTTCCAAGTTTGTGTAAATGGGAAGAACTGTAAAAGTGTAGTCCACCACCCATGCACTGTGCTGACAGCACTACTGCCATCATTGTGAAATGCAGGGCAAGACAAAAAGTAACACAGCAAAGAGGAAGTGAAAGAGTTAAAGCTCTTAAAATGAGCTTGAACATGACAGTCTTAAAACCTATTATACTGAGCTGAGCCTGGGCTGTGCTGCTTCTGATGAACCCAGAGGAGGTGGAAGTGTTTTCTCTAGCTAAGGCTTTACCCACAAATACAGGCTACACAGACTGTTCTTTACAAATAAGGGCAATTCCTTGGAAGCCTCAGCTACAGCATTCCCTTACTATGGGTAACGTTTGCCAGATGACTCAAGTGTCTACACCACCAGTTTGATTTTATTCTTTCTTTGCCCCAGGGCCTTGGATTCCTGACTATCCACACCATTCATGTGCTGCCTTTGGCAGCAAAACTTTTTGTCAATTATTTCCCTCCAAAAGGAAATGCTGGCACAGACAGCAGAGAAACCAAGTCTAGTCAGATCATATTGGATATGTAATTCCCAGGCTTGGGTTCCTGTTCCATGGGACTGCCAATCAGCACAGCTCCAAAAAGCCTTCTTCCCTCAGCAGCCCTCTACAAATCTTCAGACAGGACCTCCCATGACACTCCACCTTGCCCTCAGAAACGAAAACACAGTCCTAGCACACAGAAATCTTTCTATGGTATTTAGAGATCTATGTAACTTCTCTGGAGAAGATGCAGAAAGTCAGGTCTGAGAGCAGTCTTTCTACACATAGATTAACTTTGAATTTGTCTGCCCAAGATTTCCAGGCCTTATGCTCTTTGGAAGTGCTTCCTCTTATTTAAAATTGTTTGTAATATATCTGCAGTGCTTATTCATCTCTTTTGCCCTCAGCAGGACAAAGGAGAAGGAAATAAATTATTTCCCTTTGAAAGAACGAGACATGTCAAACTCCTTCCTGTACAGGACAACACTACCTTGTTGCCACATCTTCCATGGTCATGTGTAGGGTTCTCCACCTTCTCTGCCCAAGAGGAAAAAGCACCAGGCAGTGCAATCAATACAAATCCTTCTTCTAGCCCTAATCTCTAAATGCTTTTATCACAGGACATTTAGCATACATATGTGCTTACCTGTTGGCCTTATTTCAGATGTTCCTACCGAACACTGGCCTCTAATGCAGCAGCAGCCATATGTCACATTACAGGCAGGTGAGAGATGGAGTTAATCATGCAGCCATTCTTCCCCTATTCATTAATCTACCTTTTTGAAGACTTTTCTAACAGTTTGAACCAGGAATACGTACAGTCAGAAGAAACTTGACTTTGAAACTTGGATGAGACTTTTAACTTGAGCCAGGAATGTACATGTATGAACTCCTGCCCCTTTCCCAACAAACACCAATGAACAATGAATATTAAAAATATTCAGCCTGTCAAGGAAATGTTTCTTTCCCCAAATAGGGAAGGCTTCTCTCAAGCTCTCTTTCAGGTTTGTATGTGCTTGATGGCAGCTCTTAGTCCTGTGTTAGTGACATACTACGACTGCTATATTGAGGGCTGGAAACAGAAATTGCACATCTTTCCAATAGAGAAAGTTCCCTTTCCACCGTGACACGTCATATTTGGTTCCGGCCCTGGAAGATTCCTAAGTACCAGACATCAGTTGTAACATTTTAAGTTACAGAAAATCAACTTAAAGTTCCCTGTGAAGGAGTATATTGATATTTCCTTCTAAGGGTAATTCTTGCAGTTGGGATATGAAGGTACCTGGACTCACAGAAAGAAGGATATAAAATCACTTGGAACATGGTGAAAATTCATCAGTGTGCATGGGAAATGACAACATGGAATGGAGGCCACCAGAAAATTGGTCAGACCTTACAAGTTACACAGCTTACCAGGGCTACTTGTAGAGGATCCCAGCTCTGCCACTAACCTTGGGCATGTCTCTTCACCTTGCTGTGATTTCATTCTCCATCTATAAAGTGAAGATAATCACATGTCACTTTATGAAGAACTGCAGGTGACAAATGCAACTTGGGCCAACTTACTGGACATAGTAGGAGGTGAATAACATACATAATTTATTGTCTTCCTAGTTAAGAATAACATGTCAGTTTGTTATAATCTTTCTCTCACCCTACTTCTGCACCTCTACAGCAGCTAGGTAAAGCACACTTGCTCATAAGCAAGATGTGAAAGAATCAGCCTTCCATCTGTACCAAGGGTGCATAACACTGCTCAAAACAAATCACTTGGAGCAACAACAGAAGAATCAAGATGTTTTAAGAATTGCAGCTTTAAGAAAGAAAGCATTTACTTTAGCAGCTGACAACACAGAAACATGCAGAACAAGTGAAAGAATGCCTACCTAGACTACTCACTCAAGGTCTCTGTGAGGATTCTTTATGGTAGGGAAGCAAGAGGAAGATTCTCTCAGACAACTGTTAAATTTAATCTCACTATGTAGTTGCAGGACAGTATAGGGACATAAAAGTTAATTGTCTATAGTAGTTAAAAGGGAATTTTAGAAACCTGTCTCCCATATGACTGGAGTCTTCAGAAATAAGTGAATGATAGTATATTGACACAATTATTCTTCTGGTATGCATATACATTTTTATTTGCTTGAGAACAGGACTATGTGCTGGGAAAAATTAATGGCACTGTGCAATTTCCAGTGACTGAGGGGAGGCCTAATTTATTTTAAAACTACATTTTAAACTATCCACTTGTTTAATCATAACGAATCTGGAATGTCTTTCTTGATTTTAACAGCTGAACACTCGGCTGAGGATATGTGAATCATTACCTTCTCATCCTTTAATGTAAAGGCAAACTGGCAGCCTGCTTGGGATTTCTTGTTACTCTTAAAGATATCCAGAAATATCCTTCAGAGACCTTTTAGAAGGGTATTTTCCTTCAGAAACCGTACTGAATCCTTTCAGATTTCTCTGACACTCAGGTCATAGCTCCTGTCAGTGCTTGGTTTTTTAACAGTAGGCATGAAAAGCTATGATCAAATACCTAGACTGTTGTTTTATTTACATATGGTGATGAGTAAAAAGCCCAAACCCATACTCTAGATTCTTGTATACCCCAGAAAACTATTTAAAAACCTTTAATTTACTTCTCTTAGGCTGCAATTTCAGCCATTTTATGATGGGATGGAAACATTCTTTTTCCCAAACATGGCCAAATGGCATTTTTAGCTCTTTCAGTGCTCTCACAGCTCTAGTTCTACTGAAATTACAGTGTTAGTCTGGATTTCCATTGCTGTGACAGCAAGCAGATCTTGTCTCCTAGTGTATAGACAGACGCAACAGACTGAAATATGACTAGAAAATGGGATAAGAATAGAAGTCAATACTGCCTGAATTAATGTTACTGCAGAACACCCGTGGGGAATGCCCAGGATACAGAAGGCGAGATACTTGAAGAGGTGGGAGAATAATTTAAGAGTGAGGGCATACCAACAGACATTTTCATACATTCTTTTTCCTAGATTAACTTTTATGTGGTTTGTCCTAAGTACAAGATGGCTTGCTGAAAGCTAAAATATCTTCTTCTCCTGCCCTCATGATAACTTTGGCAAAAGAAAAAGATCACGTGTAAAGTGGCAAAACCAAGTATCTAGGTGATTGGAAACAAAATGTTTAAATTAGAGGAAGAGATGCAATTTCAAGAAGGAAAGGAACCACATCCTCAGGAACACAGGGATTTTAAAATCTTAGAAAACCAAGAAGTGTAGATGAGTCAAAAGCTATTTGGGGAAAGAAAAGCACCCTTCCTTGCTCCAGAAATCAAAGAAACGATTAGGCAAAACTAAAATCACAACCAAAAAAAAGAAGGTCTGAAAAGGGCAATGCTGGCACCCCTATTCATCAACACAGAGAGAAATGACCCATCACAGCTTGGTGTCTAGAGCCACAGTGGATAATGGCCCTTCCTTCCTCTCCTCCATTCCACCAGTCCAGTCCCTGTTTGCAATCAGTGCAAGTCTGTCGTCACAATGGGAGAGGCACATGAGGAGCAATAAGGGATGGAAAGGAACAAATGGGACCTTACCCAGGGAGCGCACACTGTTCCCTCAGGGTTTTGGCAATGGTATTCCTAGAGCAGGATCTCTTCCTGCACGGCTGTTTCCATAATCTTGTTTCCACCTGAATGGTGCCCCTTTGCCAGTGTATGCCAAGTAAATTAATGGCAGCATCTCTCTCTCTGCAATATATTCTGCTAATTCTGTGATGAGGGTAAAAGGCACTCCTTGTGCATTTCCAGTCTGTACTCCAAGTCTGTACAGCCAAGATTCAGATTGTGTAACTTGATTGTGTTACCAGAGCCAGAAGATGCTACTGGAGCCAGCAGTGCATTTTCATCTCTGTTACAGCAATTCTGCAAAAAGGTACTGAATTTTGTAGCTTTTTTGAGGGATTCTCACTACAAGTTAAGCTGAGACTATTTCATTGGTAACTGCAGGTACACTGATATGACTCAAAAAAATGTGTCAGAACATTTGTCTACATACTACAGAAGTGGGCTAAGAAAGAGAGAAATTTTTTTCTCTTTTGTACTTTTTAGTTAATTTGAGGAAATTCCAAAACTTGCAGTATTGCAGGCAACTAACACTGATTACGAAACAAACGAATATTGTTTAAACTTCTAGACTGCAAATAAATATAGCAGCTAAGGCCACTAATAAAGTGCATTTGTAATTTCTGATAAAACAGAGTGTAAATGCTTCAGATACTAAGGGATATGAAAGAATATTACATAGTCCTTCATCCCTTTCTATTAAGCCAAATTTTCTTGAAAATCTTCCTGCTAAATACCTTCCCTTTTCTCTCAAATAAATCAAAGATAGTGACAGGCATTGATATAGTTAAACATTTCTACTTTGGTGGACCAAAACAAATAGTTAATAACCAGAGCTTCTCATGGTTATAAATGCCATGACCTGGCTCTCACAAGCTGCTCTTGCAAGGGAAGAGGTGACATTGAGCTTGCAAAGCAAAGGACGAGAGAGCATTTACTTGATGAGGTGAAGAAAAAATTTTATATAGGAAGGCCTCCATGAAAGCAGTGACTGAGCAATGTGCATGCTGTCTTTACTTAGACTTTAATTGGATTACAGTTGCACTCATTCATAAATTGGGATATTTTTCCAAATGTGAAGCTATTCCAGATCGCTATTTCCTGCACTATTGGCTCTGCATTCAAGGCAACAAGCAGACGCAGAGAAATGAACAAACTGCTGCCAAAATATGTCAGTGTTCGCAGGGACTGGCAAAACAGGCAGAAGCATGGCAGGCCAAGAGAGGAAGACTTCTGCTCCTAGGAGTGAGGAAAGGTGAAGATTCCTGAGCACACAACTTCCTGAGGGGTCAGGTCTGGTCACCAGGAGCTTGGAAGCTGGTGCTTGCATCTCCCATGATGATGGAATCAGTGTACATGTGTATGTACTCTTGGTGAATAAAGAGCACTTTATCCCTAGGGAAGTTTATTCCTCCCTGACTGTTATATTTCCCTGGGGAATGGTTCCTCCCCCCTCAGGGACCCCTAGAGCCTGTAACCACGTAGTTTAACCAATCCTCCCCTTTGTGACCCTATTGGCTGTGTCCCAACTGCCCCTCCCTGGCAGGAGCTAGAAAAGACTCTCTTCCTCTGCACTCGTTCTCTCTTTCCCCTCCAGTCACCACCTGGAATAAACGTCTTGAACCCCAGCTGGGATCAGAGCCTCTTTTGGAATCCTTTGTCCTGTCCATGAAATATTCCTCCAAAGCCCTCCAAGGACTGAGCTAGCATTAGAACATTGGAGGGGCTACAGGGGGATTTATTTCACCTGACAGGAGCAGCCTTGCAGATAGCCCCAAACACAACCACCCCTTGCAATAAAGGGCTGACAGTCCCTATCTTGAAATGCAGGCTTCCAGCACCTTTTAAGTATTACTGAGCTTCACAGAGGCAACTTCCTAAGACTAAAATCATCAAACGACTTTACTTGCTGTTCAAGCATTGCTGTTACAGTAGTTTTACCAGGCAGTGTATCTCGTGCTGCAGAGGGAGGAGCAGAGAAATCATGTGAGCACCCGAGGGTGCACTGTGGCCCCAGAGGGAAGGAAGGAAGGCTGCTGCTGTGGGGCCCTGGAAGTGGTGGCAGTGCCTGCAGGGGGTGGAGACAAGGCAGCGGGCCCACCATCACCACCATGCTCCTGGGGATCCTCGTGGTGCTCTGCTTCATCCCCACTGCTGATGTAACAGGTAACAAAACCCCCCTACATTTCAATCCTTTCCTCTATTTTTTCTCACATTGATCATCAGGGGGTGGAAGATCTGGTATAGCTCTGAATTAATTTTGCATAAATTCTTCTTGTCTGGATGGAAAGGGAGAGACGGTATGCTGCTAAGTCTGCAAATGGATCAACTTGATATAACCAAGAGACCAATATTTATCCTGCCACAAGTATACCTCCAATATGAGAGTCAAGAGCTTTCTGTTGACTTCTCTCTAGATCCCTTTGGAAATTGCATGGCGAGGTAGAGGGGTGTTTATTTCACCTACTCCCTGGGCTTTACAAGTTCTGCTCACAAGCGCCTTTCCTGGGGGCAGCAGGTCGGAGCAGACGCGGTGCCAGCGCCTGTCCTGGGGCAGACTCTCCACATCCCCAAATCTACTTGTAGAGCTTTAGGTTCTCCCAGGGCCCGGCTTGGTGTCATGGGCTCCAGCACTGGGCACAGCGACATCCTCACAGGATTAGCAATAAATGCTCAAAAGCAGAGTTGCTTACTGAGCTCAAAAATGGGAGGAAGGCACTTGCCAAGTTTCTGATTTTTGCAGTTTAGTGGTTTACTGATACTTACTAGACATCTAGTTTCTTTCTGAAGATCTTCAGGAAAAAGAAGTCTTTTTGTTATCCTGAGTCTTAGTGATTCTTCCCGACTCTTCAGTTGTTGTGGCTGAGGGTTTTTATCTTGGTGTTGTCTTGCTGATGTAGTGTTCCTGTGTTCAGACCTAACATGACTTTCCAATGGGTACATTAAAATGCAAAGCAAGGCAAGGGATGCTGGCTTTTGCTAGAATAATCTTGAGACAGAAAATTTTTCAGACTGCTGGCTGTGAACTGTTGTTTTTGCCTCTTCTCCAAATATCAGTGTTTTGTATTTTCCAGGAAGTTAGATAGGAATAAAAATCTGTTTTCTGTACAAAATTTTTAACATAGAGAACATCTTTTAAAAGTCACTTTTTCTAGTATGAGGATGCAACTGATTTTTTTTTTTTATTTTTACATTATTTTTCCATAGTTCTTTTCCTCAGTGAAGGCGTTGCAGTTTGCATGACACTGATCTACATTTCTTTAAGAAATCATAGTTTTTTTCTTCCTTGTCCTTTCCCATGTTTATAATTCTGTGTTTGTGGTGTCGTAATTATTTCCACAGCAGGCCCCTGGATTGTCAAAGAAGACACTAATTCCAGGAGGGGACAAGTATCAGCAGTAGGTTAACAGTTCTGAACCCATTTCCGTGAGGTGTGAACAGCTTTTAAGCAGTGCTTTTGAATCACAACAAAATAAATGACAGTGTGTGGTTCTGAGGCACAGGCGTTACGCTATGGCTTTATAGACACATAGACACCTGCCTTGCATGAAGAACTTGTGTTTCTCCAACAGACTCACCGAGATTGTTCAGCTTCTTAAAGAGAAGCACACGAGGTCATTTGCCTCTCAGGGTTCTCATCCTTTCCCCATCTATTTTCTTCACTCTTCATTTTCAAGATGATTGATCCTTAGTCCTTAGTAGTGGAAAACATTAAGGCAGGTCAAAACCCTGCAGGACTTCCTCAAGCCATGAAATGCATTATAAGCCTCAGGTATTGTGGTTTGGGAAAAACAACAGAATTTGTCCTGTTGTTAGACTATATCAGTGGCTGCTGCAGGTTGAGTTTAAATCATAGAAAGGGACTTAAAATACAGTTTAGTCATTTCCCTTTTGCAGAAACACTAACGTTTACAAAGTTTGTCCTCCTCCCTTTTTTGTTGGTTAAATAATTACCTTGCTGTGGTCTGTCAGAGAGGCAGCTGGGTTAAGGGTCTGGTATTTTGTGAAATAAGTAATACAGGAGGTTCCCACTGCAGTGTACCACAACTGACCTTATCTTTTTACTATCCACCTTTTGGCTTATGGTCTCTGGGGGTTAAAATCAACCTCTAACCTACCAAGGTTACCAGAGTGCAAAAGATGGATGAGGGTAGGTTAGCCGAGAGTAGGACGACATCTACTAATTCTTGTTTAAAAAAAAATAAATTACAAGCTGCCAAGACAAACCCCTGTACTCACACTGGGTTTGATTAAAGCAAGAGTGTCACCTGGGCTTTCTGGAGTACTCTGCTGCCTGCAGTACTCACAGCAAAGCAGGGAAGTTGAGCAGAAAGCAGGTCTGTAAGGGCCAGAAGGAGAGGAATCCCCCAGCTGCACTGCAGAGATACAGCTGGGTGGTCTCAAACCAAAGTAAAAGAGAAGGACCCTTGTACCTAGGAAAGAAGAGTAATCATAACTGAACAACACACCAGTAGCAGCAAAAACAAGAAAGCTTTGTTTATAACATACCTGTGTGCCTTTCTGCCTGTGGCTTAAACAAATTCCTTTCAGTTTTTTCAGTTAGGTTTTTTCCTATCCCCCCAGGGAATTAAGTGGGCCATTTCTTTCCTGTGCTTTTACAGAAATGCCAACTTATCTTAGATACTGTGCTCTGGAAAATAGCTTCTTGAAGTCAAATGGCATAAAAAAGGAAGAGGAGTACTAAATATTTTAGCAGAATATTTTTTCCAATAGCTGATGATGATTCATGAAGAGTTCTGTAGGAAAAAAACAAAACAAAACAAAAAAACCCTCAAAATAGTTATTTTCCATACTTTGTCAACTCTATTTCACTTTCTTGGTGAATAGAAAAAATAAAAAACTTCAATGCAGTTTTGCTTGTATTGGGTTTGATGATCAGAAAGTCAGTATTTTACAGATATAGATGGATGGCATTTTGTTTCATGATCCAAAACCCTCTCACATGTGATTACAAGAAATGTCCAGCATTACAAATAATCTATAAAAAAGCTTAACAAACTTTCAGAGATCTTACACACCATTGCATATGAATCTTGAGATCCTGAGAAGGCTTGCAGCCTGTGCACACCAACTGAAATGATTTTACTGCTTTTTGAAACTGTAAACAATGACTTTTCGTAACTGCTATTTTCCTGGCTGGGTAAGGCCATTTAACAAACCCAAAGTGACACTTACGAGGAAAACCTGCCCTTGTGAAGGCAAAAGCAGCCTCAGCCCTTGTTTGCTCAGAATGGGCTAGATCCTACTAAGAATGCAGTCAAATCCTATTCAGATCATAAGTGAAGTGAGGGATGCTAGGCGTTACTCTGTCTTCCCCACAAAACTAACACTCATATTAGAATGACTGACTTTTTTCAGTTCAAAAAAACCTTCAGGTCTAGAGGAGGACGACAGCAGGGCTTCTCCAACATGCCAGTGGGGCAAGCTTGCCTGCCCCTGTTGGCACTGCGGCCCAACCATATCATGTGGTGCTGATGAGTTCTTCCCATAAATGAAAACAAAAATATCTCCTTTAATTTAGATTCGAACTAGAGGAGTCAGTTTGTGAAAATGGATTTGGGTGCTTAGCTTCAATCAAGTAGGAGCTGTCTTCATTTAATGACCAACAAATGAGCTTTTTCCCACTGCTCAGCCAGTCTGCATGCCAGTATCAGCAGCATGGAGCTGGGTTATTGAGCCTAGACTGCAAGACAAAGCAAACAGATTGGATTATAAATCCAAGAGGTAAAAATAAGTAGAAGTAATTTATCATTTTAGGTGGATGTATCAAAAGAGACTGGTTGCCAATAGCACTGTATCATGGCATGGACGTAAATAGTCCAGAGCTGCAGACTTGAGCTCCACTGTAGTTAAGCAGTGGAGCTCAAGGCACGAAGTGCAGGTCTAAACATCAGGAATCCAGGTTAGCTGATGACAGCAAAAGAGATGGGGTTAAGTCATTGGGTCATTAAGTCATATTTAGACTGCAGAACAGTCTAAATAACATCTGAAGGGACTCCCTTAGTGATAAGATTTTCAGTGTTCTTTGACTCTCCTCTGGCCACAGAGAAAATACAATCAGGCTGAGCAATAAATATCCATTTGTTTCCTGTAAGTACTTGCAATAAAAACAGGCAAGCACTTTCGAAGTGTTATGCTTCTCTCTGCTCTGGGACCCTATCTTTGTTGTCAACTCTGAGATAGAAAAAGTCTCTCCCGAGGCTGTATTCAGTCCTTGTGATAATCAGGGTTGTAGTAGTGCACAAATACTGCAAAGCAGTAGAATAACTCTGTCTCAAGTGAGATTGTAGTGTAGAATTCTGCTGTGCTAAAGGTGGAACAATTCTACCTCAGACTTGCAAATTGCCATGTAGGCCAAAGATCAATTTTCTGGCCAATAAAAATATGATCAAATACTTTGTTTAAAGGGGTGGAATCCAAACTTCACCCCTTACTAGAATGCCTTATAAGCCTATGTGAGAGCTTTTGTCGGAAAATGCTGACTCAAGGAAACTGAATTGTTTTGCTGAAATGTCTTCATTTTGATGAAAAGTCACAACAGGCACCACCTTGAGTAATGACTCACCTTCTCTATTCTTACTTCACCACTCTGTCCTAGGATTCGAAGATCCTTTTCTCTTTCTCCTGGAAAGCCTGGAAATGTTATCCTTCATCCAACGTTTCACAGTGTTTTGGTTGCCTGCAAACATGGGATTTCAGAGCTGTTAGGTGCTCTCCTCCACCCTCCCACTAACAATGTTGAGCAAAGAGACACAAGGAGGATAGGTTACAATCTTTCACTGATACAGATGAGGCAGTAGACCATTCCCTGTCTCACATCTCCTCCTCTCATTTGAAGCAAGGACTGGTAAATGAGACTTTCGATGAGAAAATTAACAACTTCAGCAGTTGCATAAATTCTACTGGTAACTGGAGAACCTACTAGCCAAAGGTTGTTTGTCCTGCCCACACCCTATCACTAGTCCTGGCCATCCCATGCATCTCTTTGTGTTTACTTCACTCCCTGGACCACATTCATCCCAGGAGGCTGGGGTACTTCATCTTCTTGTGCAGGCATGAATACACGAATCATCATTTGGTCCTAAATATTGTTTAAAACAGTTTTAAACACTAATTTTCTGGGCATTCTGGATCTGGCCTCCTTCCCACTTCATTTCTCTTACTAGCCTTTCTGAAGTCTTGCCACATAGATTAAGTAGAAAGAATCTAGGTTTGCACCACATTTTGAGGACAAGAGGTACAACTGTCATTCTAACAGCCACAGTGATTCTCAGTGGATATGTAAAAGACTATCCAGACCTCATATGAGCTGAGCTTGCATAAAGACTTAACCAGTCATATAAAAGCTTTGGCTAGTCTCTAGCTTAAAAGCCATAACTCCCTTCCTCTTACTTAGGGGTCATCATGTGAAAAGAAGGGCCTCATTTGTACAGGATGAGTTTTCTTAGAACAAGTTGTCTTTCTGCACAGTCCTTGCTGTGTTTCATTGTTTGGCAGATGATAGCACAGAGGTCTACATGTCAGAAAACATTTCCTGTTAATGTGTCAGTCTGGTCAATTAAAATTCAGTTATACATTCATGTGGCATGCTTTTTTCAGGCCATTTAAGTGCCAGTGCAGTGTCAAATTAGTCAGCTCCTGAGTCCTGTGAGAGATTAAGAATCTACCACAGCTGCTAGCTAGAAAAATCACTTATTTTACATTAAAATGATAGCAGTTCATCCTTTTAGTGTTCATTGCCCAAGGTCCAAACCCTTGAAATGGTTCAGCAAATCCACCTGCAAACTCTTGAAGAGTCCTTGAATTAAAAAGCGAATGTATAAATAATATTCTCTTATCTGACTGCAGTGTCAATTCATAGTATTTTCACTCCATAATGTTGCTCAGAAAACTTCTTGCTAAGTAAAGGATAGACTTAGATGGCCTTACATATATACACACACACAGAGAGATTCAGACTAGGCTTTGGAGTTCTAATGTTAAATCTTACTAACGGGCCACTGCCTCTGCTAGTATTCTGACTCTTGATCTCATAGTCTCCCTTAGAGACTATGTAATTATTTACATACAGGTGGATTGCTGCAACAATAGCTCATGTGAGAAACTGCTTCTGCAGATGGGTGGTTTTGTACTCCTGGGTAGGGAGTGTCAGCAGGGGAGAGGAGATATGGAGCACAGTTGCATGGGAGGATGTGTGGTTCTGAATCTCATACTATATTTTATAAACAAGTGCTTTTCTGATTTTCTCCCCTCCCTTCCAGAAAACAAGATTTTAGTGGCTCAGCATCCTTTGCTCATTGTAGCTAACCAAACTGCAACTGTAGTCTGCAACTACACCTACAATGGGACAGGGAAGGAATTTCGAGCTTCACTACTCAAAGGAACGGACAGTTCAGTTGAAGTTTGCTTTATTTCATGGAACACAACCAAAATTATCAGCAATTCAAGTAAAGAATTTAATTGCCAGGGGAATCATGATAAAGACAAAGTCATCTTCAATATTTGGAACATGAACGCCAACCAAACTGACATCTACTTCTGCAAAATTGCGGCCATGTATCCACCCCCATATATCTACAACGAGAAGAGTAACGGGACTGTCATTCATGTGAAAGGTAAGCTGAGAAGCCTCTGTAGGCCAGTATCCTCCCTATGCACACTCTCTACATAATGGCTGGAGGCAGTTTGTTTTCTTAAAAAAAAAAAAAAAGTTGGAATGCCTGGTAAAACTACATTCCTGCTCTGGGCTTCCTGAAGAAGAGATCTTAAAATGATGATTAATAAAAATGATACATTGGAACAGGGAGTAAATAAGCAGAGATCGATGTTTTTAATTTCATATACTTAAAGTTTTCTTTGCTATTTCCTTAAAGAGACACCCACCCAAATACAAGAGCCTCAGTCTGCAATTCCTTTGTGGAGTCTGGCAACAGTGACTGGAATTCTTGCACTCTACAGCATGATAATAACTGCATTTTTTATTAACTACTGGGTAAGGAATTTGTATTTTCCTTTGCTCTGTATGCTCTAGTGGTTCATTTCTCAGGCTGCACTTGCCATGTTTGCCACTAACTCACTGATACCTGTTCAGCACAGGGTGACAGTGTTTCTTCATCCCAGCTGTGTATGCACACCCATGGTGTACCCCAAAGAGCTGAAACACCAGATGTTCTCCCGGTGGGCAGTCAGGCCTCTGCAGTGGAGTCCTACAGCAAACAGTAATGCCAGTGTTGGCAGTGCCCTGCACACCAGCAATCCCGGGACACCTCTGCCAGCTGAGCCTGTCAGAGAAGTCTAGAACTACACGCATTTCTGGCAAAACCTTTGAGACTATACTGACAGGAGCTCACCTACAATAAAACCATCTACAGGGAGCCCTCAGCCCAGGACCATCTGCACTGGTGTCTTGTGCCCATCCAGCAACTCCCTTGAGCAACCACTATTTCTAGCAGCTTGACTGCAAGGGAATAGGAGCACCTGGATCTCAGTAGACCCTTGTCTGTGCATCAGCCTTATGGCTCACAATTTTTGCTTTCTAATCTCTCTGGTGAGCTGACTGGCCCAAGCCACATCCAGTTCTCCTCCTGGTGTGATGCAGGGGCAGTAGAAGGACATTTTCCTTGACAAGTCTGGACTGTGATCTCCAGAGCAAATTTACACTACTTACTCCATGTGAGAAAGACTTGAACATAGAGAACTCAATTCCTTACACACTGACTTTTCCCTCTGTCTTTGCTGTTAAATTTTCAACACAACAATTATGATGTAGCCTGTATAAAGGGTCCAGAGTCCCTGCCAGGTTAAATATTGCAGGTATACAGAAAGCCACTGTCACTGCTAGCTGAAGTTTGAGGTCTGCTGTTTCACAAAAGGACGCTTTCTCAATCTGTGGCTGTTTCTAATGGAAAACTATCAAAGGGGGCACGACTGCAGGAAAATGCAAAGCTGGTTAAGTGGTTCTGTGTGCCCTATTGTAGAGGCTGACTCTAAGGAGAGCTGAGAGGATTACATGAGCAGCTGCTGGTCTTACAGTGCTGTGCTGCTGTGGCTGTGCCACAGATCAGATGTTCTAGTTTCAATTCCATCATTTACAATCTGAAGCATTTTCTTTGTGCTGTATTCATTTGCTACCTAATGGCTTCACACTTTGTCACTAACACATTTGCCCCCAGCAAGAGTGACAAGGCTGCACTGCCATGTGTGCTGTTTACTGCATTGTTTTTTACCTGCTGTTATTACTGCTGGCAGTATTCTTCAGATAATATGTATTCTGATTGTGGATGTATTTGGAGTGTTGTTGAATGTAAATACAGCTGCCTAGAAGACATTGTGAAATGTAAAAAAAGGTCCTAATTATGGTACTCGACAGTCATGGCAAGCCTGATCAGTTCCTGAAAGCAGCTAAAGATTTGTCTGTTTTCATAGAGTTCTGCCTTCCCTGAAGGAAAACTGCTTTCCGTTGCAAATGTAGCAGTCTTTGATCCTGTAACAGCCCAACAATCACTCATGCTAGCAAAATGTCTTTCTCCCATGCAAAACTACCTCCTAGGTGAATTAGAAATCCTGAATTATGGAGATGAACACACAGAGATAAAGCTTTTGTATCTAATGCTTTACATGCACTGACTGCATTACATGGCTTAAGCAGTGTGTAACTTACATTCAACACTTCACATATATAAAACATTAACATTAAAAAGCTTAATAATAACTGCCCCACTATGCATATACAACATAATTCAGCCATCCTATTTTCTAATTAAAACCTCCTCCAGTTCCACAGCATCATTTGCATGTATACTGCAGCATATGCAACTATTTCTGTACATGGGAAGGAAATTTCAGTTAAAAGGAGATTGCAAAAGAGGGTATGGTCAGTATTAAGGGAAAAGCATGGAAGCAGTTTAATTACCTCTGATCAATAAAGCCTTAAGCTATGTAAAAAACACCAGCCTTTTGCACAGCCTGCAGCAGTCAGAGGCTGAAATGCTGCTGTAGCCACATTTTTTCTCTGTGATTTTAGGCAAATTATTTCACCTATCTTCTGCCACACTTATTTCTGAAAGAGCTGGTGGTTCTCGTGTATCACAGGGGCATTTCAAGCAGGAATCTAACAGTAGAAATAAGATTTTTGAGGCCCAGATAAGGAGACATAAAAGATTAACATCAGCTCTGATTCTTTCACTCCTTGAAGGCAGGTTCAGAACAACATACACATTGTGTCTTAACCTCTGTAAATGGTAGGAAAACTTTTATACATAGTCTGGGCTGAGTTTTCATGCTCTTACTCTATTCCAGTTAAGCTAATTTCTCTTTACCTCCTTATAAATGAGGACAGCCCTGGCAGCTCAAACTCTGTTGTTTATGCTGAATCATTCCACAGATGAGAGAGGCAAGACGATGGTTAGAGGCATCAGTTCATATCCTTGGTGTGTAACATTCCTTTACCTGAAGAACTAACACTAAATCTCTCACCAGATAAGCTGGAGACTTACTTTGAGGTTGGGCAAATTCCATAGATTATATGATGAGAACATGTGTTCTAACTCTTTTGTAAATGCATTTAAACCTGAAGCTGCCTTACAAATACGCCTGCTTCCCTGAACAAGGACTCAGGGCCAGAACTGTCAGCAGTTAACATGAGAGTTTTCACAGCTGTCTTCACCCTTCTCCCACAGCAAAAATCCAAGAAGAACAAGTACCATCAGAGCGACTACATGAACATGACCCCGCGGCACCCACCGTACCAGAAGAACAAGGGTTACCCGTCGTACGCCCCGACACGGGACTACACCGCCTACCGGGCCTGGCAGCCCTGATCCCGCCAGGAGCTCCCGCGCACTCACTCTGGGCATGGAGGACAGCCCCTCGTTTCTCATCGTGTTTGTTGCTACTGATCACACACACCTACACCATAGCAAGTATTAACTAAACTTTGAGCTACTAAAAGGAAATCCAGACCAACAAACCAATATAAATGGGGGG
>VXBR01009608.1:106562-123591 GCA_013400215.1 Cisticola juncidis | reverse complement strand
GGGCGTGGAGGGGGGGATGTAAAAAAAGAATTTTTCTCCATGATGGCTGAAGATGAGGCCCAGCTTGTGTTGAGGGTTGTCAGTGGATAAGATGGAAAGATGGCATCAAACCTCAGAGCTGGTTTCCTCCTAACACTTGTGGTTTTGCTCAGCTGTTGGAAGAAACAGAATTTCAGATCTTTTCCAATAACTACTGCCTTAGATTTTACCCTTAATTTCCTTCCCTGCATGTGTAATCCCCAGATTGTTGCTTTTAAACCTGGCAAAATGTAAAAAATAATCTTTTTTTCTCTATAAGATGAAGACACAGTTTGAAGTTCAAAGCACATGCTTAAAAGAAAAAGGAAAAGGTCAGTCAGAAGGTATCCAAGCTATTACGCCATGGAACAAATGACCTGCCAGGACAAATCAAGCTAATAGAAAACTAGTAAACCTTCAACATGTGAATCCTTAGGCTGGACACTTTGTAAATGTTCATAAGGCCATCTGCAGTCATGACCAAGCAACTCCACAGACTAAAAAAGCAAGCAACCTGAAGACAAACTCAAGACGAGTAGGAGAGGAAGATCTGTCTTCATCATGAACAACCTCATTTTTTTTTTGTTTGCCTTCTGCAAGGGAATGCAAAGTCATATATGAAGCATTAGAAGACAGAGAGCTCAAATTTTGAGAAGATTTTTACTTTTATTTTTGAATTTGAGAATTCAGAAGGCATTCTTCTGAGTCTTCCTGAAAATTCATGCACATCTTCTGGTACCTAGGTTGTACCTGAGCTCTTTCAAAAATCTGAATTGACTTATGAGCAACTAAAGATCACTTAATATTTTTTTTCCATAAGTGTCTGTTTTTTGGGGGTGTGAGAGAATTCTTCATTCTCAGCATTGTAAATTGGACCTGCAGGTTCCCAGACAGCTGCAGGATCTGCTCTGGGTACCTTGAGGAACTTTGTGTTACTTTTCTCCTTATACATGTTCTTCAGGACTGCTCCATGCTAGAGTAGGACCAAGTCTTTTGCAAAACAAGATCCAGTCTTTCATATTTACAATACCAAGACATCCTAAACTTTAACTAGGGTTGCCTTGGCATAAAATCTCTTTTCATACTGAGGAGACAATGTTTATTTTATAAAGACTACTGAATAAATAATTAAAAGAAAAAAAATCCACATTCCCACCTTGAAATAAAATTTGGATTGTACAACATTTAATTTCCTTCCAACTGGGATAAGAAGATTCTTTCTCTCTTTGAGGAGACAAAAGTAGAGATGTGGAAGCATGACAACAATCTGCTTTGACATCTTAACCCAAGAAAACACCTTCAGCGCTTTCAAATTGCAAGTTTTATTTGAGTTTGCTGACTGGGCCACAGACCTTCCACTCTGAGTCTTGTATCACCATGAACCATGTTCCTGGAGGGTGCTGTGCCATCTCTGAGCAGCAGTGAGATACCCTCTGCCCCAGCCATGGGCAGCAGAGCCCCAATGGCATGGTAAGCAAGGCCCAAGAGGCAGTGCTGGGCCTCCACCATGGGAATCCAGGCATAGGCCTGGCAGCCCCTGAGAGTCTTGGTCTGGTTCAGTTCAGCAAACTCAAAAGTTTATCACCGGACTGAAGAACTTCAAAACAAAGTCTTACTTATTTCTTCTCCTTTGCCCTCACCACATGCACAAACACTCCAAGGCTGACATTCTTCCATGTACAGTTTTACTCTCCTTTCCTGAAAAGCCCTCAGTGCACGTCTGTACTGCAGCTGAGGCAGCAAGGAACACATGCACAGAGCAGAGCGGAGGGAGCCTGGCAGGACACATGGCAGCTGCTGCGTGGTCCCAGCCTGGCCTTGCTGGCACTGACGGGGAGGATGCTGATGCCTCGCATCTCCCTCCTCATTGGAGGGCAGACACCAATGATCCTGTGCTGGGCCGCTGAGACACTCCCAGCAGAGAGCAGCAGGCTGAGCACAGATCTCTGTCAGGGCATGGCACTGTCTCATCAAGCTCCAGTCTGTCACTGAATGACACAATGACATGTATGATCACAGTGTACTATGGAAAATCACAACTTCAAATATAAGGGGAAGTGGCAAATGTGTATCAAACCCATGAAACAGGATAAATATTTTTTACATAAACTGCATATATACATATTTAGGTACAGATGCATCTTTTTAATTGCATCTGTATTCCCAAGGGTTTTATTATAATTTTTGCAACCTCCTTTTAGAATCATTAAATCGATACTGTAAATTAAATCTTGAATGAATGTATTAGCCTGAGGCTAGTCAGAGGAAAGTGTTACTTTCTAAAGCAAATATTGGTATAATTAGCTTTCCTTCCCCTAACACTTTTATACTTTCCGTATTTAAAACATACTGGTAGCTCCCAGGACGTGATACTGGAAAATAAGTCCTGGAGCATCCATAACAAGTATTAATTAGTTTGACTGACCAAAAAGAAAGGGGAATACAGAGAAGTATCCTAAACATAAAATGAAGAAACAAGGAGAATGAGGACATGAGAAGCCCCAGCACTGTGTCAAGGTGGACACTGCTGTTAAAGCTCTGTAGGGACATGAATTACAGAGTGTTGGAGTTGGGATACCAGTAAATCCTTTTATCCACCACTGTAAAGGACTAAAATAAAGTGTTTGCAGAGAAGCAAGCCAGTTAAGCCTGGAGTCTGGTTCTGCATATGTGGGTTAGCATATCTGACAAACAGCAATCCTAATTTATTCCATCTGGTTTTAGGCAATCCATAACATGCCAGGACAGCCCTGTCCCTCCCTGGTCCTGCCTTTGGGGTCTATATGTTTATGGGATGATGTAAAAAGAAACCTCCCTCTGCTACAGCTCTGAACTTGGAAACTGTCCCTCATGGAGGGCAGAGGTAAATCAGTAGGGTTTTCTGTCTTACACATAGCTTTTAATTCAAACGCAAATATAATCCTGCCAAAGAGTGATTTAATTTTTCGTCCTCCTTTCCCCCACTTTTGGATCTCAAAATGAACATCTGATCTGCAGTCATCACATCTGAACAGCAATCAACATATGTTGCAAGGGGTCAACCAAGGGTTGTGCAGCTCCAGCCCCCTGCATGCTGATTCCTGCTCTGCACGTCTCCGCACAGCACAACACAACAGCTGGGCTCTCCTTTGCTTCCAGGAGCCAAAGCTCTAGAAGACGAATGCCGAGGAGGTAGCCTGTGTTATCTCTGCAGCGTCTTGAACCTTCCCCATTGGGGAGGTCAGGCTTACTAAAGCCAAAAGCCTTGGACAGTCCTTCTAATCTGAATATACCAAATTCCAATATCATCCTCCTGTAAAACATTTTTCCAAAATGCCTCTGATTTCTTCTGTAGCTATAAATGTGAACCCTGCATCTCCGCCAAACAGTATCATATCTTCCTTCTTAGTGCATCATATTTTCCCTTTAATTTCCATTCCAGACTCAGCAGTTCAGGAACCTATCCTATTTGTTAATCTCTAACACCATGGTGTAGCCTTCCACATGTACTCCTGCCTGACTGCTTACTTGCTTCACAAAGACTGTCTCTTATGCCTCACTCCTCCTCAGCCATAGGAGACTGATGCCATGTGGTGACTGGATAGGTACATGTTTTCTGTTTGAAGGATTTGGGGGTCTTAGATCCCTTTGGTTTTTCCCACCATCTTCAGATTTTCAGTTGTGCCAAACAGCCACGTGGGGATCCCACACACCGCATGCTTCCCACAGTGCATTGAATTTCTGTACATTTCATTTCCTGTGCATAGCAGGCTCTTGGCTATTGCCAAGTTCATTATGGCTGCAGACATGCTCTGACAGCAGAAGCAACTTTGGCTACTGATGATATGTTTGACTAATAAAAACTTGGTACAAAACCCTTAAGTTTCAAGAGCACACAGGCAAAGGCTTCTGTGCTAAAGATCAAATCTTTCCACCTTCAGCAAGGCTTTTGCTGTGTGACTGGAAAATGTATTATGCAAGATGAATCACAGGCCAAGACATAGTTTTGTTAGTCACTCATACTACAGAAAACAGGTTGCGGTGATGAGAACAGGATCAGCTTTGTTAAGGTCCAGTAAAGACTGGGAAAGGCTGAAAACAGCATTAGGCAGTAATTTGTAGCCAAAGTCAGTGTCTTTAAGTGGCTGTGAGAGGGAAGCTCCCCGCCTGTCTTGATGCAAATGGACTCTTCTTCACAATTAGGTGCTTTTGTTAGAGCATCACATTACAGTGCGTTACTATTCCAGCCTCAAGGGCATGTAGATAGTTCGATGTGGCCAATTTGGCTGACAAAGTATTAGGAGGCTGCCAATTTCATATTAACCCATTTGCAAAGAAACAAAAAGTTGAATGATCTCAGATTCATGGTGGGATTTTTGATTGTTTGTCTGCTTTTTTCTTTTTCTTACTGAATCTCCAGGATCAAGGCACTGGTTCTTATTTCCTGCCCCTCCTGCTTTTGTTGTTGTTTTATTAAAAATTAAATACAACTTTAGATCACATAAACTTAGCAGGAGCTCTTCAGTTTCCTCCATCATTGAAATTATAAGGAATTTTCAAATGCCACAGTTTTTATAGCCATTGTATTATGAGGCTACATCATTCCTTTGCCTCGTTGCCTTCTTATTCCTTAAAGGGAACTATTCTGGATAGGTTGAAATGTTCTCATGGGTTGGGACAAATCTAGTTTTTCAGACAGGAAAGATTACTACCTAACCAGCAAAATCAAAGATGCAAGCAAGCGATTAGTAACAGTTCTGTGGAAATTAACGTAGTGGTTTCGATCAGGTAGGAGGATCAAATAGTCTTTTTATAATTTCCTTTTCCTCTAAAATGAAGAGGTTTAAGAAACGATATACTAAAGTACCTTAAAAGACAAAAGACCAGGCTGCGAATTTAGGAAATCAAAGGTAGGAAATGCCAGAAGGAAGCTTTCCTGTCCAGCTTCCCTTCTGCCCGCCCGGTGTGGCTCCTCACTCCGCGTTACCTCCGCTAAGCCGAGCCCCGCCGAGCGGGGCCGGCCCCGCTCCTCGCAGCGCTGCGGGAAGGCTCCGGCGGGGCAGAGCAGCGCTCAGCGGGCGGCAGATTCCGAGAGCAGCTCAGGCCCTCCACACGGAGGGCTGCAGCAGGGCACAACCAGCAATCAGGCTGGCTTCGATAATAGCTGCATTAGTGCCCGACAGCCTCGTCAGTGCCCCATTAAATTAGATCACTCTGTCGTGAGTCAGAACGAACTAATTTTCCTGCTATGCTCGCTGCCTGTGACAGCCCTCGGGCTACTTTAATCTTCAAACACCAGTGGTCAAGATGAGAGCTGATTTATTTTTTTTTTTTCCTCGTGAAAATGATTAAGTAGATTGCTCACATTTCTTCCTGGGCTTCTCAACCTTCCCCAGACAAATCAAAACTGGCTGCAGAAAGGAAACTGTTTCTCTGTTTGCACAGCTCGTCAGCTCCTGATACTTAGGGACAGAGGCTGAAGTCCAGGGTGGAATGTGCCTTTGGGAGCATTATCCCCTCCTTGTAGCTCTTCCTCTCATTAGCTGCTTGTTGAAGTAATGCCAATGTTTTATCTTAACAACAACAAAAAATATGAGACTGTGGAGATAACAGGATTGGACAGCAGGGGAATGACCTCTCTCCCTCCTGCAGACACACACAGCTGACACTACTTTCAAACCCAGCCCTGTAAGGGAGAAATTCACCAGTAAGGATGGGAAAAGCAAAAGGGGTTAAATAAGGAGAAAATAAGGATTCACTCTGAAACCTCTCCAGTGGAATTCTGGAACAGTCCCTCAGGGAATGGAAATGAACAAACCAGCTGCAGGACGTACTACACAACTCAGATTTTGCCTCTCCCTAGCCATACACTCAAAATAACTTTAAAACCGCCTAGTCCTTCTTGCCTCAAGAAGTAGTTCTGACCGTTTGGCTGCTCTGCATCACTGAGAAATAAGCTGCATTGATGGTGAAAGCCAAGTTAGGTCCTGTGTGTGGACTTGGGTGCACAGCTGACTCCCAAGAAACTCTTGAGATGAAAGTACAAATTATATTCAAAGGGCAATGTACAAGCAAACTGGCTGGAAAGGTAGGATGGATGAATGGCTGTCTGCAGGAAAAGGAAAGTTAAGCAACTTCAGAACTTTCCTCCAGCAGCTAGAGAAATGCATTAGTTTGAACTGCAGCTGTAGTGGATTTTCTCCAGTAAAAACAGCTCTTGGAATGATGAAGTGATTATTTCAGGATATTTAAATCAAAATAACCATATCTATGCAAAAAAGATTTTTAAATACCCTTATTTTTGCCTTTTCTTTTTTCTGTAATAAATGATTACTTACTTACAAATCCTACATTTAAGCTGCAGTATGAGGTTTTTAAAATCAGTGTTCTTTTGTTGTCCCTTTTAAAAAAAAATTATTAAAAAAAATAAAGGTGTTTATGTTGTAGTTCTGCAACCTGATTTCAAACCACTGAGGCAGAGGCAAAATGAGGTCTGGGGTACAGGCAGAGTGTATTTGGACTGCAGCTCAGTCCAGTCCCTACACGCTGTAAAAAGACAGCAGGTACAAAGCAGAGTTCAAAGAGTCCACAGGTTACATGAGCAACCTGGTGAAGAAATGTCAGTTAGAAATGAGCAGCAGAAAGCAGCTCTATTTTCCTACTGCTGTGGCTTTGCTTGGCTATGATGACATACAAAGATTAAGCCTAACTGCACGAGCTCCAGTTGTTTATCTCCTTTTTTATCATCGCCAGTAAGTGAAGGAGATGTGTGGGTATCACCTGCAAAAAAAAAAAAGAGGTTGCATTTCTGAGAGAAAAACATCTGCAGATCCAGAAAGGGAAACGATCTTGTTTAATTTATGCATATCCCGTTTCCTTCCTGTCACTAATCTGCAGCACTGAATTTAGTCTCCTGGATTTCCTTAGCTTTATTATGCTGAGAGAGAGTGCAAGAGAGAGGGAGACAGAGAGACTTGAGCAATATTAAGCATCCAGAGTGACTTCAATCACTGAGGTCATTTGTAAATCACTAAGATAGCCTGGCTCCCAGGGCATGGAATTTGATTTTCCCTCCCCCTACTCTGATCTGCTGAACTATGGAGATTTGCAACAAGAAAAACTATCTGCTGTGCAATCAATTTACAGAATAACATTTTGTTTGGTCTGCTATTGATAGATGCTAGCAGAAACTGGAAGCCCTGGGTTCATGACACAAGTGTTAGTGTCCACATAGAAGATGTGTTTCTTCTGTCCTTGCATGTTTATTCCTGTGACAGAATGAACCTCTGCACACAGTTAAACACTGCTTGCTGCATACACTGCACAGAAATCACTACTTTAAAAAGAGATTTAAAGCAAAGGCATCTCTTACATTGGATACTGATGGATACTACACATATGGATATGTAAACAACTGTACAAACACAGATGCAAGCTTTGGTCTTTCCTCTCCATTATTATGTATATATGTAAATATAAAATAAATAAAAAAACCCAAACCTGTGAGCATATGTCTTGGATTGCACATCAGGCACAGTATGCTCACTACATCTAAGGTACCTCTAGATTAATAGTGTTTGACTTGGCTGTGTGCTGACTTGGCTGGGTCAACTTGCCAGTCAGTGAGATATAAGGAGTATCAGAAAAATTATAAATTCAGATACTATCTGTATTTAGAAGTAAGACTTTCCTACACCTCCAAATTTGCTGTAATTTGCTCTAGTCCTGGACTTGAGGTATATTCATAAGACTTTTATCACTAAGCCCAGTGAGAATACTGATAACCATCCTTTTTGACTGTAGAACAGAGAGTGGGTTCCCTGTGGCTCTGCTACAGCTATTCTCATTGACAAATGTGCCTATTGCACTCTTCTTATGCCCCAGCTACAGCCCAGGAAAACCAAGGTCTTGACTAACCCTTCTTGCCCAAGCGCAAAATAGGACATTCATCTTCCCCACTAAACAGACCTCTTTATAAAAATAAACTCACTTGTTCTCGATAGCTGCCATAATGAATGCTTGGTCAATAAAGATTAACTCCTTGTTCTTGCAAACAACAAGTTCTTGTGTCCGTTTACTGAGGGAAGGAATCCAGTTGATGTATCATTAGTTGTGTGAGGAAGTTGCACATCTGTGCAACCTGGTGTGGGAGTGTCTTCTTCCCTCATGTAAATGCTGGGTGGCAGTCTGGGTCAACAAACTAACGTTTAGCACTTCTGACTACAGAAGAGCAGAAGAAAAATATCAGAACCAAACATCTGTGAAATTTGAGGGACTGATCAATTCAGTGCTGCCTCTGTTGAATGACATGAGCACTAGCAGCTGAGTAGCACTCTCAGATCTCTTAGGGTTGAGTTCACGCTGTAATCTCTCAAAGTTTAGCATCTCATGTGCATATAGATTGCAAAGACACAGTAAAATTCTGAAGGATCCAAGACAGTAGGAAAATAGAGAAACAAAGGTTTTTACTCACTAAAGGCAAACTGGTTTTGTGCTGGCAACAGGAAACCATGAGACAGTACAAAGGATGTTGTGGCTGCTGGAAGGGCCACCACTGTAATTACTGTGCATACCTGTGTGACTTATTGTCACTGTGACACTGGCTTGCACTCTAATGTCCCTCCTCTCCCAGGTGACACCAGCTGGCTCATCCTGCCTGGCCCCTCCATGCTTCATCTCTGCTAGGGTATCATCTGGAAAGCACTTGGGCTGGCACTAGGATGTACTACATGTTGGAGTTGTGACATATATAGAATATACATATGACGCACACAGGAGCGATGTGCCAGTCCTCGCTTGAGAAGATGTGAAATGGAGAAAGGAAATGAAGGGGAAGCAGAGGTATGGTGCTTATGCACACGTACAAAGCTCAGCAGCTGTGAGGATAGAAAGCACAACTGCGACATTCTTCACACTGCTTGTAAATTCTGTCTGCTGCACCCACCGTGGGTACAAGTGCATCCTCTGGGGAGCTCACTGCTCCACAGGAACTAGAGGGGATAATCATATTGTAAATCTTTGGGATTGGGATTTTTTTGTAATGAGTTTTCCTATGGTCACACATACACAGTTGACCATTTCTCACAGGCTTTCCATAACTCAAGTTGTCCTCTAGCACTACAGACAGAGGATGACAACATTTGGTTATCAGATGACAGGGTTGGGAAACGTATCTGTGTAATAAGAATGTCTGCTGCTGCGGCAGGAAAGTAGTAAAGCAGCATGGCTGTACACTGTGATGATAGAGTGTGGCAAATTGAAGGCAGAAGACAGCCAAAGATCTGTGTCAGAATTTGTCTGTGCCACCAGGCTGGACCCTTATGAAGAGTCCAGCCTGGTGGCATAGACAAAAACTGTCCCACTGCTCTTCAGGAATGACTGGGAATACACCACATTACACAGCAAGAAAGCAAGTGAAAGGGATGAGTCTGACTTGGGAACAGGAGCTTCAGACTGACTCACATTTTTTATTCCTCAAGAAGATTGCCAGGGTATTGAAAAGCATCTTTGGCATACACTCCTTCTTCAAACTGTGGAACTTGCTTTGCATGCAAAGGATGAATTCGTCTGCCATTTATTCTTGCACAGATTGCAAGCAAATTCATGTACAGCAAGAATAATGACTGAAGTCTATTCCTTCATCTATTCCTGCAGATGCCCTGTAGCTCTGGGTAGCTGCTGTCCCTACAATTCAGTGACTCACTGGCCAAGATCACCTGTGCTGAGAGGTCATCAGAGAGACTTGGCAGAAGCAGTGTAATGTAAAGATGACACAGAGAAGCAGATAGGTGAGCTTTGTTGTCAGCACTGCCTTCGGAGCTTTCATTGGTACTTTCTATGTATGTTCATTATTGTGACTGCAAGCTCTTTGGGCTATTTTTACTGGTGACATTTTTGTACAGTGCCTGGGACTCCACGTTTTTGTCAAGGTCCTCATATTGTAGTACAAATGATAGTGATAACTTCAGAAGATATTATATCAGATCATCCTTCCCTTCTTCAGCAAATGTCAGCACTAAGAGCCATGGAGGGGAAAGTATAAAAGCAAACCTGCAAAGTTGCAGGGACTGGTACAGAAACACATAAATGTTCTTATTTTCTTCCTTCCACACATTTCAATTGTTTTCTGACATATCTCTTATTTACCACTTGGATCATATCTAGCTATCAGAACTGTGATCTTTCCAAAATTTATTTTTCACTGTATCACTTATTTATACGGCTGCACATGTCAACATCGAAGGGAAGCCAAGAAAACAGTATCAACAGAGAGCTCTGAAAGTGATCTCTCTCACTGTACAACCCAGAAACCACAGGTGATCCCCTCACACTGAATTCAAGCACAGCATTGCTCTGAAATAGTTCCACCAAGAGAGAACTTGGCTGATGCTTGACTCACAGATTTGCAACATCATAGTACTGGGGGCAGAACAAGGAGGAAGCACAGAGTGCAGATCATGCACATGTACACAATCAAGACAAATGAGTGTTTTTCAAAGGGCAGAAGGAAGCTTTAGACCCACCTCACACCCCTTCTGCCCCTCACCCCCACTCCCACCAACAGAACATACTGAAAATACTTTATCCCATGGAAAACATCTGTACACGGTTGAGAGGGGTAAACATTTACACATATAATCAGTTCTATAAGAATATAATGTTTCTTTTAGAGTTATGCCAGCATGGTTTTCTGTTTCCCTAGCGTTGCTCAGTGCAAGATCTCCTGGCACAAAGTGTCCATGCTGCTCAGTGACTGCTGCCTGCCCTACTCTCTGGTTGGCAAAGTGTGACCATTCCTAATGGAAAAAACCCATGCCTGAAGTAACTTGCTTTCCGAATGCATCAGTCACTCCTCTCGCAAACTAGATCATATCAACTCTCTTGCCTTGTCCTGGGGGACCCAGAACTCATGAGGCTTTTTGCAACAGAACCGAAACACACAGACCTGTGCTCCATCTGGCAATGGTGTCCAGTTTCGAACAAACCTAGCTGCTCCAGTGGAAGATATTAAACTTTTATGATGGCCTAGCTTGCCTCAAAGCAATGTGTTTCTATCATTAGCTAGCAATCATCTCAGGGCCTTTAACAGGAGCTTTGAGAAATAATATTTATGGTTTTCATTTTATGCAATTGCAATAATTGTCATTAAAAAGACATATTTATATTACAGTAATAATCAAAGATCTATTTTTTCCATGCTGTACAAGCTGAAAAGTGATATTTCATGTCCTGAAGAGTTTAGAGGGTAAAGGCAAAACAGATGACAGCTGATTGACTGGGAAATAGAATACAAGAAAATGTAAGGAATTGTAATGTGATAGGCATGTGTAGCTGCTTGCTTTTAAATTGGGTGAAAAAGGAATGAAAAGAGAGGAATATATATTGTTACTGCCTTTTGGGCTTAGCTGGCTTTGTTTTCAAACACCAGTTTAATGCTTGAGAAGAGGAACACAATCTACATCTCTCTGCTACACTACAGTGAACAGTCAGAAGTGACTGTTTGGGATTTACACTGGTGCAAGAGCATGAAATTTGGAGCAGGAAATGTCTTTTTGTATTTTTTTTTTTCCTCACAACACTACATATAACCTGCCTGCTGCAGCCAGCAATCTGCAGAGGAAGGTCTCCAGTTTTTCGCTAATTGGTTGAACAGTCTTTTTCTTCCTCTGAGCCTTCATTAACTTCCTCTCTGCTCCCAGCTGTCATTCCTGGAGAGCTTTGGTAGGATGCTGTCAGATACATGTGAGGGAGAGATTTCTTTTCACTGATGACCTGATCCCATTTTCCTTTCCAGAAAGGTGCTTTCTCCTGCCAGTATGTGACTGGCAGAACTAGGCTTTATGCTTCACCCAGACCTTGACTGCAGCATTGTATTCATTCATTCATTAATTGCAACAGTTCTCTTTACTGCAAGCTGTAAAGGCAGAGTAATAAACCTAATGGTATTATGTAGTGTAGACTCCAGCTCATGTTGTTACTCATTCTCTCAAAGCAGGGACTGCGCAGAAGGACAGCTCCCTAATTAACGTCCTTCTGCATTGAGGAGGCCTTGGCAATTGGGTCATTTTAATTTAGATTTCAACACCAATGACTTTGATTTCAAAAGAACCCTCCCTTCCTTGGATCAAAACAAATTTGTCATCTCCAGCTCATTGGCCTCCAGGTTGCAGCTGCACTCACAAACATTAACTGACAGAATAGGGGAATTGCTTACAGTGATGCTGAATGAAAGCACAAGTCTTGTGCCCTCTTTGCAATGTCAACATGTGCTGGTATTTCTTTAGCAAACACAGAATCTCACTGCTGACATCAGCCGTAGGAAGAGATATCTCAACATTACAGCAGGAATCCCATCCCCAAGGGAAATGGTATGGCAACATATAAGTTGTTTTGGAGAACAAATACAAAAATACACAAAGGCTGTGTAATGGTTCTTTTGCCCTCAAATCTGAGGTCTCTGCTACTGAAGCAGAGCCCTCTTGATGTGGCTTGGCGAGTCCTGTGCACAGAGAGCACAACCATGGGAATAAGCATTCCTTCAAAACCTCAGAAGAAATGTAGCCATCCACTGGGCAACAGCCTGGATCACGAGAAGGTGAAGTCTCGCTATGAAGAGTGAGACAAAGAACAGTGGCACATCAGAACAACCTTCTGTTGTTACAAGAAAAAAGAAAGACAAACAGAAGCTCTTAAAGAATCTGGTACTCTGAAGGAACAAACCCACAAATCAGTATGGGACAAGTAACTGAAAGCAGCTTAAATAAAACAGGAACTCCTGAGCCACTTGATGTACAGAGACCATTGTAGGGACTACAAGTCTGAACTGTGCATGCCACCTAAAGAATCCATTAAGTTTTTAGGACATGGTTTCTTTTAAAAGCCTATGACTTCTCCATACACATGGAAAGAGGCAAACTGTCAGGTCATCTTATCTTTTCCTAGATGAATAAAGCAAATAATTTTGCAAAAATTTTTCAGATACTCTTACTGGAAAAGTATTTCAGGAGACAGTTTGAAGCTTGAGTTTTTCATGTAAATGAAGCAGCTTTCATGGCTTTCAGACAAGGAGAATGGAGAGAAATTGGAATTGGCTCCATTATCTCAAAACCAAAATGGCAACCCTAACATCTGTAAAGTCTGTTTCCTTTTCTGTTGAGATATTTTAGGTTTTGAAGGGTTAAGTCACCAGAATGGAGCAACTCCAACGCTGCAGAAAAAAAAGCCTGTGAGACCTTTTTAGTGGTGCATATGTCTCTGCAGAGTGATGTGTCTGCAAACCATACTGAATTATCTGATTAGAAAGTGAGAAAAAACAAAGGCAGTCTGCAGTGAGAAAATGAGACTGTGCAGAATCCATCAGCCAGCAAAGCAATTAAGAAGATGGACTTCTCAGAACAGCATTGATTGTCGTTTGTGTATGACACTCAGTGGGCTGTGATTCCCACAGATAACACTCATGCATTGCAGCACCTGAAGACCATGTGATAATCACTATGTAGCTCACTGCATTTTCAGTAGCTAGCGCTAGTTTAATCCCTAACCAAGCCACTTAACAGGTGTGAGACCGAACAGTCTCTTCACACAGAGCGTGGTGCAGAAAGACTTGCTTGTTTGTGTTTTATTTCCTGTAAATGTATTTCTCAGAAGGTTTGTGGATGTGTATCTCCCTCCTCTGGTGCACAATAAAGTAACACCCTGGTGGAAGATTTGGAAGATTTGATGTGGAAAAAATGAAAATAGGGAAAGGGTCCTCAGTAAAGGAGCACTTCATAAAATTCATGGGAGATAATTTATTTCCTTTGTTTCTCAATTTCATTATATTAATTTCATCCTATAATATAAATGTAATAGCTGTCCTCTACACCTGGGCACTTTGCATTCATTAATAGTTTGCCCTAGAAATAGTTCAGCCCTGATTTGATGCCAAATCTCCATGAATATCAAAGAAAGTGCATATGCCCCCCTGGCAAATTGGTAACAATGGATGAGGAGAAGGCTGAGGTACTCAAAAACTTTTTTTGCCTTAGTGTCCACTGGAAGCCTCTCTTCCCACATCTGTTGAGTGGGGGGACTGCATGGCAGGCAGAGTGGGGGAGCAAAGTGCCTCCCAGTGTAAGAGAAGATCACATTTATGACCATCTATGGCACGTGATGAGATGCGTCCCTGAGTCCCCAGGGAACTGGCTGATGCCATTCTCTGTGATATTTGAAAAGACATGGTAGTCACTTGAAGACCCAGTGACTGCAAAAAGGGAAATACTGCATCCATTTTTAGGAAGCATAGAGAGGAGGACTGTGGCAACTACTGAGCTGTCAAACTCACTTCAGTGCATGGGAAGATCATGGAGCAGACAACCTAGTGTCCTTCTATGATGGAGTGACTACATCAGGGGACAAGGGAAGAGCTACAGATGCTGTCTATCTGAACTTCTGAAAGGCCTTCGACACAGTCCCCCAGCACCTTTCTTTCTAAATTGGAAGATGTTTTGATGGGTGAACAATCAATGGATGAGGAATTGGCTGCCAGTTGTATACAGAGGGTAGAGATCAATGGCTCAGTATTCAGATGGACATCATGACAAGTGGTGTCCCTTGGGTCTGTGCTGAGGCTGTACTGTTGCATATCTTCATCAGTTGCAACAGACAGTGGAATCAGGTGCACCCTTGGCAAGTTTGCAGACACCACCAAGCTGAGGGGTGCAGTTGGCACCCCTGAAGGATGGGATGCCATCCAGAGGAACCTGGACAAGCTTCAGAAATGGGCCCAAGTGAGAATCTCAGGAGGTTTAATAAGACCAAGTGCAAGGTGCTGTACCCAGGTCAGGGCAACCCCCGGTGTTAATCCAGGTTGGGGCATGAACAGATTGAGAGCAGCCCTGCTGAGAAGGACTTGGGGGTGCTGCTGGATGAGAGGCTGGACATGAGCCAGCACCATGTGCCCCCAGCCCAGAAAGCCAATTGTGTCCTGGGCTGCATCCAAAGCAGCGAAGCCAGTGTGAGCGAGGGAATGCTGCCCCTCTACTTTGCTCTTTTGGGCACCCACCTGGAATACTGTGTCCTCCACCCAGGAAAGGCATGGACCTGGTGGAGAACAACCAGAGGAGAGTCACGAAAATGATCAGAAGGATGAACACCTCTCCTGTGAGGACAGGCTGAGAGAGCTGGAGTTGTTCAGCCTGGAGAAGTGCAGGCTCCAGGGAGACTTTACTGCAGCCTTGCAATACTTAAAGGGGCCCTATAAGAAAGACGGGGACATTTTAGCAGGGTCTGATGCAATAGGACAAGAGGCAATGGTTTCAAACTAAATGGAGATAGATTTAGACTCGATATAAGGAATAAATTTTTGACAATTAGGGTGGTGAAACAGGCTCTCCAGAGAGGGCAGAGATGTCCCAGCTCTAGAAACATCCAAGGTCAGGTTGGACAGGACTCTGGGCAACCTGTTCTAGTTGAAGATCTCCCTGCTCATTGCATGAGCGTTGGACTAGAGATCTTTAAAGGTCCCTTCCAACCCAAACTACTCTATGATTCCACGATCTCCGAACTCAGTTCTTTCATTCCTATCAGGTTGATCCTATGTCTTATCAGGACGGTACAGAGACACATATTCCCATTTTCCTAGTTGTTTTGTTCATTCACAAAAATGGCATGACTGGCAAGCTGCCAGACCACATGTTAAAATGACTGTATTTCACTCATTTTGGTAATTTATGTCGATCTATACTTGGCACTACAGCAAGTCCATTCATGGCCTATGAGAGAACCTAAAGAAACTGGGTTCATCTCATCTAACATCTGACATCAGTAAACAGAGGATTTGTCTCTGCTGATTTGAAGAGTCCCTGGGAAAATGACCTTAAATGCAGACACTTGCATTGGCTAGCAGCCTGCCTGAGGCAGTTCTCAGAAAAAAACCTTCCCACCTCTTGTGCTCCACTCTACCTTCTGTTTGGTTCATCTTCACTTTGAGCTGGGTACCTGCCAGAAATCCTCAGAGAATAATATTATTGCCCTAGTCCAGAACATCAGCTGGAAAGGAAAGGTGATTTGGGCAGGGAGTAGCAAGCTATCACTGCTGACATCTGTCTGCAGCAGAGCAGGTGTTCCCTCACAGGTGGGTAGAAAACTGCTTGCTGCTTCTCCAAGCAAGACTGCTCGAGCTGGTGCAGAAAATTCAGATTAGAAGAGAAATCCTTCATCTGCAGACTCCTTTATTCTTTGACACAGTTAAGGGAATTTAAGAAGAAAAACTCTGTGGGCTTGAGTGCTTACTAAGAGAAAAATAATTAAAAAGCTTTACAGTGTGCAGAGCTCAACAGAAGAGCTTGGCAGACAGCTGCCAAAGAGGTACTTAGCTCAAGTGGCCTCACAAAATATGTCTGTATTATGACTGCTCAGCTAACCATGCCAGTGGTCCAGCAACTCTTACATGGTCATTTAGGGGTTGGGGGTATACTGTTATCTAAGCCCAGCGACCCTCTAAGAGGTAGAACACCCTGAGGGCCTGAGGTAGTTATCTGTCACAATGGGAAAGGCACAAGCAACAGCTCTATTTGCCCTTTCAATTTTTACTTGGCTGCATGGAAATTCAGCTTGTCCCCTTGAATACATGGACAGCCTTTGAGGTAGAAGGAAATAAAAAATAAATAAATAAATAAATAAATAAATAACTAAACCCCAGAAGGAAATAAATGAACCAAGAATTAAAAGGAGCATCTAATACTAACAGAGGAAATGAGAAAATACAGAATATGATCCTGAAATGTAATGCCCACCTACGGCTTTACTGCTTTCAGAACAAAATGGCAAAAATGGTAGTATTAAATAGATCACTTAGTGCTCAACACTTAAAAATTCAATTGCTTTTTTAAGTGTAAGTGATACAAGTGTGCAAGGCAGAGTGATTTTTAATGACTGAAATGATATTTTAAAATTCTGCAAACCATTTTCCTGCCTTTAAACTTACAGTGTTCATACAACACATTACTTCTGGGGGGAAGGGGGGAGGGGGGGGAAGGAAAAAAAAAAGGTT
>VXBR01009608.1:33235-105069 GCA_013400215.1 Cisticola juncidis | reverse complement strand
GGGGAAGGAAAAAAAAAAGGTTAAAAAAGAGCTTTATTCTTGCACAGGACCTTTTGAGTCATGAATATTAAATTTAAAAAAAAATGTTGATTAAGTCTGCTCCTATTTGCTGTAGGTCTACTTGTGGGTGTGCTGGGGGAATAGCAGTGGACTTCAGCAGCATCCACAGCTTACAGAAAGCTGCATTCACGCAGTCATCTCCTGTTCCCGTGCTGCGGTGGCAGCCAGTGACAAGCGGCGGAGGGCCGCCCGCACAACCGAGCCCCGCGCAGTCCCCGCGTCGCGGGGCACAGCCCAGCGCTGGTGCCGGGTCGCCGCTCGGGCGGAGGGAACCGGGCCGGGGCCGCGCTGTTCTGCCCGCGGCNCTCAGCTTTGGCCCATGCATCCAGCTGCTCTGCTGCAAGCAGAAGAAGGCTAAGTTAGCTAGCTGAAGGAGAGCCGTGTGTCCCTTTTGGAAAACCACCTACTCTGATGGGCTGCTGCACACAAGAGGCTGCAGACGTCTGTTCAATATGGGCACTTTGTGAGCTGAGCTGAGGAAAACTGCATGTGGGAAAAAGAGCTGGGAGGTTCCTCTTGAGCTGAGGTCCCATGCAGCTTTTCCCCAGGGCCCAGAGGAATTTAATGCATTTCCGAAAGTAACAAATGTTCTTGAAAGCAGTGACATCCAGTGCTGAGTACCAGAGGTCTCCCAGGACTGGCTTGGACAGTTCCCACATGAGAGGATCTGTGGAGGAGAAAAAGAGGTCAGGGGGCTGTTTGTTCATTCTTTATTTGAAGGCCAAATGAGGTAACTGGAGTCTCCAGAAAGTTCACCACAGTTCTCACAGCTCTGTTCATTCCATAGTGCTGACTTGTTTCAGCTGATGAAAAAAGCCCGATAGTACAAACCCCAGGAATAAGCTTTACTTGATCTAGTCAGCTATTCCAGATTTACACTTCTACTTCCCAGTTTAAGACTCTGCAAGACAAAGTATGACTCCAGCCTAGGACAGCAGGAAATAGTCCCTGCATTTCCCATGAGCTCCCAAACTACTGATAAACTTTGGGCTTTTCACTGATGCCTTAAGTTTTATCTTTCATGTTTTTTGGATTCTGTGCTGCCTAGGGGTGTAGTTCTGAGACTCATGTTGGGTGCTGATGGGCTCTCTTCAGCAGTGGCTGGACAGGGTGGGTCCATTACTGCTGGAGACCAAGGACAACTTTTGGGCCCAAGAGCATAGACAACGGTGGACTGAGGGGATGGAACCTCACGGCCTGGGGCTGTGGTTGGACAATTGGACCCTGATGTGCAAATGGACCAAAACTTGTAGAAATGAAGAACCTCGTGACCGGTCAGCCGTTTTGTGAGCATTCTTAGTCTACCTTGGGTGTAGCCCTGGTCAGGCTCTTGTCCTGCCCAAGGTGGATCCTGGAGGCCTTCCAATAAACATCTACTTTATCCTCTAACTCTGTCCAGTCTCTTTTTCAGGTCAGGCCTTCCTAAGGCACTGTCACCTCACATCCTCATGCAGTGATACTCCTTCAGCCTCGTAAAGGATGAAGACACCGGGACTGAGCAATGATGAAATGTCCCCTGGCAGGAGAGTTGGGCTCTGCACAAAACTGGCCAAGGAGCAAAACCACTATTGTTTTCCTGTGTGGTGCTCCCACCAGAATACCTGCCAGGATGCTACACTACTCTCCATGCCTCACCTGCTGACTGGGGAATGGTGTAGTGACCGCGCAGTGAGAAACAAACTTGACATATTGGATTTGTTCAAGGTCTGGGCTGGACCCCCATGATACTGATAGAGCCTTTTCCCATCTCATGCAGCACCTGCCATGCTATGCCTTGTGGACCTTGTCTGGGGCCATACAAATCTCTGTGACTGGACATGGTGCAAAGGGTCTGTGACCTGCAGAAGGACACCGAGCTTTCTGGTCTGCCCAGCACAACTGTGAGCAACACTGAGTAAAAAAAAGCAGAGAGCACATTCCCTTCTGGAGGACACCTGAGAGGGCATCCAGCCACACAGCCACTCTGCCCTAAAGCAGAGACTACCAATGCTGAGGGGGATATGAAAGGAAAGATTTGCCTGGCTCACACACATTTCATAGTTACCCTCAATATTTCATCATTTCTGCCAAGGGCATGGTATTGCTGGTTCTGAGAATGTAGCTTGTCAAGTGACATTTGGCTGTGGTAGACCTATTTTACAGTGAGGCTTTGTACAAACCCACAGCTCTCAAACTGAAAAGGGGGAGGCTTGCAGGAAACGAATTCTTCAGGAAGGTATGGCAGAGGCTTTTCTAAGAATATACTGCATGACAACACATAACACTCTTGCCAAAGAGGAAAAGCCAAAGATATATATTGCCCTGTTCATCTATCAAGGAAGCCTCATAAGGACATTATTGCACACTCAGCTCATTTTTTTTCTTCTAAGTTATTTTCTTCATTACCCATTTACACCAGAGCTTCTACTTAATTTGCTATGCTTAAATGTTTTGGAGGGATGCTGAATTAAGAGAAATTAGGCTGAGATTCACTCCCAATTTCTTTTTATCTTTCCTTTTTTGGGGGGCTGTCAAGTTATAGTGGTCAGGAGCTGTTACTTCTTGTTGCACGCCCACTTACAAGGACTAGATACAAGATTACAAACCTGGTCCTAATGTGAGTATGACAACACCTTAAATGTGAAGGATAAATATCACAGAATCATAGAAGGGACTCACAAGGATCATCAAAGCCCAACTCCTGGCTCTGTACTGGATGACCCCATACATCATACCATATACCTGAGAGCATTGTCCAAATGTTTCTTGAAGGTGTGGGTGTATTTTAGGGGAAAAACTAATGACGCTTTTAAGATTTGAGGCCCACTCTTTAATGTAAAAGGTATGTTCTTCCTAGAAGGGGAGAACCTTGCGAGTTCCTTATAAAGCATCAGGGTTCCAACCCCCAGAGTTACAGGAACATTGGCTCAGAAAGCTTTCAAGAAAAGTTCCCTTTGCACCATTTCCCTGGGGACCCAAATGGTGCTCTGTGCCTGTTAGTAAATCAAATGGGCCCAAGGACACCCCGTGAAAATCTCTCAGCCTCCAAAGCTGGACGGTTGTATCCAAACTGCTTATCTGGCTGGGGCTGGTACTGGAACATCCTCACTCCACAAGTGTGGGGCCCTTTGGTCAGGGCACTTGCTGGTTGCCCTGGGGTAAAGGCAGGCTGTTCCCGCTGCCAGAACTGTTAGCTGGTAACTTACACTTGATCTTTGAGTTTAAATACCTTGCAACACTCAGGCATGGCTGCTGGTGAATGGTGTGGGGGCAGATGGGGTATTCCTGGAGCCCAGAGCCATTCATTCCAGAAACAAGTATCCTGTGGCAAATACCCAAAGCAGCATCTGCTGTTCAGAGAGACAAGTAGCAAAGTTCCTCACATCTCCATCACTCCTATAGCTATGGCCAATCCAACAGGATTTACCTTATAAACACAGATAACTAGAGTGAAATTCTGAGCACCCAGAACTCCTTTTCCCTGACCTCTCTCTTAAGGTTCCCAACATGCCCAGATTTGCCTTATCCTTTAGAGAGAGAGCTCAACCCTGCTTTAACCCCATCACATTCACTTGATATGTCTGTCTGTCTCTGTAGCGAACTGTGTGTTTCTGGAAGACATTCCCCTGTTCAAATTAAATATTTCAGATATTTTTCACAGCCCCTCCTTCAGCCCTTCCTATCAGAGCAAAAATACAATTTTGCTAGAAAACTTTACTACAGCATTCATTGATTAGAAGACTTTTGAGGTCAAAGCTGAGTAAACTTCAAGTGCCACACCAGGCAACTGTGCAGAAATAAATTTCATTTTCAAAGATTCATTCCATTCATTTATTCCTTGAGGTGACACTGCTCATAAGTGTGAGCCGTATCACACTTGTGTGTCAAGCCATATCATAGACTACATGTTTAGGATTTAATTATCTTCACTGTGTATTAGATGTACTATATATAGCATGTTGGAGAGTCAAGACTCAGAAAGATTTAAACACAAACAAAATGTATATGGTTAAGGAGAAAGCCTTGAGGAATTCTCCAGTCCTGTCCTGACTGTCAGGAGTGTTTTGTGCTAGGCAGTATTTTAGGACATGTTTTCATGATCTGCTTTATCTGATCTCGGTCAGCATTGTCAAGGAAAGGCAGCACCACCCAGACTGCTCTGGCCTCCAGCTGTGCCACCATTCTGTTGTGGTGGCACTGGGATTAATTTGGCAGTGGCATGAACTGGAGTAAAGAAAGGATTTAGCTTACACAGCTGCATGAGGGCTAATGCTGACAACAGGGGAGAGAGAGACACTGGGCTACTCGGCTGGGATTTGGAGGGGCAGGGAATGATCCTGCCCATTCTGGTAGAAGTTGTGCTTCCATGGGGTCAGGCTGTCGGTGAAACCACACCCACAGGACAGGGACCCTTCTTCTCTGTGTGATGAGACAATTCAGGCACTGTGCAGTGTCTTCTCAGTTACATCACAATAATTTATACAGTAAAATCCCATGAGTTTAATCAATGAAAGGGTGGCAGTTTGGGCTTGCCTGAGGGAAATGATGAGGTGGGAGGGTGATAGCTACTTCAGCTTAAGAGATAAGAGTTGAGACCTGGCAGTAGCACACACCCAACTGCAGGCCAAGTCCTCCCTTTGGGGGGAAGCCTTAGTGCTGCCCTGTGTAAGGTCACTGTCACAAGAGGAATCTTTTAGCAGCTCAGAAGCAGCACCACAGTGCCTGCACTGAATGTGTGCCCACAATGTAGCAGCAGAGGTGGCCCTGTTGGTTGGTAAAACAGCATTACTCCCTGAGGAGAATTTCCTCTTGAAGGTTGACAATTGCCAGTGCGAATTAGAGCTGCCTGCAGTTTCAGAGTATAAGGACAAACTTTTTGTCATGTCTTCACCAGAAATCAAGTCACATGAAACATGATTTGTCACTAAGACATGTTGATTGTCTGGGCTTCACAGTGTCCCTGAAATAAGCACAAGCAACTCAGAGGAAAAGGTGCCATTGGCTACGCTCTGCTCCTGCCTGATCTTCAAGGACCAGAGGTCTTGGTGGCACTGGAAGTGAAGAACCAATGTGTCCTTGATAACAAAATAACTGATTATCTGCATTTCCTTTCCTGCTAAAACGGATGATGGTTGCTGTAGGCACACACTCCTGTAGAAGAATTCCACCAATCAAGAGGAAAAATTTCCAACAATGACACAGACAATTATGGTAGATATTTAAGCAGCTAGGAGTGAACAAGCTAGATGTGGCCTTTATGATATTTGCTATTAAACTGGGTAACTGGGCAAAAGCCTTGAAGAAACTGTGAGCACTTATTTGAGTGAATCCAAGTAACAGCAAATGCAGGTCAGTTATTCCCTGAAAGTGCAGAGCGAATGGATTACCATGTAAACAGTGTGCAGGTGGCTGCTGTCCATTTTAGTGCAAAGGGAAGGACCTGTGCTCAGCTGAGGCACCTGCGATACCACCCCGAGGCCCCACTGGTCTTATGCATGAGTGAGAAGTGCAAGAAAGAGAACATTTCTCATGCAAATTGCAAGCAGCAATACTAAAGCAAGAAGCAGGTGTGTTCCTCTTCAAGATCAGCTGAAAAGCCTGGCAGCATGAGGGTGAATAAGGCCAAGGTCCTCTTTCAGAGAGGCTACTGGGGAGGGACTGACTGTGATTCACTTCACGAGGGTGTTGATTGACCGTAAAGAAGCTGGCAGCCCTTGCCTCCTGCCACACTCACTGGTGGCAGCATTGGTAGTCGCAGGGCACAGGGAAGAAGGAAATTAAGACATCGGAGTGACTACAAAAGGAGGGGGAAATCAAAGCCTCTTCCTTTACCTCCTCTGCCTCTGGTCCCCCAGTTTCACCTTGTGTGTCTCAGTTGTGTAGTGTTTCTTGGTGTTTGTCTTCCCCAAGGGTTCATCTGCAAGGACAGGCCACTGTGAAGAGAATCCTTTCACCGTTTGCCAAAAAGAATTCCTGCCCTGCTAGAAATCCTGAGCAACATCAGCTGGCAGGCCAGGCCTGCTCTCCCTGCCATCCCTGCCATCCCTGTATTGGTGCTACCTGGGGGTGCCATGGGTGCCCCGGGGACAGGTGGCTGCTCCTTGTCCTTTCTGCTGACACCATCAGAGTAGTAACAGGTTTTACAAGGAACTTTGTGAACCAGGTCATGTAACCATTTCTGTCCTCTCATGTGCATTTGCCTCACAGGATGGCAGCATTTGATATCTCAAAAGATAAAGAACATTTTGTTGTAAGCAAAAGAAAACTACAGAAGATTGATGGTGGTATGAGGGAGGGTGGAAATGAGCTCAAAACTATAGACAAGGCAAAAGTCTAAATAATCAGATGAGTGAAGAGGGTTATAGTGTGCAAGTGGAGAGTCACTGAGTCATGTTTCAAGCTTGTACTATTTCCCAGAAGGTGATTAGTTTGCATAATTCAGAATTTTTACGAAGGGTTTTCATTGGAACTCAATGAATAATTATTTCTTTGTGTTTCATCGGCAAATTTGGAAAGTCAAGACGACTCATTTCAGTCAAACTGAAATGAAAATAATAATTTTTTTGTGAATAGAGAAATAAAACAAATAATAATTTGGAGGCTTCAAAACAGATATTTAATCCTAAAACAATTAAGACCTGATTCGGATGGCGACTATTTAAATATTGCTGAATATTTAAAAATAGAGAGGTTTTGGAAGGAAAATGATACTTTGGAAGATAAAGAAAATAATTTAATTTCAAAAAACATTGAGAACTATTTAATTTGAAATCCTTTTTTTTTCCTTATTATTAAAGAATATTGTACTGGCCAAGCTCCTGAAGTGTATTAATATCTCCCCTTCTAAAATTTTGGCTGCAGAAATTTATTTCAAAAACAAAAGCTCCATTCCAAGGCTTGAGCGTATATCAGGCAAATCCAAATTTCTCAAGATTCCAGAGCCTGCAGCTCCATGTGTCTCCAGCTCCTCAGGGCCCAAAAGCTTTAACAAAACACTAATCATTCACTGCCAAGTCACAGACAGAAATTATAGCTGCTTCCTCTCCAGAGCCTGCATTTGCCAGCTCAGTGTATTATGACTTAGTACACAATCTACATTAAATAGCTTGAAAATGAAATTACTCTGTATGCAGTATTAAAAGAGCAGCAAGAAAAGTGCTCTTACAGAGCATTTGTAGTTAAACCCCTTCAAGGCAGGAATGGGCAGTGCTGAAGTTCTGTGGCTGAAGGGAAGGTGATGTAGGAAGACTGGGTGCTGCTTAATCCCTCTAGCCCAAACCTGGTACAGAGATACCCAGCACAGGCTGATACATGAGGCACCTACTATTGCAGGAACACCAATTAAAAGCCTGCAGCAGCAAAATTTGTTGATTTGCTTAGGTTAATGAGAACCAGGCAGTCTGCTTTCTTCCACTTCTTCTAAAAGTTAGTTGCTGACATTTGAAACTCACAAAAAGTGGGTTAATACAATGGCCATTTAAATGAGCAAACGTAGCAAAAAACCTTAGGAAGTGAAACTTTCTCAAGAAGGCTCTGCTAAACTGCAGTTGCTTTTGCTGAAGAAAGTTCCCTTCCCCTTTTTCTCATTTCACCCATTATTATTTTCACACAGCAGAAAAATGTATTTTGCCAGTATGTAAGACACTGCTGTGTCTTTTTTTTGGAAAAGAGCTAATGGTTTAAAAATGAAATATATTGTTGGGGACTCAAAAAGGTTTTATGAAAATAGGTACATGCATTTCCCAAAAAAATTTCCTTTTTCCTTCAACATTTCTTCAAAATTGTAAAATTCAGAATGTTTCTTCCTATTTTGCTTACTGTTTGATTTTTATTGGACCCCATCCAACACATTTGATTTCTTTGTATGTACCAGATATAATCTCACTGATATCGAAAAGAAGAATTCCCCAAGTGGTGTGTTACCCACAAGCCCATCCTCTCTTACTGATTTTGGAGCCTGTTTTCATAATTTCTTTCCCCTCTAAGAATACATTTGCAAACTTCCTTGATTCTCCCCTTCACCCCTAGTACACAGGCCAACAAAACTGATCACTATCATATGTTGTAGTATGTTATCCCTGTGGCCAAAACAGAAAGAATTCTTTTGGAGGATGAATTTGAATTTAAAATGTAGGATTTCCTAGCTGGGTTTTCAGGTATGATAGTGGGAGGAACCAGCTAGAGCTGTGATGAAGCACTTAAGATGAATGCTCACTGCAGTCAGAGGCTCTACAGCAGGCATTAATCAGTACTCCAATAACCAGGAGAGCAAGCTGGCCACACTCACACATTCCAGTTAATATCCCTGAGAGCTGCTATGATGGGAGTGTCTAAGAATACGATGAAGACAAGGCTTGTAGGGAGCGCTAATATCTGTCTGCAAAGAGGGAAAGTAAGAAGGAGCTTCTGAGCAGGGAGGCGTGTCAGCTATTTCAAACTTCACTTTGACTAATGAAAGAGTTCAGCCTCCCCTTGCACATATAGCCTTTCAGATATTTCAGGGATTTGTTTTTGCACTCTGCCCTAGTAGGCACTTTGGGAAAGGACAGTTGCTAAGTCCTAGAAATATGGTTTCAAATAGTTCATTAACTAGGGAAGACAAAGGGAGTTTGAGTTATCACTAACCCAAGAGTAAGGCTTTGTACGTGAGATCAGATTCTGTGGGGAAGAATGGGTTGAACAACAAATCCTGCAGCTGATATATTTTGGAAGGTATAGGACCTGCTTTTAGTCTGCTGATAATAAAGCCGCTGCTTGGCTACAGTATCCCATTTACAGCGACATCTGCCTTATGGAATGACTTTTTTTTGCAACTGCTACACTTCAAAATCAGAAAGGTTGTTGCAAAGTCTGGGATTTATTCTACCATCCTCTACTAGCAAATCTGTATCTTTGTTTTCCAGAGCCCCTAGCCTATGATGTAATAACCATTCTAATGGCAACTCACAATCCTTGCATACATCACTGTAAACTTTATAGCAACATGTGGTGGCATGGACCAAGGGCAAACAGATTGAACAATAAAGTTCCTTAAATCAGGGCATCAGCCCTACAGATCTTAGACATAACTCCCAGGATTACATTATCATACAGGCCCTGAATAAACAATCTGTGATAAAGCAACTATTTATTCTATGCTTTCTGTAAAAACAGCTGCATGGCAAGAGGCAAGGAGAAGGTTTCTGAAACAGAAAAGCAAGGCAAGGTTTGTACAAGGAGGGATTCTGAAATGGTCCCCATCCCTCAGTGCTATGTTTCTGTATTGCCTAGCTCTGTCATGCAAAATTTAAAGAGCACTATTGACAGAGATTAAGGTGGTGCATTATCTGGTCTTCACTAAAATGTTTTTCCACTTGTAAGAGACTTCTGGGCAGGTTTTGTCTCAGAATATACTTCACTCAGCCCAAGAGTGATACCTGAAAGCACAAAAAAGCTACATGTACCCTTCACTGATCCAGCCACCCCCATCCCTTCCCCCTTGGTATTCTCATTTCCCTATCTCCACCTCATGACAAGCCCTGAGATTTCCATGTAGAAGCTGTTCCCCATAAATGTCCACAGATTGTGGCTTGTGTTCCCAAACTCAGTGTGCCTCTGGGAAGAGATGAATGCTGTGCTGTACTTCTGGGATCTAGTCCCTGCAATCAGACAAGATGTGGATGTGGTTGAATGGGATCAAATACCTTCAGAAGCCTTAGCTCATGATTCTTGTTCACCTCAGCTGCTGAAACAATCTCTGCTGGCCTTGACAAACACTGGCTCACTGCTGTGTATTCCAAATGTGTGAAGCTGTCAGTTTGAACACCTTGTCATTCTTTTTGTACCTGTCCAGTGACTTCTGCCTTCTGCTACATTACCGATTTCTCCCTTAATTTAATTTAATTTACTTTTATTTTCTAGCCCATCCTATTCTAACCATCAGCTCACATCCACTCTTCCGAGATGGCCTCCAGATTCTGGCAAATGAAGTTCATTACTTTATTACTCACTTGTCATTAATTCAAAGGAGTAGAATCTGCTCCATCTCATTCCTTGGATGAACTTCACTCTGTGAGTTTACAAAAATGCTTTTCTTTGTCAGGTGTCCTATCTTTCAAACATTTGGATTCACTGTAAGTCTACTGAGCTGGAGCATTATCTCCTTTATGTAAACTTCACTGAGTCCTTTGTTTTATAAAGGTTTGATTCTAGATTTTCCAGAAGCCCTGCTTTGATCTTAATAGTTTGAAATACCTTTTTTTTTTTTTTTTTTTTTTTTTTTTTTTTTTTTTTTTTTNTTTACATTAGGGACTTAATTAGCCCTGTGTAAACTGGAATTAGGCCCCTTATTATGCTCCTCATCTGTACCCTTTTAAAATATTTCTTACCCATCTCATTACCCATGTCATTTCTCACACGTTTTCAGCACAACTTTATGATTTATTCTTGTGTCTCTTATTAAATTCAAACTGCTGCAATGTAAAGCCTGAGACTCAGAAATATGTTGACCTCTTGCTGTTTTTCCTTTTTACAGTTTTTAAGAAAAAAAGGAAAGTGGAACTAAAACATATCTCCAGTATTTTCTCTAGTCATGGGGTACACTTAATGGCTTAATTTTAGGCTTGGAGGGTTCCCTGATTTTCTCTGCCTATTCATGGCAGAGAAAAACCTATTCATAGCTTTCAGTGTTTGCCTTGGGGTGAAGATATTGCTTTATCCTGTGCTCAGTCCCAAGTGATTGGTCTAAAAACAACAAATATGTGGAGCTCTGCTTTGGAAAACTCCTTCCAGTAAAGGAAACATAAACATCATTAAACATGTGCCAAGACACTTATGGTCTCTGTTAAAATTTGTCCTAAAATCTTTCCCTTGCCACAACCCCTTGCAGGAAATTGGAGACAAATAAGGAAGCTGGTGTGTGAAGACCTTTTGCCTGTGTTGTTTCCCAGCCCTGTGTCTCTGTTTGCTCTTACTTCTGTGTGTGTCTCTTTCCATACATTTTGACTATAAGCTGCATGGGGATGGGGTGGGTTGCTACTGGGACATAGATGGCTTATGACAAATAACATGTAGCAAACCTGTCCCAGTAAGGGCTAGAATGCAAACACTCAAGGCTAACTGAGAACAGGCAGCATTAAAAAGTTGGGAAGAAATTTGCCCTTGGTGTTAGACAACAATAGATGCTGTGCGTATCAGGAAAGCTTGGATATAATTGACTTTATAATAGGGAAAACAAAGCCTAGCTTCCAGAGAAGAAATACTAATGATTGTATCACAAAGAAGAAGGGCACTCACACAATCCACCCCCATCTCAAATCTTTTTGGACAATCTACTCATCAGCAGAAGCTCGCAAGAAGACCAACCCTGTGTGCCCTAATAAGTAGTGAACAGAGAATTCCTCAACTAGTGCTGTCCTCACCTCTTCTGAGGCTCGATTGAAGGCACAGGCATAGGACTGGAGAGTAGCACTTACAAAACCAGGTTAGAAGCTGAGAAAAAGACAACAATTCTGAGAGACTGAGAGACTTAAAAATCAGCAGTTTTGTGATGTGAATTGTGGTTCCTTCAGGAACGAGGTCTGATCCACCAAACTTGGTTATATCTAGACCTTTACTTAAACTAACCATATTTTAGTCCTTTAATGGTAACGAAATGCTGTTTTTCCACTCACTCTGTTATTTCCTTTTCTCTTTACCTCTTGTTTTGTACAAAAGATTTTTTCTTCAGACATACCACTTAGAGATCTGGATTTTTTTAGTGCATTTCAAAACCCCAATAGGTTTGTGGCAAGCTACCATGGTAAAAATGTGAACTGTTTAAGTCATAAGACATGATTTCACATTTTGAGTTTAGCAAAATATCCTGAAACCAGATACTTATGCAAATTGTAAGAATTTCTTCTCCCCATTACATCTCAAGCAATTTACCAAGCAAGTTCCTGTCACAGAAAAAAAAAACATGGGCAGCATGAGACAGGCTTACAAGTGTGAAAATAATTTTGTGAATAAAAAAAAAATTGTAATGGGAATTCTGACAGCAGGAAGGTTTGCTCTGTGTTCAGTGAAGAAAAGCATATCACTAGAATGCAAGTGACTAACCCAAAATGAGAGAGAAACTTACATGACAAACCTAGTTAACTTCCTAGTAATCTGAGTAATCACAGTAGTGTAGTCCAGTGTAAAACTTCATGGCCCTCCCTCAGCTAAGTTCAAAGAGGTCGTGAAGTCCAAGCTGCTCCTAAGCTGAACCCTTTGTTTACAGCTCTGTAGCTTTGCACTGCAAGGCCCTCAGTGCTCTCCCCTGCTCTGACACTTTGCTCTGGTAGCAATATGTAAAGTATAAAGGTTTCCTATGACATGAGAAGTAATATCACCCCTAAAAACAAAGACCACTGCAGTACAAGTATGTGCATTGAAGGAAAGAATAATATCATATTGATCTTTTGAAGCACAAAATGCAAGATTTTAGAAACAACCTGAGGAATAATCTCACTGAAAGACCTGAATCTCAGAGTCAAAATTAGGGCTCTTCTTTCAGCCACTCCCTTGCCCGGCCACTAGACCATGTGTGAGGTTCCATTTATGGGAAAGGGTGAAAGATGAAGAGTTCCCAAGATGAAAGAGCGAGGGCAGGAAGATACCAGACTACACAGACAAGAAGGTGCAGTGACTAGGTAAGATAGATCCTGTGGCTTTGTAGCCCACAAAACATGGCCTGTGTTTTCCATATGATATATTCAGGGAAGGTGGGGCAAGCTGATGTCCAGAGACTCTTGACCAGCTGAAGAGTAGTTAGATAAGGGACACAGAGGAGAGGAAGGATGTCCTCACTGATTCTTGTGGATTTTATTTTAATGAAGAACTCATTCTGTTATCAGTACCTCATTCTATGCTATAACTGAGCTGGGAAGGATGGGAGCAGAGAAAGTGAGATTTTTATTTGGAACAAGATCTCTTCTACTGCATGATCTACCTGCTGTCTGCATACATTAACTCAAGAGCCAAAGTCTGATTAGGAAGGGCAGAAGGCACCATGGCAAGGTAATCTCTGTCCATCAGAAGGGATAACCGAAGGCAGCCTGGGCTCACTTCAGGCTGCCCTATCTGCAAAGACAGAGATGACTTCAAGAGACTCCACAGGGAGACATGTTGTGCTTTACTTAGAGGAGTAATGATCATAACACAAGGCTTTTATGGAGGAACAAGGGTAAAAAGGAAAAAGCCATGGATCTGAAAATGCACCCTGACTACAAAACAGCCGGGAAACAAGATGAGTGCCACTGGAAGCAAAGCTTGCTAGAGCAGTCTCAGACAGGAGAGAGAGGAGTGCCAGAGTGCTGCTTGTCACTCTAGCAGTGCAAGATCCTGGGATTATGTGTGGCATGAGCTCTGACTTCTATATGGCAATCCTTGCCAGTGTTTAGTGGCTAATTGCACCATCAATTTGCTGTCTCAATTATCAGGAGATGACACCATAGTTGATGAAGTTCAAATGTATCATTTGTTTAACTGCATGCAAAACCCAAGCCCAGAATATACATAGAGCAGATAATTTAGTTACTGCTCTGGATATGAAAATGTCAGGCATAACCTGGTAATTTCATGCCATAAATCTCACTGATATTCTGGTACATGATATTGCAATAGCATTTATTTTACATTTAATACTTGATTTAATTGATTTAATACTTGAATTTGATTTAAGCTTGTCTAACCAGTAATACAGCATGCGCCTGTCTCATTATTAGGGTGCAGTTTTTCATTTTCCCATAGCAGTATTTTTATTTATCAGCGGTTCTGTTTTAAATGCTGGTTAAGATTAAAATGACTGTGAATCTGTCATTACAAACAAATATTGCATAACCTAGGTATGGAGGCAGTAAACTTACTTATATCATCGGGTACTTATGTGATTTCAAGACTAAGTATTTATCCTGGATCTTTGCATTGGATGGGCTAGTGTGAAAGAACTAATGCTGTTAGTTTTTCTAGGTCACAGTGCAAAAGCAGCTCTTCACAATCTACTAGAGTTACATATATAAATGATGAAGCGCCTTCTAAAACAACTTCTCAAAGTGTGGGTGAAAAAAAAAAGAATGCCGACCTTCAGGATAACTGAAGTGAAATTTCATTTTCATAGAATTCTTTAGGCAATGATTCATGGATGTGACAGCTTATCATATAAAAAAAGCAAAACAATTTTCAGAGCTTACATGATTTTTAAAAGGGCCATGAGCAAAAACTGTTTCACTGAGATTTGAAATGACGCAGGTGCTCTAAGCAGAGATAGCAATAATCAAAGCTCCTGCAGTGTTTTTCATCTGTCGATGTCAAGGTAGTTAGGCAGTAAAGTCTGTCGGTAGACTTTAAATCTGTAAAGTTGTGTACAGATGTGGAAGTCATTAGCTATAAACCTAGGTATTTTTTTCTTGGAAACAGGAAAGCTTAAAGAGGTTAGGTTCAGGATCAAGCCACTTCACTGATACAAAAAGATTAAGTAATTTTAAGTGTAATCAGTATTTTGAAGGGGGTAGCAATTTTTAAACATAAAAAGCACTAATATTAAAGCAAGCAAAGAAATTGAGGGTGGAGGCAAGTCCTTGGTAAAAAAGCTAGCTTGCAGAGATTCACTTTGCCACAATAGGTAGAAGTACAGTTCTCTGCACGTTGCCCTGGTAGGAAATACCTGATGATTGCTAAAATATTAAGCGCTATGATTCTGCAAGCTGGCACCACCAAAGGGCCTGAACTGCTCTAATGATGACTACCTTTCCTCCCACAGTTCTTAAAGCAGAATGGACACCAGTTTCAGATTGAACATATATTTTCCATCTGCTGAATAGTTGTTTTTGTTCGTGCTGTTTTGAGGTTAACTGTGTACGTACTAATCAAACCCACTACTTCCTTTCTTGTAAAACCAAAACAAAGCTTCATACTACTTTCAGGTACAGCATCTGGGATCAAAGCTATATATACACACTGGCTCTGTGTGGGTTCAAACATTTCGAAGATTCACTATCCTGAAAGGTGCCACCTCTTTTCCAGTCCTGAGAGTTCCAGTTGGTCTTAAAGTCTGAAGTCATCAGACACCTTCAGGCCCTTCAGCATCTGTCCCAGCACAGGAATGCTCTCAATATTGATCACCGTGGGCTTTCTCTGCACAGCCACTGCCATTGCTGAAGGTGGGTAGATGAAGGAGGCAAGGTACCTGGGGGTGTTGACTTGTTTTCAGTTTCATGTCCTTGCAGGAGGACGGATGCAGTACAACAAGGAGAGGAAGGTGACATAGGACTGATGGGAGCAAGGTCTTGGAGCACTGCAGGGTGTCTGGAAAACCAGACACAGGCTTTAGAGCAGTACTCTCTACAGGGACACTGGGCAACATTCCGAGTAGCTCAAGAAGGAAGAAAAGACCTCGAAAAACCAGGCCTTGCAAGTGAAGTTGTGAGAGCTGATAACATGGGTATAGAAGTGTGAATGTATGGAGAAATTCTGCTCTTCATCTGGAATTCTTGCATTGCAGAACGGAGAAGATAAAACCTGTCCCAAAATGGATTGATATAAAATGAAATTGAAAAAATAATGCCGAGTCTTCACAGCTTACTAAAGCAAAAGACAGTACCATCCCATCATGTGTCAGGATAGAATATAGAAGTTGCAAAAAGCTGTCAGTAAGGTTGTACATGGTACAGTAATTTCCCATTAAGATGTTTTTGCAGTCTGTTTATCAGGCTTTGCTGTGTGCTGCTGTATTGGCTTGAGGTATATATTGTTTCAATACTGTGGCTTGGAGTAGCTAGTAAAAAATAAGGAGAAAAAAAGATCAGAAACAAAAGTATGCAAAGAGATTTTCTATTCAGTTTTACTGTTACCTCTAAATAGTTCTGTTCCATGTTCCATACAGGATGTCAACTTTTTTTGTTCCTAAATGTAAATATATTTATTTCTACTAGGCAAAAATAGTGGATTACAGTCCTGATTTAAAATTTCAAATTTCAGCATTATCATCTATAGTTTATTTTTTGGTTTCTTATGTATACTAAAAAGTTTGTGTTAAGGGAAACTGAAGCATGGAGGTCATTTATTGCTTGACTAAGTATGCCAAATAACCTACTATTTAAGCAACAAGTAATTGCTGAGATCTATAATATAATTTTTAGTAATCAAAGCATTTCTTGAGCTTTTTAAAGAATATGAACGCACTGCTAACATTAATTGTGGTCCTGGAGTCCTTTCTTTGAAGGCAGCATTTCTAGGAATCACCCGTGGATAATAGGAGGTGGCAGGACTCCCTTCCTACTGTGCAGGTTTGAAGTAAATGACTCCAGACCCTTTCTTGACAGTTCACTTAGCATCACGCTCTTTACTTCCTTACAGTGATGGAAGTGACTCAGCCAGCAATGGTGCTGGCCAACAGGCAAGGCGTCGCCAGCTTGGTGTGTAAATACAAGAACATTGGGAATGCAAAGGAAATTCGAGTGACTTTGCTTAAGCAGACTGGTGACCAGTTCACAGAAATCTGTGCTTCATCGTACACCACGGAGTTTAAAACATTCTTTGTGGAAGAGGTCATTCAGTGCCATGTAACTCCCGGCCAAAACAATGTGACCCTCACCCTGGCTGGCCTGCAAGCAAATGACACCGGGCTTTACGTTTGCAAGATGGAGCGGATGTACCCCCCACCCTATTTTATGAACAAGGGAAATGGGACACACCTCTATGTCATTGGTAAGGCAAGCAGCTTTACAGTACTGTGATATTTCCAGGAAGTTGCTACTACGTCTCAAAGGTCTTCTGAGTTGTTTGTAAGAAGTGAGGGTGGATACTGGTTTCAGCACTGAAAATCTTGATTAGCTCATTTCTTTCAGGTCTCCCTCCATACACCCAAAGCAAGCATAGCCATAGCCATGAAAGGATGGCATAAGCAACACCATGCAGTGTGCACATAGGTCTAGGCAGTTAGTTACAGAAGGTATCTATCAGAGTAAGGTGTGAGCTCTTCTACAGATAAAGACTCTTTTCATTGGAGGTTGAGTAGGCAGCGACTCAGAGCTCAGTGCTGGTATTATCCTGGGATAGCACATGCTAGAGAAAAGCAGTGTAGAGGCTGACTTAGTGACTCTAGGGCCTACCTTATGAGGCTCATGTGTGACATGACTTGTGTGATATCATATATTTCAGATCCAGAACCTTGTCCAGACACTGCCATATATCTCTGGGTATTAGGAGCTACTGCCTCAGGATTTTTTCTTTACAGTATCATCGTCTCAGCCGTTCTTGTGGGCAAAGCGGTAAGTCCCATCAACTCAGCTCTCTTCTGCTAATAGTACCCCTTTATGTAATGAGGACAAGGAGAAAGAAATGAGAACAGGGAAGAACATTGGGAACAAACCCAGTGGGAGGCTCAATTTTACTAGTGCAATGTTATTACTATGATTCAAAACAAGAGAACTTGCTGGAGCTGCCACTTATATTTATTTATGGCTCATTTGTGTGCCAGCATACTAGAAAACAGTCAGCTTCCATCAGCTGGTCTGAGCCTTGGCTTAGGGCTGGATGCTTAAAACCAGGCAAAGTCCTGGATGCTTCTGGGATTGAAGGCAACAGTCTTCATGTGTATTGCGTTTCACAAATGATTCACACAAAATCCCAGAACTTGATTTTTTCCTTTTCTCATCATTCACCTCTGCAAAGCAAATTTAAACAGCCTTCTCCTTGGATGGGGGAAGTGTGACTTTAAGCATTTTTAGTTTCACAGCTAAAAATGTCTGCACAAAAGCATGCAAAATGCAAGTCTGGGTTGACTTTTTCCACAGGGTCTGCAGCATTCACAGTCTGTTAGAAATGAACCCGAGCTTGAAACCAAACAATGTCTCTGTCACGTACTTTTCAAACAGTCCTTGTCCCTAGAAGTTAAATGAAGCTGTCAGGTGTGAACACTCCTAACTTTAAACCAACACTGAACTCTGAAGCAGGAGCACCTTCAAAGGGTTAAATGAATGGCAGGACTCTTTTTTTCCCCTTTATATTCCCCTATACATCCTGATCCTCCCTCAAATGCTCTTAACAGATCTTCTATAAAGGGCCAGAAAAAGGTGTCTAGAATGCATCCTACTCAGGAAAGGAAGAACATCCATCAGTTTCTCTAAAATGTGCTGGTCAATGATTATGATGTGATTGTTTATTTTACTTTCTTCCCATATGTTACAGATAAAGAGAAGACAATGTCTCACTACTGGAGTCTATGTGAAAATGCCTTCTGAAAAGCTAGAGAAAAAAGTGATTCCATTCCACATCACTGTTAACTGTAACAAGGAAAAAGAGAAACCATTTCCTTGCTGGGATGGAGAGTCTGCTAATTCATTTCAGTCAAAGAAATAAATTAACTGTCTTTTTACAAAAGGTGTACAGGAAGGTGAGAGAATATTCTTTGTAAATTCTATAGTTTGGAAGAGAATAAATAGCATATGTATTCATATTTGAAGATTAACCCTGTCACATAAAAATGGCTACATTAGGCCATTGACTTTTTTGAGATGTATTGTACCAATATGTAATATATGTATATGTGTAGCATTAAGAGCTATTGCTGTTGCAGTTGAGCATCTTACTGTCAAATTTCATCATGCCTACTGATCAACTGAAATTCAAACACTATAATGACAGAGGCTTGTGTGTCATTGCAAGGCTGATCCACAAGTTGGGGGGGCAGAAGTAGGAGAGCACACTAATGTACAAAGGAATGTTGACTTTTTTCCCTGCATTTATATTTATTAGTTCCATTTCTGGCATTAGTGCTCTGCACTTCCACAGAGGCCTCCCCATAGGCTGGCACTGATGACACTGCTGCTCTAGAAGCCTGATCTTAGCTCCCTTGAATGGCCTTGTGTCCCAGAAGTGCTGTGATGGAGCTGACCAACGCTCTCTGAGCCAGTGCTGACAGTTTTGTTAGAGAAAAGGGTCCAGCAGGAGCCGTCTTAGACTGTGCTGGGAGAATGCTCCAGCTGTGCTGGGGCCTTGTGTTTTACAAATGCTAAATTAGCATCTATCCAAAAGGCAGAGGTATGTTGCTGTGTTTAATGAAGTCTATTTTCCATGAAAATACTGACAGTGTATAATCTTGTCCATTACTTATGTACCATTCAATAAAAATTTCAAAGCTTTGCCCAAATTCAAGTTCATTTATTGTTCACTGTTCTCAGAAGAAACAGGAAGTGGCTACATGTTAGAAAGCAGTGAAGACAACATGAACCTTTCCTCTCTGACCCTGTGTTTTGCCCTTCAGAGACAGGCTGTGTGCTCAACACTTCCGTTCTCAGCTCTCCTCCTCAGCCAGCCACCATTACAGTCTGTCAGTTCTTCTGTTAGTCTAATTACAGCTGCTGTGCTGTGCTTCAGACACCACCAATCAGGTTTTCACTTCCAGCAGTTACTCACTTGCAAAAGGTAGCTGTGTTGCCTTTGACAGCACCCCCTTGTACATGTTTAAACAAAAATTTGTCCTAGTTTCAAATCCTGTTTTCTTTGCATCACTCTGACACTCTCACTCACTAAATGGCAGTCAACACACAAAGCTGCTGGAGCTTAAAACAATTTCAGAATTCTCAGCTATTGTCTATTAATTTGACTCTTTGCTATCAAAATTTCACCTTGCAAGCCAAAACACTGGCAGCATGTGCCTCTGTTTCACAGCTATGAATCCATTTTCTTGGCTGCACAGCTGTGCAGCAAAACCCCAGAGCCCTTTATTCCATGTTCTCGAAGTGGCTGCAGCTCCCAGAACACTAAATCTCATAACTCTTTTAGTCTGCTTTCCCTCTCTTGCCCATTCATCTGGCACCACCTCCAACTGTGCAAAGACACACTCACGTTCTCAATGTGCCAATGTTTGCTGGTGCTAACTGCACTCTCAGCATTGATGTACAAGTGTGCTGCATTAAGTAAAAGTAGCATCTGATGGCATATCATTTCTTTGAAGGTGTTTTAGTATTCTGACATTAGTCTGGTATTTTTCCCTACTTTTTCACTACCTGGCATTTTGAAGATAAAAAATGGTAAAAGATCACGTATCTACTGTCACTGCAAAATGACCAAACTTCTGTCCTTTCAGGTGCAGCCTGATCAGGCAAGTCTATTCCATGACTCCATGGTGAAAAATAGGTTTGACCCACACATCCACCTGTAGAAGCTATACAAGGTGTGAATAATTATCCAGGGCAATTTTTTCCACCACAGCAAGTAGTGAATCATGTCTGACTCCTAATCAGGAATCGACAGTTTCTTTTTTTTTTTTTTTTTCCTTTTCTTGGCAATTCCTCTATACTGGGACCAAGAACTTACTTTTCTTAAGCAATCTAAAAGCAGCCATTTCTGACCACTAAGTTGACCATAACTAGGCCTTCTGCATCCACCTGGACAATTTCCACTTGGTACACCTGCATTTCCTTGAGCCATTCACTCTGTAACAACCAGGGAAGAATTCTGCCATAAATAAGTAATAGGTTACTAAAATGGTGGAATAATGAAGATTATGGGAGAGCAGAACAGAAACAATAACCCCACATATGGTAATTGCAATATTTTGTGTCTGACTCCTGCACTTAAATAATTATTGCTATGATGTTTATTAATTATCTTATTAGAAATTACTTTGCCCAAATACTGTGTCTGTTCTGATCTTCTCTTCATCCTTAGTGGTTACTTTTTCCAACCTTCTTTTGTTTCTGCAGTGCTTAATTTTCCTAGGCTTTCCTTACTACTGTGGCAGCCTTTTCTGATCTAAATGTTATATAATGCTTTATCACTTTTTGTTCTAAGCCAGGCTCCTCGTTTGAATTTTCTGGCAGGGTTGTAGGTGTACTCAAATCAGCAAATGTAGCAGTGAAGACCAAGTGAGATTTCAGTTCAGATTTTATTGACAGTGGTATTCTTATCATTCATATCTGGCACTACAGAGATGAGTGGAGCCTGAGTACCTACAGAGATGGTATTTACACCTACGTGCTTCTGGTCCATATAGCAGTTCTCATGAGGGCAGAGCCCAGAGCTCAGGGAATTGCCATTATCCTGGGATGCCCAGAACCTCGAGGTCTGTGCTTTTCCCTGATAGCAGGGAGAAGCATCTTCCACTATCAGCACCTCAAAAAACTTCACATATACAAGTCAAATATAGTTTTCTGTGAGATCACAGCAGTACCAAAATGAAAGGTACAAATGCTAGATCAATGTACATCCTAGAGAATGCAATAAAAAGCAAACCATGCCTGTTTCTGGGAAGAATGTACAAAGCAAAGATGAAAGGATTTGGTCTCAGTATTCTGCTCATTAGAACGGGGAGTTTTAAAACACAACTGAGTATCTTACCTGGATAGCCAAATTATGAGACCATACTGCTTGGTGAGGTTCAGGAAGAGCTTCTTTTGATGTGTCCTTCACCCCTTTAGGAGATCTGTCAGTCTGTTTGTGAAACAGAGAGTGTGAGTTCCTGGCTGGATGGGTGGGAATTCACAGGTATACTTGTCTGCATCAAAGACAACAGCATATGCATACACTACTCCCAGTCCCCAATATTCTACTTTCATTTTCATCCACTTCTTTATCTGAACTATATTTTCCTTGTAATTTTCAATATGAGAGTCCTATCTGATACAGAAAAACTTACGACAAAGGTTTCCCACACAGCTACTCTATGAGTAGGCAATGAGTAGCTTATCATTACAGGATTAGAGATTCCCCACTCTTTGAAGTGAATCTGAACTCACTGCTCTGTCAGGCCTTGAGGTCTGTAGGGAAAGCTCATTAATTCTGTTTTCCATAGATACTTAATAAATTTAAAAAAAGAAATTATCAAGGACTCCTAGGCTATGCAAGAGCAGACAGTTCTGACCTATTACTATCTTTCCTAACCTCCTAACTTTTGCTCAAGATCCCTTGGATCTAATTTCTTGTTTTCCAATAACAAATGCTGGCACTGGCCAGGTAATTCCTAACGGATCTGATACAATTCCTGGCTTTAGTACTGACTTTGAGCTTTGCAGGTCCAAAGAGTGTGAGTATGTGTGTGAGGAGCTGAGGTGAGGTTTGGAGGCAAACTGCCTTCTTCCTTTCACTAGACAGAAGCTATTGCTGGGGAGTGAGTTCTGAAAAATCAACCAGAAAATGCTTGATTTTGCTTGTGACAGGAACAGTCTGAACAATGACTAAAGAGCTCTACCTCTAGGAGAGGCATAAACAGGAATCAGATGATGTATCCAAGAGCTGTAATGTGAAATCCAAACCAAAGAAGGCTGGTGTATAACAGATGGATTTATGCATTACTAAAACAAATTAATTATTGACATTTGCAAATTCTTGCTTGAACATGTAAAAGTTTCTTTGAGAGCTACTTGAGGTAGCTACTATCACAGCTAAGCAGTGGGACCCCTGCATGTAACAGTTATTGATAAAAGATCTTAGAAATTGTGGGAAGGGGGACATATAAAAATTGTGCCTGAAGTCAATTTAAAAACGTTTGTTGTTTACTAGAGGGTTGAAGCAAGGAAGAATTTAGGTAAAGGACAAAACTTCACTGGGAATCATTAATAGTTGCAGCCGAGTTAACATGGCAGATGTTTCCATGAACTAAGAGATTGTTACCTACTCAAAATTTCACTATTCTTTCCTTTTTTGACTTTTCAAATGCATTTCTATTTCTATTTCTATTTCAATTTCTATTTCTATTGCAAGCTGTCTTAATCACAGTCATGTTTTTATATTTTACTGAACATTTTTTAGTGATTATGAAGTTCCAGTTGAACAAAAAGCTCTCAGTATCTCCATTGATGGCTTTTCCTCTTCATTTTCTGACTGCTGTTTTAAAAGAGTAGCACTTGACAATGTTCAGTTTGGTCTGCTTCATTCAGCAGAAAGACAGACCTTGCTTTCAGGGAAAATGGAGTTTCTCACATAATTACATGATTCCAATAGGTGATACTTTTAGAAGACCACATCCTGTAACAGCATGGGTGATACAGCTGGGAAAACCTGAAACACTGGGTAACATCTGGTTGGACTATGCTGTGCCGTGGGTGGGATTTACTGACATTCACGCTCTAGTCTGCGATGCAGCAGCTTGTGTGGAAAGCTGAACAAGCAGCAGGGTGCTTTATTCTCCCCAGACAGACCAGTGCCTGGGATGTAGGTTTTCTATAGGAAATGAATATTAAGATTTGGGCCAAGATTGCAACTGACATGAAAAATACAGGATTGCTGGTTTTATATAAATAAAAGTATATACCCTGAGCAAATACTCCATGGTTTTTTCAAACTAGAAACTCAGTAGCTGGACCCCAACGACTCTTAGAGTTCAGTATACACAGGCAATAAAAAAAATCTGATCTACATTAAATGGGTTATTGTTAACTTACTACACCTTAGTTTTGTTTGTAGAGTTTCTCCTTGGGAATTTGTAGCTTCCTTGAACTAGACATGAAAGGGGCCAGCAGAAGTACTGCTTACTTTTGTGCAAACTAGAAAGTCTTCCCTCTGCAAACTGGAAAGTGTGAGGGGATTGATATGTACTAACTTCCACAGTACTTAGTGCTGGGCACTTGCAACATCATCAGCTGTAAACAATATTTCGATATCCTTTCTCCCTGTGAAAATTCTCATTAGAAGCTGGGCCTGTTGGCCTTCAGCTGAACTCCAGATACCTCCTTCCATGTGCTGGTGTGTGAGGAAAGCTGGGGTGTTTGAAGTTCTGTAGAAACCTTGATAAGATTTCTTTCATCTTGCATGCTTTCAGGGGTGGCCTTCATACCTGCTAGACAGAGCTTCTAGTTCTTGCTATTGTCATCTTTTTACTTTGTTTGAAGCCAAACAAATAGGTGATTAAAAATAGGCCTGTGCTACAAAGGGTCTTAGGTGGTACTATGGTTTAAATTATTTGCATCATGCAGATAAAAAAAAGTAGATGCAATGAGATGGATAAAAATTGTAAAAATACTTGGTGGTGGGGAAACAAGTACCAAAAATAATCCACATTTGAAACTGTCATAAAACATGGTATGTTAGCAGTACTTAATCAAGATCAGGAAGCAAAACAGTTCATTTCTCCGTAAGTTATCAAATCCTTCTGGTAAGTTACACTTTGGAAACCTTTGACAGCTTCGTAACTGGCTGACTTAATGTTTTACATGCAGAAAAGATAGCTAGAACAGCAGTAATCAGCAGAATAAGTTGGTTTCATAGTTGAGCTTTGGTGAGGTGTTAGATCGTGTGGGTAGCATTTATAAAAGCTTTCTCACTTTTAATTCTGTAGCAAAGATGACTGTCTTCTTCACGAATTAACAATATTTTCCTTTCTCTCATAATGCCAAACGAATTCATTATATAATTTTGTATTATATGACTATTTGTCTAGTCTTCTTTTATAGTACTCTCTCACTAAGATGAAACATCTCTTAAGCTCTTTTCCCTCTTCTTCTCTCTGCAATAACATGGTATCATTATTATGATTTTACCAATAGGTTCCAAACTCATGTTATTCCTCCTCTATTATGTAAGCCACAGGGACACAACTGGCGTAAAAATTCCTCACATAATGTCATAATTTATACTGCAATTTTCAGAAGAACTTGTATTATTTTTCATCATGTTTTTACTTCATATTTTACGACTAAAAAAGACCAGGCTTCCACGTACTTTCATTAAATACAGCAATTGCCTTACTGTCACTGGTCACAAGGGAGGTGTAGTTCTTTCATAGGAGTTGACAGAGAAGCCTCACTGGTGCTTCAGATGCCTCAGTCAGAAATAGACCTTACACAGTTGCTTTATGGTTCCTGGAAGGAGGGCATTCCCTGTGCTAAGTGAGTGCATGTGTTTTCTTGGTTTGTTTTCCGGTGCTGGATGCTTCACAGGACCTGATCACTGGTGTCCCCTCCAACAAATCCCTGAATCAGAAGGGGATGCAGGCTGTGTCCTATCCAGGGAGTGGGGAGGGTACACCCTGCACAGCACCGATGGAAGTTGGGTGGCAGAAGGGAGAGGCTGCAGGAAGTGAGAGGGAGTCAGCCTGCCTGCACACAGCGTGAAGGGCACCTCCAAACGTGGCACCCTGGGACCAGCTCTCCCTCAGAAAGAGCATGTAGATTCAGCAACATGGATGCTCTTGGGTTACTTCTCAACATGCAGAACATGGAACACTCAGCGCCTAATCTGTTCTAGAGACATGAAGTACTTGAATTTAATCTCTTCTTCCACTCACAGTAAATACGTCAATATTTATTTTGGCAAAATTTTGTGTACAGAAAGATTGTGGGAAAAAAAGAAAATTTGTTGTGATTTTTATATCAAATACTTGGACTTCTTTGAAATAGTGCTTAACTTTATCAAAAGATCTTTTTGCCGAACATAAAATTATTTTTTCTCAATTTCCTTGTTTGTCAAAGTTTCAGATTTTCAGTTTAGACAGTGAATTTAAAACTAAATTTAAGTCTAGTCTTTGCAGAAGAACAGAAATTATGGCCGTGAGTGTTAAACCTGTTGACACCCAAAGACATTTGCGTGGCTAATGAAGGTCCAATTACTTTTCAATAACCAGTCAGCCTTTTTTCTTGTGACTGTGCTATGGGCAGTTACCATTGTATGATTCCAAGTTCAAGTAATTGTTATGACAAATAGAATTTTAGATGCTGCCAGTTAGACCAATCTGGGTCTTTCTAACTTCCTTTAAACTTAATCCTTTTTTTACTTGATTTAATTGCCATGGAGGCCAGTATATGGATTAAAAACATTGGCATGTGCAGTCAACTAATCAGATTCACACTTAAAGCTTGTTCATGTGCCTTTAAGCTCGTGAATAAGTCACAAAATCTTACTTGTCATGTAAAAGTAACAATATGGTAAAGTTTAGTGAAATGTTTAGGTGTAGCAGAAAGCTGTCCCTGTACCAGTACTGGAAGAAAAAAAGCTGGGAATAGCCCTGTTGCATATGAAGCAGGTAGTGCGGGAAAGTAGATTTAGGATTTAAATCTATTAAACATATACAATAAAATATAGTAATCTAAAAATATGCTTATGAAATATGCATAACTCTATATTGAGTATGCCTGGAGGCTTCCCTTGCTACCTAAACCCACACTCTATTGCAAAATAACTCATGACAAAATCTGTCATTTATTCAGCAATATGTTGTCTTGACACTATTCTGAAGTAAAACCTAAAAATTATCAGAAAATCAGCGTTTCCAGTTTCTGTCTAGAAAACATTTCCATGTTTTGCTAAAGTGCAACTTTCAGCCTTTTCAGCACGAAACTGAAGCATTGATGATATGTGATCACTAGAGATCCCTTGGTCCTTTTGTAATAAAATGTTTAAAAAGAATACCCCCGCAAAATTTCAAATCAAGAGATTTTACAAGGTGTGCAGAGTCCTCTTTAGTTCCTGCCCTAATTTCTTCTTAGGTATATATGAATACTGAGGCTGGCACTTTCCAGTGCGGGGTGAATTGATGCAATTAGTCACCTTCACTTAACTAGAATTGTCCAGAAAGCTCATACAGAGAATGCTCATCTACTGAAAATGCCTCTGTGCATGTGTGTGAGTGAATGCAGCAATTAAACCGTGCATGCCAAACCTTTCCTTGGGCCAAAGTAACACTTTGTGTTCAGCACCAGAGACTGGAAGGAGAAGAGCACAAAAGGCTGTGCTGCTGCTGGGAAGTGAGACACAGGTTGCTGCTGTCTGATCCAACACCAAAGGCAGGAGCATGCCTGGAGCACTGACTATCCTCACTCTGTGCCCTTTCAGTGGAAAACTTTGAGGGCTGGCAAGCCTTGATTTCTGCTGATAATCTGTGAAAAATGGCAATTTTGTACTGATACAGATTGGGAAATTCTTACCTCGAAAGTTTGCAAGTCTAATAGCAAATGTACTGGTATTTTTGCTCATTGCATTAAAGTCATTTGAGATTTCAAAAGAGGATATGCCGTTACCAATGAGTACTGTGAATTTGTCTTGCAGCAGAGCTAGGAATCACTGTTTTCAACAATTTTCAGACATTTAAACATCCTTTACCAGGCGGATTTTTATGACAGAAGGTTGTTTAAGGATCGAAACCAATAAGCACCATTCCTCTGTAAGCAAGAAAAATCTCTGATCTGAAAATCTTATCAATGATTTAGGTGCTGCCACCTACAAATACCTAGAATTTGGATCTGTTTGTGGCTGGAGTTCTACCTGTGCTGGCAGAACTGTGTTCAGCTTTTCTTTTCCCTTCCCAAGTCACACACATATTGCATCTTATTTGTACTGTTTGTAAGTAGTTAATCATGAAGTATCATGGCTCATCTTTTGAAACTGGCAAACTGCACAGCAGGCTGTGCCCTCGGCTCCCAGCCCTGCTGCAGTCACTGTCAACTCACTGGGAACACCTAAAGAACTCTCAGTTCTACTGATTCCTAACAGAAGAGCACAGCAGCAGTTAACCCTTATTTCATATGTGGTAGCATTATTATTTGCAATAATCAGGAAGAGCACAATACAAATGAATATGAATAAAACAGGTCCTGTTCCACAGTGTCTGTAGGCATCATTCAAGCCTAGACAGAGCAGGCAGGAAAAGCAGGTGGGAATGATGCTAAAAGACACAGTAGCAGCTGTCCACTTGCAGCAGTGCTCAAGAGCAGATGGCAGGGAAGAGAATACAATCAATGACAGCATGCTATGAAACCTTCCTAAAATACTGTTCCAGCCCTTCTTCACCAGCAGCTCAGGAACTTCAAAGGGTGCTGCCTTTGTCTTCAACAGCCCCAAGGGATTTCTCTTCCATGAGTTTACTCTGTCACTTTTTGAAGCCCTGGGGACTTCTGAGTTAACATAAACAAGGATGATCAGCTGTTCTGCATTACAGAAGAAATGTAAGAACTCAAAGCCACACAAACAGCTTTGAAAAACAGTGGGGATACGTAGATAGACCAAAGGGGATCTCTGGGGTAGTTTTCAAAGTCTGGAAATAATTAAATGTTTCTTTTCATAGTGGAAAAGTTATGTTTCCATATCAACTAGAACAATTTGTACCTGTCTGATATAAAGCTCATAATAAAATCACCACTTTCTTCTCTGTAACCACTAGCACTAATCACCTACTTATGAAAATATAACTAGAATGAAAGATGCAAATGGCCAAATAATTTTTCCCCTTCGACTATTTTTCTTCTTCAAGCAAAAGAAGCACCAAAACAGTCCGTTGTTCAAGAGCTACAGAGCCTTCACTGATGTCACTAGAAAACACAGTGTAACCACAGAACCACAGCCCCAATGAGAAGNTTTTTTTGGTATGACTTTTTCTTATCTAGCAGGGAAGGGGAAAAAAACACCAATGGCTTGTGGAGGTACATGCCTAAATCAATATAATATGAATCCATGATCTTCTAACTACAGAATCCTATCTTTGTTGATTGCCTGTGCAACAAGACAGCCAGCATAAGAAGTAATACATCTGTACCTTCACCATCATACTGTGATCACCAACAGAACAGTGCTTACAGATTTCTGGGTCCCAGCAAGCTCCATTCCTGGCCTGGCAGCAAAGCAAGGCAGCTTCCTGAGGCATTCTGAAGTTAGGTTTGTGAAACAGTACTACTTTTGGCCCCAGATGCTAATGTAACAATAATGTTTAGCAGCACTACCAACACAGTGAGAACAGAGAAACACCAACTTCCACCTTTTCTAACAGTAATCTAAATTCATCAGAGTATAAATGTAAAGACTGTACCAGACTAGAATAAAAAATAAAACATCAGAGGTCAAGTATCTTACCTCATAAGTATCTCTCAGCAGGTGCCTAGAGAGGAGTGCAGCATGAGGAAAGACATATGGTAATGCTATCTTGACTCTCATAATGTACAAAAATTTTCAGGTTGAGGAATTGTCTGATTCTGGTGAGGAGCCAGAAAATCCAGGATTCTGTAGTACCTATAGAAACAGCATGGACACCCCTACTCCCCCAGCTTCGCTGTGCCACAGCAGGCTCCAGCGGGATGCTTGACTTCTACTATGGATAGAGTGGTGGGCTTTGCCGTGGTTCAGCCAGGATCATGTGAGGCTACAGACACAAATGAAACATTAGTGGGGTGCTGACAAGGAAAGCCCCCATAGAAAACATTCACATTTAATGACCAGCAAACACAGAGTGGAGATCAAAGAGACCTAGCGTGAGAAGAGTGTTCTTTCCAGTCAGTCACGGGCAAGCAGGGAACTGCACATTCCTATACAGTGTGTATCCATCTGCCCAGACGAACTTAAGAGCAGCTGGGAACAGCTTAGACTGAGCAGAGCTTGCTGAGGTTTTATGGTGGGCACAAGGGGGTATTAGCTACTGGGGAGCTTGCCTGAATGTAACTGGATACTTCCTGCGTTCTGCCTGACACGGTGATCCCGTTAAAGCTGCTTTGGACAGTTCACCCTAACCTGTACTGAGAGTGCACTAGAGGCACAGGGCACCTAATCAAGACGTGAGCCCGGCAGCAATAGAGCTCGTTCTTTTTGCTCCAGTGCTGTGTATCCCAGGAGCGGAGAGGTGCAATGGCAGCCGGGAGCTTCAGTGAGGAAATCTGGAGTCTTTACATGATAAAGGCCAAATCATCAGAATATCCTATGGTGATCTGCAGTGTGATCTCTGTGGTTAAAGTCACGTTTTAGTCATTTCAATCACATGTTTTCTAGAGAATATAGATATCTGATTTCTATTTTTTGCTCGTTGTCACTCTAGTTATTACTGCAAATTCCTTTTCGTGTGGTGACAGCATCCAAGCTAGCTGAAAGAAGTGTGCCTAGACCCCTCGCATACAGTGAGATCCCGAAGCACATCAAAGGCTTTAAAGCTCTGCTTCACTGGGTTAAAAGTACTCTGGGACAAATAGCAAACACATCAGAAAGGTTTACAGTCCACTCCCATCCTCTCTCTTGCAGGAGATAATTTGTTCTCAGGTTTAAAGTTGATTAACTCAGTCTGGCCTCAGGGGAGTTCCTCCTTCACTGTTCACTACAGCACCTCTGAAACTGCATCAGCCACTTGAAGTGATTCCCTGAGAAATTCTGTTCAAACTCCATTACCTCTTGGTCTTTCCTGGCCTGCTGGAACGATTGTTTTTACAGCTTACTCTTTCTCATCAGATTAGCAAGAACAGATGAACAATGTTCAACTATCTCCAAAAAAGACCAAACTCCCTTCTTGGCTATGACGCCTTCAAAACCTCCTGAGCCCTAAGGAACCTGTTCTGTCCCTCGAAGCACAGGCATTGCACTGACATTGCACTGCTCTCTGCTGTGCGGTTTCAGAATTTCTTCCTTATTAAAAATAACCCCAAACCCCTTTAAACATGAAGCCACGTGCAGAGACTGGTGTGGGATTCTAGGAAACCACAGAGAGCAGCCGTACCTTCGTGAGGGCCGACGCGGCCGTGCGGGGTGACCCTAACGGGCGGCACTGCAAGACAGGAGCTCAGCTGTGCCTNCTCGGCGGCGGAGCCGGGCTGCGCTGCCAGCCGGGCTGCGGGGCCAGCAGTGCTGCTGCCCCCGTGGCGCAGCGTCCGGGTGAGCTCAGCAGGAAAGGCAGCTCTTGGAAGCCTCTCCTGCGGAAGGGGAAACAAATCCTTCACCAGTCCCTTGCGGCAGGAGCCCGGGGCTGGCACAGCTCTGCAGGGTACCCGGTTTTGGTGGGTTTTGCTCTGGCACCCATCAGAGGAGCGCGGCTGGACGGAGCGAGGGATGCCACCTTTGCAGGTGGGAATACTGCCTTCGGTAGCCTTGGCCTGCATGTACAAAGAACTTTGTTCCCAAGACAGTAACCCGTGAGATTCTGAATGACAGACACAAAATATAGGAGAGTTAGTTACGTATTTGTGATTTCATTTTTTTACTCCCCAAATCCACCGAGGCTGGAGCTGTGTAAGCCTAGCTCAAGTTAAGCACTAACAACAATAGTGAAGTCTGGCTTGGAGACACTTGAAAGACAGACTTTCCAAAAGTAGTTTAAGTCAGCTGAGAAAAGCATATGTGTGTTCCAAGCACTTTAGTATTTCTGGAAGTTCAAGACAGGGCTGTGCTGCTTTACCCATCCTTGCAATTTTCAGCATAACTTTCCATTTATCTGTTATCTGCAAGAATGCATCACAACTTTGGTGACTGTTTCTGTTGCAGCAAGTTTCTCTTTGTTAAGAGGTTGTTACCACTGTCAAGGCAGTGGTAGCAGGGGTTTACCTTTAAAAAGTAATCACAACAATGCTGAGATAAAAACCACACCACAAACCCCAAGCACCACCACAGAATGTGGCTCCTTCCATCCTAACCCCTCAAAGGCAGCTGACCAGATAACCACATAATAGGGGTCCTCGCCCTACTGCAAGCTTTGAAAGACTTGGGGTGTGAAAATTTTACAAAATGTGTATAAATTGTCATTGTCACACCTAGAACAACTTCCATGGTCACCCAGCAAATCTGCATAAATCTGCCATGCACTGCTCCCCCTAGTGCCCGGCAGTAACAGCCTTGGTCTCCAGGTTTGCACTTCCCTTGAGTTTTTACATATTTGCCATCTCTTCTGAAAGACCTCCTTTCCAAATCTAGCTGTAAGGGGCCCTGTAAAAAAGTTCAGCTGAGCAGCACGTTGGCTATAGGGAAGTGCAATGGCTTCCAAAGGTACACTCCTCCTACTGGAACACTGCCCATGAACACAGGCCATCTACAATCCTTGTATTTTCCTAAATACCTCCTGCAGTCTGGCATATGCCAGTGAAAAGTATCTGCCGCTCACAATCCTCCTCCTAGTACACCTAGAAGGGCAGGAGCATGGTTGTTACCTTTGTTGATGTTGAAGACAATAAACCTTCCCCAGCCACCCTGTGGGTCTGCAGTCCATACCACCAGCACGTGCACAAAAGCTTCACTGGGCCCTATCTACATCCACATCCTGGAGAATAGTCCAGTACCTCTTTTGGGTAACTGTGCTGCAGGAGGGACAGGGCTGGATACACAGAGGCATAGCAGATCCTAAGATCAGATGGAGACAGTAGTTTCCTAGGTGGCTCTCAGTTGCCTTGAGTCAGCCAGTCCAAAACATTAGTCCCAGGATGTGAAGAGGCATTTACAATNTTTCCAAAAGTAGTTTAAGTCAGCTGAGAAAAGCATATGTGTGTTCCAAGCACTTTAGTATTTCTGGAAGTTCAAGACAGGGCTGTGCTGCTTTACCCATCCTTGCAATTTTCAGCATAACTTTCCATTTATCTGTTATCTGCAAGAATGCATCACAACTTTGGTGACTGTTTCTGTTGCAGCAAGTTTCTCTTTGTTAAGAGGTTGTTACCACTGTCAAGGCAGTGGTAGCAGGGGTTTACCTTTAAAAAGTAATCACAACAATGCTGAGATAAAAACCACACCACAAACCCCAAGCACCACCACAGAATGTGGCTCCTTCCATCCTAACCCCTCAAAGGCAGCTGACCAGATAACCACATAATAGGGGTCCTCGCCCTACTGCAAGCTTTGAAAGACTTGGGGTGTGAAAATTTTACAAAATGTGTATAAATTGTCATTGTCACACCTAGAACAACTTCCATGGTCACCCAGCAAATCTGCATAAATCTGCCATGCACTGCTCCCCCTAGTGCCCGGCAGTAACAGCCTTGGTCTCCAGGTTTGCACTTCCCTTGAGTTTTTACATATTTGCCATCTCTTCTGAAAGACCTCCTTTCCAAATCTAGCTGTAAGGGGCCCTGTAAAAAAGTTCAGCTGAGCAGCACGTTGGCTATAGGGAAGTGCAATGGCTTCCAAAGGTACACTCCTCCTACTGGAACACTGCCCATGAACACAGGCCATCTACAATCCTTGTATTTTCCTAAATACCTCCTGCAGTCTGGCATATGCCAGTGAAAAGTATCTGCCGCTCACAATCCTCCTCCTAGTACACCTAGAAGGGCAGGAGCATGGTTGTTACCTTTGTTGATGTTGAAGACAATAAACCTTCCCCAGCCACCCTGTGGGTCTGCAGTCCATACCACCAGCACGTGCACAAAAGCTTCACTGGGCCCTATCTACATCCACATCCTGGAGAATAGTCCAGTACCTCTTTTGGGTAACTGTGCTGCAGGAGGGACAGGGCTGGATACACAGAGGCATAGCAGATCCTAAGATCAGATGGAGACAGTAGTTTCCTAGGTGGCTCTCAGTTGCCTTGAGTCAGCCAGTCCAAAACATTAGTCCCAGGATGTGAAGAGGCATTTACAATCATAGAATAGTTTGGCTTGGAAGGGACCTTTAAACACCATCTAGTCCAGCCTCCCAGCAATAAGCAGTGACATCTTCAACTAGGTCAGGTTTTTCCAGGGAGGGGGTATCTACTGCTTCTCTGGGAAACCTGTTTAGACATGACTGAATTTGCTACTTAGCACCTGTCGGCTGAATTTACAGGTCAATGCCCTTGCAAGCCTCAGAACTGGGCTAAACTCCTTAACATACTTTTTTTTTTTTTTCTTTTAGGAAACTTGATGGCAAGTATTCTCAAGCATAATCCAAAGGAAAAGAAAACAACCCCCAAAAAGAAGTGATCAATGGGGTAACTGAACTTGTATCAAGAAGCAAAGCCACACACAATCCTACCCCAAAGTGGGCTGTCTCATCAGATCTGCTCTGCAGGGAGGTGTTTGCCTGCCTGCTGAGCTGCCTGAGCTGAGCCCCAGTTGCCTCTTCTGGCACATTGATGGAGAGAATATAACAGGGATGCCCACAGGCCTGGGGGAGTGACCAGACCAATAGATCGGCAAAGGAGGCATCAGAACAAATGAGGGAGCACATGAGCTGTGTTTCAGCTGAAATCTCTACATCCTGAATCACTGCAGCTTGTTTACACACCTAATGGGGAGTGGTGCAGATGGGAAGTGGGATTTAAAGCCATCACAGAACTTGAAAAATAGCACAGTGAAAATCATTGTTCCCCTTCTCAATTAGGAGGACAGGAAATGAAAACGCATGAGTGTAGAGGCTTTCTGCTTCAGCCCTGAGGGAATGACCCAGAGTCATGAGAATATAGGCCAGATATTGAAGCAAAGAATGAGAAGCAGCAGGAGACAATGAAATATAATTTGTGTGGATAGACTGTAGCAGTCTCTGCAGAAAGAATCGCAAAACATTCTATGGAGAGAATATTGCTGCAGGCAACTGCTCATCCATGAGCAGAAGTGGAAAACTGCTGGTGAGATGGAATAAAAGTCTTCACCTTGGCTTCACAGTGGACCGTACAGTATCATTTTACCAACATGGATATTGTTTTGAGTGATAACAGTAATTATGTTATTAACAGAGCAAAAAAACCCCATACATCATATACACATGGAAATTCTTTGCTGTGTCCTTAGGGAAACTTGCAGAAGTGTCGTTTTCTAACAGCTTGGAAAACAGTTTACTTGGAACTAGAAGGGAGAAGCACTGAAGACTGTGTGGAGAACCCTGGTGTATGGACCAAGGGATGAGCAAGCCCATTTCTCTTTGGAACTCAGTGTATCATGGAATGTATTTTTAAAGGCACAAAAATTCGCATAAGAATTTTCCAGTTTGCAAACAGTCAGAAGCAAGACAACAGGAAGAAAAGGGGATTATCACTATGGGGTAGCATTGGAAGTAGGACATGAAGAAAGAATAGGGCATGGGATGAAGGAAAAGCTACATTCCAGACAGGAGTTACTGCACATGGTGAAGGGAAGCTACTGCTTGAGGAGCAAGGTACTCAGGGATTGGGAGACAGTCAGGTTGGAGGAGGAAAGAAGTCAGCTCTGAGAGGCATATAAGGATGGGAGAGTGAAATCAAGACACAGAGAAGAGAAATGAGTGAGGATGGAAAAAGGAAACACGTGTTTGTGTGCAAAAATAGTTACAGTTGTAGGAAGCCTGTGGAAACAAACTGCTTGTTCCAGGTGTTTAACCGTAACCAAGTGTGGTATTTAGAAGAAACGCTTCTATATTGCAGTAACAATGTCTGTGTGAAGTAGGTGAGCGCTGACAGGGGAGCGAGGCAAAGATGCAAAGATTGAAAGGCAGAGGAGAAGTCTTTGGTGGCGTGGGACTAGAAGGAGAGCATCCTTGACACTGAGCTCAGATTTTGTGTCTCTTTGCTTGTGAATATACGCTGTGAGCGCCCCTGGCTCATCCTCAAATACACTTGGAATCACTGCTCAGGTCAAACTTCAGAGTGCTGCCAAACAAATGTACTGCAAAGTATTCTCTGGGCTCAACCCTTTTGAAATAAAGGGGTCAGTGTGTTCTAAGTTCCCAAGTGCCAAGAAGCAGAAAAGGAGAAGGGGTAATTGTAGGCTTGAAGCTATAATTATAGTAAAGAGAGAGGACTTGACGTATACAAACTGGACAGTGAGACTTCCTTCAATTGTTGTAGGGAGACATACACCAGCCAAGCTATGCTGGTAGCTACTCTTCCCCCAAAAATTAAATAGATGTGTATTAATCATCTCTGCCTTGGTGTAACTGACATGGTCATAGGGAGGTGAGGAAGGAGCAAGTTCCTCCAAAATAACTATATTGGAAAAAATATAACAAAATTACTTTCCTAACAAAACATTTAATTTTTAAAGAAAGACAACAAATTTTGGAACCCTTACAATACTGATTTGTTTTAAATCTTGTTTTCATTTAAAAAGCAGCCAAAACTTTGCACATGGAGTACATTCCCCTACACCTTTATTTGCCTTCCCAGCCAGTGATAGGTTTTGTAGTACTCAATCTTTGGTGTGTATTGTCACCATGATCTCCCAAAGATGTGCGTACTTGACACATGATTCTTTTGCAACCTTAATTCTCCACAGCAGCAGCTCTTCTTACTATAGGCTTTTCCAGGGGCCACTCTTGAGTTTATCTGGGGAGCAGTACGGGTTCATGTTCCAGGAGAGAGTTGCTCTGTTCTTTCAGCAATTCCCATTAGTTTTTATGGGGGATGGAAGAGATGATCCCACCTCAGTAGAAACCTCAGTAGATCTCAACATAGTTTATAACTTCATAGTCAAATCTCAGGAGTCAGATGTGTGTTTCGTAGGTGTATCATTGTTTGAACCTCCATATACTTTTGGGCTTTAGAATTAAAAGCATACTGCAGAAACTTTCTCCACTTTAAGTTACTTAACTTTGGTCCCAGAGACTTTAGCTGAAAATTTAGATCAACACCTGATTTAACTCAGGTTTAATTCTGAGTGTAATTTTAGAAAAGGCATAGAGTTGCAGGGTTTTGGAAAGTTTTGAAGAGAGTAAAGGTCTGCCAATATCCATGTGAACAGATCTTTAGCATTAATAGTGGTAGTCATTAAATTACTTAAAGTCATTAATCACTTTTTGAAGAAGAGTAAACCAACATTTAAGAATTTACTTACACAGTATAAGGTAGGAGTGAATCTATAACACAGCCCTGTTATTTTCCAATTATTTGACCATTACAAGGAGTCAACCCTAGTATGTCTGTCAGACACCACTAGCAGTCCTTTCTGTTTTCTCTTTGTGCAATCAGAAATGAAATTTTAATCTAATATATTAAACATGATTTAGAAGCTGATTTTCTTGCTTTTTTCTGCACTAAAATTAGTATTATAGACATAAATAAGCACCCAGGTTGAAATGCTTGTAGAACAGGTTACAAAAAGTTTCCACACAGAGCGAGACTATCATATAAAACCAGTGTGGAAACCCCAAGTTGCTAGTTACAAATATGCACGTACTATAAGTTAATACTAGTTGCTGACCATGGGCCATCTGCAGAAGTCTACTGTAGATGACTGCAGCGTCTGTTGTGATAGACTTTACAGAAAAAATCTTTGCAAATTGAGCATCAAAAGTGATGTCAGAAAGCCTTTCATCTTCCTGTCTGTGACAGCAAACCATTAGGTAGGAAAAGAAATACAGCACTACACCAGTTATGTGCAAAAGCTAATGCTGACTTAGCTATAATGTAGTCAGGGGACAAATGTTAAATTAAAAAGTCATTCCGATTGTCTTATAATTTTCCCCAGAGCCCACAAACCACTTCCTTTTCTACCCATGTGTTCTTCCCCATCCTTGCAGTAGACAGAAGGCTGATGCCTCTGTGTCAGGCAGGCATGAAGGCAGTTGCTGTAACTTGCTGTCTCCTCTGCTTTCAGTTTGAAGCCCTGTATGGTGAGTAACATTTTGAACTATTCTCCTTGAAGTAGGTGTCTCTATAGAATATAACCTAGCCAGCGATGGGAGACAGTAAATGAGGCATGATAGTAAGGGGTTGGAGGAATAAAGCTAATGGAGGGTAACAGCTGCAAAAAGACTGCTCTCAACTTTAATATTACTAGAGTTGGTGGGAAGAGAATTCATGCCAGCATAGGACATTTGCTCTGAAACTAAAAACTACAAGTTTTCATTGTTTATGTTCTTTAGCTCATCTGCTCAGTGTTACCCTTTAGCTGTTTAGATTGTAGTGCTCCAGCCAGCTTTCCTTGATGGATATAAGATCTCATAGCAGCATGACAGTGAATAATAAAGAGAAACCAAGTTATCAATATTAAACCTGCTCTCATCTGGGCAAGGAATTTTTATACGATGAAAAATTTATATGGCGTGGAAGAGTAGATGAGATAATTTTGGTGCAGGCTTGAAACACAGACTTAAAAAGAAGCATGGCATTCCTATGCTGTGTTTGAGAAGGTGCACAGTGACAGCACCAATTTCATTCCAGCCTTAAATATGGATGTAGCATTTAACAAGATTTAATGTTTTATCCTAGCTGTACAAAGTAAAATATCACTAAAGAGCTTTATTTGCAACCTCTCTGAAACCCCCATATTAGTGGGTCAGCATGGAAATATAGATAGTAACAGATTAAGAAGAGTCTTTTTTCCTATACATATTCTGTCCAAGGATTTGGCATGATGTGTCATATAAGTAAGATCTGACATTTAGTGTGCAGTTACTAAACACCATTGAAATATGCTCCTTTGATGGCCATGCCAAGGGCTACTAAATATTTGTTTCTGAAATTCTAGTGAAAAGGGATAGAATTTAAGTACTCCTGAGGTTTCAGGAAGAACTTCAGCTTTGCTGTAAATAAAAACTAGTTTTCAGTTCTTTAGGTAACGTAGATACATTTTTGAAGGCTAACTAATACATAATACATTAATGAAGGCTAACTAATCCATACTAATGGATAGTATGCTGAGTTTTCAGATAGAATGAAAAGATGGGAGAAACCACAAAAAAGAGTAATTGTAATCAGTAACTCCAAAGGGAGTTCTCCTTGGCAAGTTGTTCCTAAATCTACTAACAAAAAAATCCTTTCAGTTTGGTTACTTCTCACCTAGTTCATTTAGCACGAATACCTGACCAGCATGCTTTCACACATGACTGAAGCTATCTAGAAAGCCCTTCCTCGTGGGAAGAAATAAACTGTAATTTTAAGGCTGCAAATAATTTTTTATTCTGTTTGATACCAGCATTTCTCTCTTCTTTCGCTTCCTTCAAATATGGAGGATAGGATTTGGGCAGGGGACTGGGGAAAGGAGATGACAAGAGAAAGAGACTGCATGTAAGAAGAAATGGTATCTCTCATGTTTTTTGTCTTACAGTGTTGTCAGCATAACTTGTGATCTCTGGATGTAAATAGGTCACAGGAGGTGATATATATGTGTGCATGTGTGCATTATGATTTGATAACCCAATTGTGATAAAGAAATTGTTTATAAGAGCAAGGAGCCTCTCTGTTGCCTGCAGAGAAATACAGGCATTGCCTGCAGGCCATGGGATTTTGGAGTACAGAGCTATAGGTGGGATTCCATAGCACTTGAGACTCTTGCTATGAAACATTGCACATGAGCTTTTGCACACCAATGTTTGCAAAGCGTTATCATTCTTCCTGTTGTCAAGACAGGAGGAAACCATGGTAATTTCTTAGAAGGGCTCTTGAAATAACATCAACACTGGGTGTTCTTTCCGTGGTGTATTTCATATGAATTTCAGTATTTCTCAACATAAGTTATACCGTAGAAATAATTCAAATTAAAGATGGCTTCCTAGAATAAATCTGGCCATTACTGCTTTGCCCACAAGCACTCCTTCCTCACTTAATCCTGGATTCCTGAAAGATAGAAACATGTTAGTTTTAGGCATATGACTAATGACACTAAATTGAGTTTCATCTTTCAGAGTGCCTTGAAAATTTGAAACTATAGCAACTTAAAAACTGTGTGTAGTTTCATTATGCATTTAGCATTAACAAAACAAATGTGTATGTTTTAAAAGGCAAGATCTGCAATTTCCTTGCTCATCTTCAGAGGCAGACACAAGTGAAATTATGCTTCCTCTTTTTATCAGCTTAGTTTTCTGAGACCTGGGGAAGATCATACAAACAGCAAAAAACCAAGTGACAGTATTCTATTCTCCTACCCTAAACCAAGCTTGAAAAGGGATTGAAGGTGGTTTTTAAACTTCTGTTAGGACCAAAATGCGTAACAGATCAGTGATGTTTTCAAATATTGCTGGGTCTTCCAAAGAGCAACTAGAAGCTCAAAAATGCAATCCCATTAACATGAAAATAATACACTTTCCACTGGCCTCAGTATCCAAGCAGACTACCACAGAAATTTCCAAACTTCTGCCAAAAGGCTTTCCTGCTGCACTAGAGATGAAATAAAGGTGGAAATGGACATGACTGCAAATACAGTTATACACAAATGTACACTAACTAAAGATTAGTTTCCTCTTGTCTCAAACCTTTATATGCAATTGAATCACCTCTTTTACGAAAAATATAAAAAAAATCTAACAGCCTTATGTAAGCATTTTTACTGCTGAATGAGAGAAATTCTTCTGTTCAATTTCAGCAATACCATAATGTAGACTTTTATTCACATATTTCTGAGGTAGAATTAAGTCAGTCAATCTTTCAATATTGTTGGATGTTTGAACCCTGGTTTCCTATCTCACATCCCACTAAATGTATGTTCATTCTGACTGGAGCTTGGCAAGAAACATCCCAAATGTGTCTGGCCATTAACAACAGAGTGCTATAGGTCCGTATGACTGAATGGGTACAAATGGGCACGGAAGATCAGCAAGAGGAAGTTGCAACTTTTTAGTATTCAGCAAGTGCATTCAAATTAGGAGCTGATGCAGAGTAACTAGTGAGTTGGAAATTTAGATCAGCTCTCACCCATTGTGGTCATTCTGTGTAGACAATTCTGTGTTTTAATATCAGGCACTGTTAATCTAATTCTAAAATATGTTGTCTTTCTCCTACGCTATACACACTCTTCTGTATGGATATTTGTTTCAGAGGAATACTAATTGCATCACATTTACCAAAATGCTCATTCAGAGAAATGTATTACTAAGCCTTCCTTGAAAACAGGCCTTTTAGGCTTCTGGGTTGGAGAGAATACAAAACGATCTTTCAGCTTGCCACAAGGTCACATGAGCTAAATGCTTAATGACCTCTCTCTGCCCTTTTCCATTAAAAACAAGGATTAAAACCATGATCTCGCACAAACATTTTAACCCACGTGGTACAAAAGGGCAAATTCATTAAGTAACAGCCAAATTGAACTATTCTCGGAGCCACAGAGAAAACAAATCTGAAGTTGTTACTTCAAGTTGTTACCTCTGAGTATGGTTGTCCCCTGCTCCTCTGGGACTTTGAAGGAATAGGGCACCACTTGGCTCTGTAGCTGCCCTGACTGAGTCAACATCTGCCTTTCTCTCAGATGACGAGTGGCAAATGTAGAGGTTTCACCTCCAGGCAGATGCTTCTCAAAAGTATCAGATAAGTTTTTGCATTCATCATGCTCCCTACTTTCTGCGTACATTTTTTTCCTCCCTTCCCTAAATAATTTGTTGGGTGTTTGGCCAAATTCTAAAGGTATATGTTACCAGACTACAGGATGTCAAACTACGGAGTATTTTTTAAATGACCTTTATCTCAAATGCTGTTCTCATAGCAACAGTTTTCTTTCCTCATGCAACACATAACTCATCAAGAATTATTTCTTTATTTGACCTTTGCTTTCATCTTTTCAGACTATATAATATTTTAAGGGTTTCCACTTTCTGACTGCAGTGGTTCTAGCACTCTGTTTCACCGTGGCTTGGCAAGCTGCGTGTTTTCTCTGCCTTATCTTCACACCAGCGATACAGGATGCTAAATACCTTGTCTGTTATCATACACTTAAGTAACAGTCCTGAGAGAAGTACAGATATTAGAACTGTCTCTGAATTAGATAAGGGCACTGACTGTGCACAGTAAACCAGGAGGAATTTGATAACTAGGAAAATGGTACATCAGTCAAGAAGGGATAATGGTTTCTATTGCTCTCTAACTGAGCAATGCAAAGCGTCTTCCAGAAGTCCATTAGCTTCTGTGTCACACTAAAGATATCTTAAATGAGTACCATTCATTTCAATGCCCTTGCCAATGGCAGTAACTGGGGAGCAAGAATCCAAAAAAGAAAAAAAGCATAAACACTAAAAGATCGAAAGAATTGAGATCATACAAAGGCACCAAAAAGACAATGATCTTATGTCCCCGTGCATTTACAGGCCAAATGTCAAAGCAAACAGTGCCTTGGTGCCTTGGGGAAAAGATTGTTTGTACTATGCAAACAATGCAATACCTGGAACAGCTGGGGGTCTACCCTGTGTGGATCTATCTAGACTACCATGTAGCTGTAACAAGAATGGCAGAGTGCAGCAAAGTCTTCAAGTATTTCCCCTGTATTTCTTTGGCATCATAAAATCCTGATGTAGATCTATTTCATTCTAAGCAGCATCTGAAGAACTTACTCAGACTACCAGAAAACAGGAACAGCAGATAGAATGTTTTTTTGTTTATCTGCCTATCTGAACATTTAATTTTAGGGGACTGCAAAAAGAAAAAATCCAAATGAAACACAATCAGACTGTGCTATGTTGTCAGTACTGACATACAAACCATTATGAAGTGTTGCCATAGTGTTTGATGATGGAGGCAGTGGTTTAAAAAACAAAACCAGAACAATTATTAAAAATGTGTCTGTGTTCTGTAATCAAGATCACCTATAAAGAGTAAAAGTTTCTATTGGAAAAGGAACGTAACCATATGCACCGCTTGAATGTTTTCTTGATTTATGTATTGGAACATCATCCAGATAATTATAAGATGTCTCGGTGCTGTGTCAAGCAGTGAGGGAAGCAGAACAAACATTGATGGAAATGAGTACTTTGGTCTGGGAAAAATATAATGCTGGCTCATTGCAAAATCACGATCATGAGAAATCAAAAATATGCTCTTATTTTAGGCAGATTTCCTTAGTATCTTGGTGAAAGAGTCTTACTTTCATGATGGTTCTATTTCTGACGTACATGTATTACTTTGCAAAGGTGTTTTAAGAATGTGTGAACGTGATATGTGTGATCAACATAAATTCTTGCCTTGGGCATTTTCTTTCTACTTTGATTTTTTATATTTAATTCTTTTATCATATCATATGGCTTTAGAGTGTATCACAGAAAGGATTGGATACGATAATGATACAAATTGTAAATAGCTTTAGTGTCTTAACATTGCATGGTTAATTTCCTGTTCCAGCATCACTTTTCTTGAATTTTAAACAGAAAATAACTTTGTATTTTTCAGGAGCTCTCAACTGCTTATCACGTGCATGCAAAAATATAGGTAAGATGCATTTGCTTAATTTGGTTTACGGTTTTAAATGCTTTTCTACATCAGAAAATACTGCCCTTAAAGAAAAAAAAGTCATTTTTCACTGCACATTTTAACATTTTTGTCTGAAGGAGTTTTCTGTGCTATTCTCTGCTGACTTTACAAAGTCAAACTGTGAGGTAGCAGGACATCTTCAGTCAGTTCACTTTCTTTGCTTCTCCAAGAAATTTGTAAAATGAGAGTTGCACAACTCATAGAGATTTTGGGAGGGTCAATTGTGATTTCTGGGTTGCATGTGGGTGCACGCACACAGTAACATTTGTCCTCTATTCCCTCCATTATCTGAGCGATAACGGTGCTATAGCCATCTAAGTAATCAGGCTGAAACTTTAGGCCATGTCTCTAATCACTATCTATTCCACAAAGACAAGTCAGGTCCTGTGGTTAAGGCAGTCACGTAGGAGCTTGTGGTTCACATCCCATTTTAAATTTTCAGCTACATCATCAAACCAGCTGGGTCGCCGAGCCCAGAATGTGGTGGTGAACAGAGTTACATCCAGCTGGTGGCTGCTTACAAGTGGGGTCCCCACTTGCACCTTCAATAAATTTGCAGTTAACACCAAGCTAGGTGGAAATGTTGGGTGGGAGTATAGGAAGGCTGGACAGGCTGGATCAATGGGTCGAGATCAACTCTGTGAGGTTCAACAAGGTCCAGGGCCAAGTCCTGCACTTGGGTCACAACAACCTAGGCAGCTCTGCAAGCTGGGGGAAGAGTCTGGAAAGCTGCCTAGTAAAGGTCCTGAGGGTGCTGGTCAGCAGCCAGCTGAACATGAGGCAGTGTGTGCCCAGGCGCCAAGAAAGCCAGTGGCATCAATTACTGTATCAATTACTCTGTGGCCAGGAAGATCAGAGCAAACACTGTCACCCTGTACTCAGCACTGGTGAGGCCACACCTTAAATCATGTGTCCAGTTTTGGGCCCCTCACTACAGGAAAGACATTGAGGTGTTGTAGTGGGTCAAGAGTAGGCAACAGAGCTGATGAAAGGAGTGGCTGAGGGAGCTGGGGCTGTTTAGCCTGGAAAAAAGGAGGCCCGGGGAGAACTTTTAATTTTCTACATCTACCTGAAAGGAGTCTGCAGCAAGGTAGGGTTCTGTCTCTTCTCCTAAGTGACAAGTGGCAAGACAAGAGGAAATGGCCACAAAGTGCATGAGGATTTAGAGACTGGATATTAGGAAAAATTGCTTCACTGAAAGAGCAGTCAAGCATTGGAACAGGCTGCCCGGAGAAGTGGTAGAGTCATCACCCCTGGAGGGATTTAAAAGACACACTGGTGTGGCACTTAGGGACATGGTTTAGTTGCGGACTTGGCAATGCTGGGGAAATGCTTGGATTTGATGATTTTAAAGGTCTTTTCTAACCTAAATGATTTTATAATTGCATGTTTAGTAGGGTACAGATTATGAACCATAAACCAGAGATAATTATTATCATTATCATCTTTGTCCCACTTGTTTTTTCTATGAATAAGACAATTTGACACTGAAGTAGGGATTTTATGTCTATATAGTATTTGGTCCAGGGGGCCTTTAAACAATATCTAGTAACTGATATTGTAAGTAATATCAGTAACTTCACAATTTAGTAGCTTTAGTAGGAATTAATATTATCAAAATCACTGATCTAATGCTAACAGTAATCTCTCCAGCCTTAGCACAGGTAAAGGCCAGGTCTCATTTATTTTGTCAGTAATGTCCAGCACGACCAGAGTAATACACTGGTGTCTCATTGTGAGGGCTACTCTTCACTGCCAGACCATTCTGAGTACCTACATGCCTTAAATTACAATCATGTGGTTCATTTGTTTTGTTTAAATGAGTTTCTTAGTGCTTTAACGATTCCTTTCACTGCCATATGCGTGACTATACTTACTTTTTTCATGTCTTCAGCTCAGCCCCATGTTCCTGATGCCCAGGTGATGGTGGAATTTGAAAATGGAAACTTCGATTTCACATTCCCTAACCCCCAAAATGTGCAGGAGTTCAGCATGACCCTCTTCAAAGGGCATGAACAGAAGGAAATCTGTGCACTCCATTTGAGCGGAGAGAATGCTATCCCCTACAGTAATGTCACCTACTGTCAGACAAAGAATTCAACAAACAGCACCACTTTCATTCTTAAAAATCTGGAAAGAGAACATATTGATGTTTATACCTACTACCTGGAGATATTCTTACCCCCTCCTTACATAGAATGCTGTCTGAAAGAAACCTATTTATACATCCCAGGTAAGTGTAGTTCTATTCTCCCCTCATTCAGTTTACAGATAAGTAGACACTGGGTATAGCTATGCTGCAGTGAAAAATGTGACTACATTTGCACAGCTTATTCCAGGCAGCTTAAAACTTAGCAGTGGGGCTGTGTTGGCACTCTGCTTAGCATGTCCTCTGCATAATTGTTCATCTTCTTGGGCAGATTTTGCAGCCATGCTGAGCTTTGCGTAGTGGTGGTGGCAGCCAAGTTAGCTTCACTACAGCTTCTAGAGTACTGCAGGGGTTTGCCTGCAACAGTGATTTTTCTTCTCCATTTTTAAAGTTGCTGAGTATAAATGTTAAGATTAGGTCTAGCCAGTGGGGAAAAATCCATTCTAAGAGTATCTTCAAAAGCCTAGGATTACAGAAAATCGATTGTCAAATATCCATTCTAGTAGGGGTATATGGAGCTCTGGGATGCCATTGAGGTGTGGAGAAGATGGTGTTCACCTCTGTGAAGCAGACTTTCAGCTTTAGGGCCTCCTTATGCAGAAGAGATCCAGAGCTGTTGAGAATTTTTGGCCATTTACTGAGAAGGGCTTGGACTAACTCCAGGAAACTAACTTCCCAGGTTTTAGTTTTGACCTGGCTTTCATTCAGTGGCTCTTTAAACTGAAAGAGTTAAGGGTGGTTTTGCTCACACCAGTTCTTGGTTCTGCATAAAGTTCAGTTGCAGCATGGTACTGCCTGTTGTGCTTCCCTTGCTTTTTTCTCTTCCTCTCTTCCAACACCAGGAATAAACAAAGATAGAAACTGAAATGCTACAGCAATTATGTGGTTGAGTCAAGTTGTCTCTCAATCCCCTCTATATTTAAAAAAGCTTCTCAGAATCAAGCTGTGACATTTGGTTTTGTCTGCAGTGTCCATTTCCACTTGTATGGATAGCCAGATGCTCAGAGGTTTTTCTAAATGTTTTACACCCTGTGGTGTTTTTTTCCCAGAAATGGGCAAGGGTAATCTTGAGTACCTCAGCTTGCCTCCCTGTCCAAACAAAGGTTTACCTTTCTTTGGACCAGGCTGCCCTGTAAATCACCTGCGGTACTTACTGCATATAAGCATATACTGCATGTAAGTGTAAACCTTGTTCAGATCTGAAACACCATGTTGGAGGCTGGGATTTTTATGGCTTTTCCCTTTTCTTTCTCAGCCTGTTCTCAAGCCTGGCTTGGTTTCTTTTCAGTCTACACTTTCAGCACTGTGTACCAGCTGTTTCCCCTCTCTTTCTGAAAAATTGCCATCTTCTGCTTCCTCCTGAATACACTTTTCTAAGGTAGCAATTCAGGTCAGCAACATCCTTCTTCAGAAGTTGCTTTTGCTAATTTATTAATATGAAGAGGAAAAACAACTGAAGTTATCTGCAGAAGGCAAAAATGAAAATTATCAGTAATGACTTTTTTTTCCTCCTCGTCTTCAGACAGGGAGAACTGCTTTTCACTTGGGTTCATGTCATGGATAATTATCAGCCTGATTATTTTTGCCATTTTCTGTGTCTCCTGTGTTGTGGCCTGTTACTTAAGGAACAAGGTAAGCAAGTATATGAGAGTATGCAGAACCCTTCTTCCAAAGGTCATGAATGAGATTTAGAGAGTGGGACAGGCATATACTAAGCATGTGCTAAGCATGTGTTTTTTGACAAAAAGACTGAGTTAATAATTTACCGCTGAAATTCAAGTCACTGATGACAGTAAATCAGATTTAATTTTTCTAAGACAGAATCGTTTATTGATTCAAATGTTTGGAACCAAAGGAAAGAGGAGAAATGCTGCACAGGTCAGCAAACTTTGGTAAGCAGTTCACCTGATTGTTTTCTTTAAGAAGGGGAAACAAGCAGCACTGTTCTGCAGGAAAACCACTTAGATGTGACTCAGGAGAGAAGGAAGACCAAGGACATTATCTATTCTTTTGAGCAATGTGTGTTTTAATTTTCAGTTTGTTTTATTCCAAGTTTTCTATGTGAGTTTGATGTCTGCTCTGACCTTAATGTTCCCACTGAGAACAGAGTAACTGTCCTACTTAATGAACAAAGGCAGGAGTGGCAAAGGTAAGTGACCACATATTAAAGTCATGACATCTTCTCTCCGTTGGCAGAATCAGAGGCGTGAATCCAGCTCCCATGAGTACAGCAGTGAATACATGCCCATGGCAGCAGTCAACGCAGCTAAGAAAACAAGAATCTGAGGTTGTGTGAAGCCCGGCTGTACCTCTGCTTGTGTCTGTTGCAAGGCTTACTCTGGGAGGGGAAGAACTGCTTGCTGTGCCTGCCATTGATTGTGGATGGGTGGGTGACTGGTGGGGTTGTTACAATAGCTTGTTATGGAGTTCATGTGCCACGTTGCAGCAAGACAAAACTAAAAGCAAAATCTCTGGAAACCTCATGAATCATAACGGTGGGTTAGTTTCTAGAAATGCCACTGCTTCACTTCTGTGCAAAGTAATGATCTTACCCATGAGGAAGAGATGCAGAACTATTTTGTTCAGATTCTTGAGATGCTGCATGGTACAAAAATCTCTGTGGGGAAGTGATTTACTTGATTTATGAGTGTTACTGGCTATGGGAAGATATTCTTCAGAGAATGAGGAACTTCCTAACTACCTAAGCCCTACAGAAGCTACTACACAAGCAGTTTTGGATACAGAACAGAAACAGAATTTGAACTTATTCAGGCATATGGATGCTGCACACTACTGATCTCCATTTCTATTCTAGGTAAGTTGCTTGTGGCATGGAAATTTTGGAAGCAGAGTTTTCCAGCTACTTGAATTTGGACAATGGGAAATCAGCACTTCCCCACCTTTCCCAGCCTCCCTGAGCTCTCATGGCCCTGTGCTCAGTCATGGGACACCCACTGTAACTGCTCTGAGCTGTGTTTTGCTCTAGCCTGCTTTGTGACCTGGCACCTCCTGATGCACTGACTCGGACATGAAATGATAACAATGTGTTAAAGGTGTCAGCTTTTAGCTGAAGAAAATGTAAAGTTCCTGTAGTCCAGCTACAGAGAGAACTTTTATTTTCTAGTCTCCTTTATGACAAAGTTTCCACTGGGGACAAGAAAAAAAAAAAAAAAAAAAAAAAAAAAAGAAGAGAAAGACTACCTCCAAAGCCAATCCTTGTGGTACAGCCACAGTGCCATGTATTGCACATGCCCTTTTACGGTTAGGGTTAATTTAGCAGGGAAACAAAACCTGAGAGAATACAGCAGAGACTTCTCCGTGACACACTGCAGAGTGTTAGTGCATCTGCATTTTTCATATTTGTGCTAGCAATACATCTTTGCCATTCACACCCTGGGACTCCTCTTATTTAACTAAATCCTGAATGCTTTTACTAACAGAAGAATATATCACAAGATGGATATATTGTAAGATTGCAATTGCTCCTTAGGTCAGTTCAAATGTACAAAGATCTGTCCCTCAACTAGGAGGCACAGTCTCTCCTATTTGTGTCTTGCAGCACAAACACAACACAGTCCCTCTGGCCAGTACTTTCATGGGCTCTGCATTGCAGTTATCTTCCTCCTGTGGTTTGACATGAAACTTTCACCACTCCCCCAGGGGGTTCAGGGGTTACTTGACCTGCCTCAAATTGCTCAGAGCCTTCAGTATGAAAGAGATGACGAATCCTTCATGCTCCATATGAAATCCATCAAAACCCTGACCATAAATGACCAGCTATGAACCCAGCCTGCATATCTTGCCAGACACCTTTGGGCTGCTGGAACCAGAGCAGTATCTTGATTCTGAATCTCTCTGTAATACATTAGAAAACCCCAAATATTGCTCAGAGGACACTGTTGAAAGAGACACACAGCCTGCTTGTCAGGCAAACAGAAGGCTGGTTTCACATTTGATAGGGCAAATGGGGATGAGGAGGAAATAAGCAGGTACATCAAGAACAGGGTTTTCCCCAACAAACACCTGGATACACAGAATGCTGCAGAGGGAAGGTGTGAACTGCTAACTGTGACATTAAGCAAATGAAAATCAGTAAAGCATCAAAAGTAGCGGGGACTGCCAATTACACAGCCCTGCTCAGCTAACCAGCTCCTAGGCAGAGATGCAGAGTGGAACCCTGGTGTTTGGGTCACATTACATTTTCTCCCACCATTCTTTGAGAACTTTCTTGACCCCCCCAGCAAACTAAGCTCACTGTACATCCATAAATACATTTATGTCACTATTTTAAAAAAAATGATGAAATTATTGTGTTTGAAAATTATTGGGAAAAATAGCAAACATCTGCAACCTATGAGAAGAACTGGATGCAAGATCCAGTAACAGTGGAGAGTTTTGGAACCTTTCACAAGACTGAGAAGGAAATTCAAGAAACAGAGTTTCTGAAAGAAGGAAAAACTTGAGGGTTGCCTTGGGATGCTGCTGGATAAACAACAAAGGATGGAAGTCTGAACAAAGCAGTTCAAAATACATATATCCTGCACTGGAGAGCTAAATGATTTATATTCATTATAAAAAGCTTGTGGAAGTCTCAGGTTCCATTACTCCTTTCTTCTTTTTGGAAAAAGATGTTTTTATTCTTAATGTTTATTCTTAATAAAACATATTTTACCTATGCCATATGTGTCCATAAGAATGTTCATGCATGCATGCCTGTCATGTGAAAGAATTAAGCCCACTAAAATCCACAGCACAATGGGGAGAGAGTGCAGGGCAACTTATCCCTGTATAGCATTTTAGTGGGAAACAGGAAAAAGACTTAGGAAAAAAAATATTAAAAAACTGAAAACCAAAAATTTGGACCTGTTTCTAGGCTGTGAGGTGATGACAGTATTTGGATGTGTTTATTTCCTATTATTTTCATGAGAAAGTGCTTTTTCATATTGCTCCAAATCTTCTTCCTTTCCTTTAATCCCTTATGCAGTATGCTTATAATGTTCCAGATTATTTTGGGACATATTTCAATTTCTTTCTGCCCTTTTCCAATACCTCCAAATCAAAAAGAAGCTGGAAGAAGATAAACTATGACAGAACGGGGGAACGGGGGAAAAAAAGAAAAAAAACTATGTGAGAATAACATAAACTGAGTCTATAGACACTGTGACAAGAAAGGAGTAAAATAAAAGAAAATAAAGAGTAACAGTCAGTAAAACTAAACAAAAAGCCTGATATTCTACCAGGTCATAATTTCAAAAAGTAAATCTCTCATTGAAAACTCCCAGTTCTGGGAAAAGACTATTTCTGGAAGAAGGATAAATGATAAACATAATTTAAACATCTGCATATCTTGAGATGGTTTGAAAGGCTAACCTTGATATGTATTTTGCAGATTTATCTTCCCAAGCTGAATTATGAACCCAAGTATGAATGCTCTTGGAGTTTAATGATTAGTTTTAAGACTGCAATTTCATATCTAATATATAGGATAGGGGATGAAATGACACTAAGAGGAAAATTTTCCCTTACTATAGGTATTTCATTGACTTCCAAGTTCAAACAGTTCTGAATTCTATCATATTTCTTACAGGCTTTAAGAAGCTTATTTAAGGCTGGGGAAAAGAGGTCACCAAACTTGAGTAAAGCAAACAGATGAATCAAAATGAGAATTGGTACTGAAGATACCACACACAATTATTCATGAGTGTTTTATAATGTGGGAAGTTGCCTATACATTTGAATCTATGAGTTGCCATGCAGAAAAATACAGAAAAAACCCAAAACCAAAACCAAAAAATCCCCAACAAGTATTTGGAAATATTTACTTAAAAATAAATCCATGTGGTCAGTAGGGACTTTTGCCCATACAAGATTTACTGGGAAGCTGGATTTAAATGTCTGCCTTTGTTGGACTTCAACTGCAATGAGACATTCTGTATACCCAAGTTCCTCACATTTTCCAGTCCATCATGGTGATAGCAGTCTACCTACTGAGATAAAAACCTCCCATTTCCATGAGAGATGAAAGTTCATATTTATGTTCTGTGATTAGGAGTTCAATTCAGTGAGTGGGGTTGCTTGGAGAAGAGGGAGAAATAGGAAGGATTAAACAACTTTTTTGGCAAAATGAACTGGACAGGTATGAACTGGAGATATGAATAAGAGGTCGGGGGTGAACTTCATTTAAATGAGCTATTCAATTCCTTTTGGGAGTAATAAGATCTTGCATGGCTTAAGATAAATTTTTAAAAAGAGACAAATCAGCTCTGATTATCAACAAGAAAGATTTAGCTGCTGCACACATCAAGCATAATCATTTTAAAAACTGCAGACATTAACAACTTTGAAATATCGAACATCCTCCACATATCAAATCCTGCAACGCTCCTCCCAGTTTGTAGTGCACTGCTGGCAAATCCATCACCAGTGGTATTTCATCCCCTGTCCCAATGCACTACAGCAGCAAGTTTCACTGTAGCTTATATATATTGTATTGCCACCTCTCAAAATTGAGGCCAGGATTCAATGTCTGGATCGTGCAAAGACTTGCAAAGGGGAATTCCCTTTCCACCTGATGAGAAGGAAGGATCGGTTGCTGCCTGAGGGTTCTTCTGGAAAAATCTGTGAAACACTGAGACAAGTGGAAATTACGTGAGCTGCAGCTGATGAGGGCAGGAGGGAGCACATTGCCTTCCAAGGGTGGCAGTTTGAACACACTCTGCAGTATGAGGGCACTGCCTGGGCTCCTCAGGCTCCTGAGGCCAAACAGGAGGGGAAGAAGCTCAAAACTGGGATTCTCAGTCCTTTAGCTGGCTACTTTCTTCCACAAACTATAAGTACTTGCTTTTGTCTATTGAGTCAAATAATTCTCCCTTTGAAAAACAACAGCCTCTGCAAAAAAAGCCCCTGCCTATGGGGATAGGTAGCTTCCAGAGAAATGCCTGACATCCACCCAGCTGATTGACAAAACCTTAGCCACACAGCAACTTCTATGACCTACAGACTTTCTGTAGGCTACAATAAGCAATCTTTAAGGCATACCTCCAGAGCAAAAAGTGCTTCTTAAAAAAGCCATGTTTTTTACTCAAAAAGCTGTGGGGTGTTTTTTGATTAAAACATGCAGACAGTGAATAAGGATCTCTTTCAAGCAAAATATATATTTTGCTGAATATATTTATTCAGCAAAACACTCCCTGGCCTGGGCCTTCATCTGTATGAGGGTCTGATGCAGACACTGTCCTCCCAAACACTTTCCCATGGTTTTCCATCTATGAAGGAGCTGCTCAGCCCCTGACAGGGCTGTGCTGTCAGCCAAACAGGCACCCTCAGTGGCCTGCAGCAGCTGGCCTGGCCAAGGAGCCACATCAAGGCAGTGCAAGGGATGCTGCTGAGCATCTTTTCTGCATTTCCTTCTTTCTTTATCACACTGTCAAGGCAAAGTGGTATGAAGCATTTCCTACTATACCATCACCAGCTTCAAAAGCTAAAGAAAGTTTCATCTGCATCAGGAATCCAACCCAGATGAATCAGGCCCTGTTTTTTCTTCCTACTAACTGGGTAGGCAATCTTTCTGTTTCAAGATCAAAGAAGAAAGTATGTTCTTTACTGGAAAATATAGACGTATGAAAGAAAACAACCACCCATGTTGACTAGTGGCTCATGATTCATACATTCCACTGAAAATTTGAGTGAGAGAAATATCCTTTTCAGTCAAGATGAAAAAAAATGTTTTATTTAGTGAGAAAATAGACCTCTGTATGTTTTAAGAAAAATCCTGCCACTAGGCAAAATTATTAAATAAAAGTCTCCAAATGAGACCCAAATGCCTTCACAGATCCCAGCACACAGATCCCTGCTCTCCTTCTGTAATTAGAACTAGCCAAAATGTCTTGCAGAGACTTGAACAGTGTTCTGGTAATGGTGACCTATTTCCCTTTCCGTGACAGAGTGTTCAGTTAGTAGACACCAATAACAAGAGCTGTGAAGAAAAACAAGCAGAGAAACATTGCTACAGTTTAGGTGGCAGAATAAAACACAGGCAGTGGATTTTTTAAATGCAGACATTCAGTCTGGGATGGCTCATCAAAGCATCCCATCAGGAAGTGGTGGCCACCCCACCATGGCCATGGAATCCTCTCTCAATCATTTTTAAGGTACACTTTCTCTGCTTTCTGTGGTGATGGCAAATGCAGATAAAGAATCTCAGTCTAGAGAAAGGGCAACAAGGGTAATTTTCAGACCTTTAGGTGCAAATGAGCAATCCACAAAGGACCAGCTTGTCTCTGTGGCACCTCAAGCTGTTCGGAGATGTTGTCCTGAGAATCCAGTAGCAGAAAAGTGATATTCCTTTGCCTACATATCGTAGGTCCCTGAAGCCATACTCCAGCAGCTCAATTCACAAGTGTTGTCACGGGATAAATGGCTTTAATGTCAGAAAGGGATTTTTAAAAAACAGATAGGGCATATACCTGGAACATGGCTCATTCTCCAGTAAGATGTTTGAAACACCCCAGTGATCTGAAGCACTCAGGCTTCCCCAGCCCAATTAGAGCTGCCTGGCTTGGGCAGAGGATGCCACAGCTGCTGAAGTACTGCGGTGTCACCCCAAGGGCCTGGGGACAGCTCTTCACCAGTGACTTCCCTGCAGCTGGTCCCAGGCTCGGAGCAGGGATGGAGAATGTTCTGCAGTCTAACGGTTGCACCCTCACAGTACCATCCCAAGGACTGTCTGTGAACTCTGTGAAGAATTCAGGGTTAAAGTACCAAAACCAGATTTTTAATCAGAACCATGGCTTTGCCTTTCCCAGTGACTGCCAGTGATTAGTGGACTGCAGAGGTTTCTCTCTTCCATCTCTCCCTCACCTCACTGAACTTCAGCCTATTTCAGGTCATTTCAATTACCCCTCATGGGAGGGATTATTTGATAACCAGGTGTATGCTCAGTAAAATGCTCCACATTGGATGAGCCACATGCTACTGACACAATTATAAATCACCTAATTAGGCATTTTGCAGCTGGATGCTGGCTACACTCTGTGCCTGCAGAGACAGTGTCCCATATCTGCCAAGGGCAAAGGGACACCTATGAAAATTTAGAACTTTGGGAGGGTTTTATGCAACCATCTTATACATCATTGTCTGGTATCTTGTTTCCTGTGTCTCCTGTGTCACTGACTGATATGCTGTAAGGAAGTTCCAAAGCATGTTTAGTGCCACCCCAGTTACTGCCCCTCATACAGGCAAAATTCAGGCTGGCAGTAAGATTTTAGTGAGTGAGGGAAGCAGGAAGGAGACCCTGGAATTAGGTGGTATGGCTAGCAGAAAGAGCTGTAAGGTTTCAGGCATGCTTAGGAGGAAGAAGAGGGGTCTTGTTCTCTTCCCCTTCTTTCCCTTCTGCTACCTCACTCCTCTGGGTTACAGAATTCCCACCTGGGACCTTGTGATGCCAATGCCTCATTTCCTGTCCTGCAGGTGCCTCTGCTCATGGTGCCGCAGTTCTGAGGGGAAGGAAGACAAGAATGGGCTTTGCACGTAACTCTGCTCATACAGGGAGCAGGGTGGAAGAGATGAGCCCTGCTCTACAAGCCAGATGAGGACTATCCTTTGCCTGAACTTCAGAAAAGATTTGCTCAATGCCTGCAAACTCGGTCCCTTGAAATGAGGAAGGCAAAAAGCTGAACGGATGAGGAGGAGTCAAACTTGTTCCTGTTGATAACTTGTATTCAGGTAATGCTTTGCAAAGCCACTTTGTTTCAGTACAAACTGTACAAACTTTAATAAAACTCCAAACTATGCAAAAGTTAGTGATTTTGACTTCTTAACCAAGGTTGAGATTTAGGTCAAATTTGCTTAAAATACGACTAAATTGTGAGTACTTTTGCCCCATCTGGCTTCTTTTGATTTGACATCAAATAATGCAAATTTCACATCACTTCAGGATGTGCTTGTATTGTAGTAAAAATTTTCATAAAGTACTGTGGTTTTCATCAGATTTGCTTAAAGATTTAAGTCAAATTCAATCCCTTTATTTGCAGAGGTAACTTAAGTAGGATAAACTCAAATAAAATGAAGAGTCAAAGTGGTTTTCTCTGGTTTCTGGGTAGTAACTGCTATCAACTCTTCAGGCCAGTTCAACTGCTGCACTGAAGCACTCCCACTGAAGTCTCCCTCCTCCGGTTAGGGGTCCCTGGGAATTTCCCTTCCAGGCAGCTCTCTGGGGTCCTGTGTTAGGGCTGGACAGTCAGGACTAGCTTACTTCAAATTTTTTCTGAGTCTTCAAGTTTTTTCAGGACCACAAATTTTCACAGGATTCTCTGACTACCAGCAAGAGACTTCAGCACAATAAATAACCTGGTTGAAAATGGAAGAAAATAATCTTTGGATGCCAACCTCTTTCTCAACACAGACTTACATAGTTGCCTCTTCTACATCAAAAGGGGTTGAGAACCAATGCCAAGAGCATGAAAAGGAGCTAGTCTGTGATTTTGGATGTGGATCTGGGCTCACAGCACAATTCCAGTGACACCTGCACGTGTTGGTAATTCCAGGAGAGCCCAGTGAACATATGTGGGGCAATGTTTAGGGTATTCATGCAGCACTGCACAACATCACGGGTAATGATGTTTGCAAACAACCATAGAAGAAAATAATAGCAGTGTGAGTTCACATGAGGACAATCAAGCCCTTGTGTGGAAGCTCAGCTGGTGAGTCCAGCCAAAAAAGCATTTCTCAGTGTGCCTCTGCTCTCTGGGGCTACCAGCAACATGAAATAGGTGAAATATTTCCATAATGAAACTACACATGTACAACCCGAAAGGCACAGAGTAAGCAGATCTGTTAGGAGATGGTGCTCTCTCCCTGACTGAATTCAAAGCAAGCATGTGCAGCTACCAGCAATCTGCCTTCTCAACAACCCAGACAGCTTCTCATGATGACTAAAATCAGCAACTTCAGCAACACTTATCTTTGGTAAAGCAACAATCAGAATCTTTTATCAAGATTGGGTGTATTTTGAGAATGCCAACTTCAATATTACCAAGGTAAAAATAGCAGTATTTAAGTGAATGATTAACCACACAGCTTCCAGGAACCAAAACCTCTACAAACTAAATCTCTTTTAAAAAGTTGTATGTTATCTAAGCACATCGAGATGTTGATGATCAAATAATTCAATCTATTAAATATGCAGAAGTGTTTCTGAGTAGCACAGAATTGATGCACACTTCCTTATAAGCCCATTACATTGACAAACAAGTATATATTCTCTCTTTTTTTCCCTAAAAAAAATCAAAGGAGCTAAATAATACTTCTTGCAAATCATTTTGATCTCTCTACTGTTCTGGTTCTTTCTTCCCTCAGACTTGTCTCCTGCCTTTAATTTGGAGGTTCCTCAGTTGAGGAGTGATATGCTGTGCAAGTATAGCAGGACCCTGACTCCTCCTTTCAGGCCTTCTGGTACACATAATGTAAATAGAATAAAATCACAAAGGTCTTCCCCATCTATACACATCTTCTGAACTCCACCTGCTCCAAGCTAGCCCAGCTGGTAATGGATAATGTCAGCTTGGAGACAACAGCCATGGAAGTGTCACCTCAGCCGCTGTCTCTGTGTTTACTGCGAAGCCACAGTGAGTGTGAGCTGATATGGCACCAACATCCAGCCTTGATCTTGACCTTTGCCTTTTCACTACAAACAACTCTGTGTCAAAACCTGTTTACCACAAAGCACAAACTGTGGTGGGTGTATCTGGGCAACCGAAGTCCACTTATTTTGGGTGCAGAACTAAAAAGTCATTTCCATATTGCATCAGCTAAGAGTCTGAGAGCTTCCCTTAGGCACTCAGAAGATCCCAAATAAGCCTCTGCAAATTCCACTTTCCAGTTCACAGCTCAGTACTTTCCCCTCAGATAGTGCCAACTCAGAGTATTCCTTAGCAAGAACTCAGGCTGCATGATTAAGGACTTGAGTGACCCCTATTGATACCTGAAACTGGAGCAAACAGAAGGCAAAGCAGGAACCGAGCTCTGCATCTGGCTAGTGCAGCGTAGCTGGCAGGGGAACAGGGTCTGCCTATGCTCCATGGGCTTGACACTCCTTTCCTCTTCCAACACATGGAGATCCCTAATCCCAGTTCCAAACTGAGCTGAAAAGTGAACAAGATAACTTTGTTACCTGACTCCTGAGACATGACTGATCATGGCAGCAGCGGAAGCACAGCTGTCATGGCAAGGTCCCCATCATAAGATATCATGACAGACCTTCCTGCTGCAATCACAGGTGGGTGCAAAGTACCCTAATATGTTCTGGGGCCAAGATATATTTGGGTCTCCCATCATTATATTCAGCCTTGTATGTGAAGTGCTTTCCTATTCTGGCTATTCCTTTGCACCCTGCTGCATGGGTTTTTCACCTGTGGGTGCCCTCCATGGACACAGACAATGAAAGTGAGGAGTCTCTCAGAGCAAAGGTGCCTTCCTGGCAGAAGGACAGGGGAGAAGACTCCATTCAGGACCCACGGTCCTTGTGGTAACAACCTGAGCAGTACAAAGTGGGGGCAAGGCATTACGGACTCTGTGCTGTGTAATATTCTCACATAAAAATAGAATGTGCCTAGTGAACTTACGATAACACAGTCAATGATCTATGTCTTGCAACCATGTCTACATCTCTTCTGTCAACTGGAGACCTCACGGTGCACAATTATAAAAATTAGGAATTAGGGTAATCTGTGAAAAAGTCCATGCATAGTAAAATCATGTAATTTCTAAACGCTGTGCAGATCAATATTGAGATGGTTTCATCCCAAAGAAATAGAGATCCTGTTAGTTTGGGTTTTAATGTAGGGCACTCTCATGTGCGCCCAGAGCGCTTTCCTCAGCGGATCTCCAGTGTGCTGCTCAGATGGGAAAGGTTTCCCCAGTGAGCAAAGCTGGTGGATAACACCAGACAGGCAGCCACAGCACGACTGCTGCTATGCCCTTGTGTCTGCCTGAGTGAGAAGGATGCAGCCAGCCCAGAGTGGCCTTTGAGGTGTCCTAGTTGTAGACATTCTTGGTGTTCTACAAACTGCTTAGACACATATATGGTTTTGGTTTCTGAGAACTGGGTTGAGTGACTGCTGAAAACTTCAGTTTAAATGCCATTCGTGTGTACTAGAGTAAGAGATGATAAGAAATAAACTAAAATCAGCATTTGATATTATATATAAACAAATTGTCTCTGTAGATTATGTAATATTTTGCATATATATGTACATACATATGCATACATGCATTATTATCATTAGTCTGTTCTGAATGACTTATAAACAATTATTGCTGATTTATGCTTCAAGTGAAAGACCCCAAAAAGTCAGAAAAAACAATTATTTAAAACCTGGGTCAATGAGAAGACAGGGAGATACTTAACCTTTTTAAAATTATTTTTTATTATTACTTTTTTTATTTTTTAATAATTCCAGACTGGGAAGAACATTACAAATTTGAGGATGATTGAAGTCTGCCAACTTTTGGTAGAAGATTTATAGGAACAAAGTTGGTGAGTTATATTCTCATAGTGCCCTGTTTTAACACTTCCTGGGGTTATTTCAGTTTCATAAATGTAAAAACAATGTAGACATGAGCAGTCTACACCGGGGAGGGTGATCTGGTGTGCACAAAGCCTCTGGGCCTTTGGTTCATGGATCAAATTCTTCACTATGAAAAAAGGCAGTCCCCTCCCTCCCTCTCCACAGGATGTGGGATTTGCAAGCTCTAAACCTTATTGCCACAGGGGTTTTTGTGATTATGAAAAAGCTGCATTACCTTGGTCCTCTACAGAGGGAGGAATAGTATGGCTTTGCCAGTACAATCTTGGTACTGCCAGTACAAACTCTGCTTGGGAAGAAGCAGAGTTTCTAGAATGGTGTCAGAACAGGGTTAAAACTTGTGATCAGCCCCACAGGGTTCTTAATTGCTGCCTAGGAGATGTTTGTATTTTGAGGAGAGCCTGATTCCTCAAAAGAAAGAGATCACATCAGTGAGAAGGAAACCTTACAAAGGTGAAGAAAGATTTCAGGATAAACAGTATTCAGAGCTTTACCAGTACATAGGCTTAGTATGTCCCTGCATGGCTTGGTGTAGATTTATATTTTGAACAACTTGAAACATGGCACTACAGCTTCCCCCAGGCAGCTATCACAGATGGACAAACAAATTCAACTCCATCAATATAGTGGCTGTCATAAAGCCCAAAGAGAACACTGAGAATCCTCATGCACTGCAGGACAGAGTTAAAAAGGAACCTCTGGTTTAGGAAGGTGATGCTGTTGCTATTGGGGAATTTGTGGCCTTTGAATTTAGCAGATCTTCCCTCCCACATTTTGTGACCTGCTCCTGCAAAACAGAGTGAGAGTTCCTAATGACACCAACATGGGATTTTCTTCCTAACAGAACAAGGCATATATTATTTGAGTGTTGTGTCTAGTTCTGGGCCCCTCAGTTTAGGATGTTGAGATGCTTGAATTTGTGCAGACGAGGGTAACAAGGCCGGTGAAGGGTCTGCAACACAAAATCTATGAAGAGTGGCTAAGGGAGCTGGGGGTGTTTAGCCTGGAGAAGAGGAAGGGGGAACCTATCACTCTCTGAGCTTGGTGGGGCTCAGTCTCTCCTCCCAAGTGAGCAGCGACAGGATGAGAGGACATAGCGCACAGCTGCGCAAGGGGAAGTTTAGTCTGAATACNATCAGTGCATGTGTTTTTCCACAGTTCTAGCTCAGAATACATACTTCAAAACCACAGTGAATGAGAGCCATATTTAAGATAAGTCTCTACTACCAATGAGAAGTTTCTCATCCTTTCTCACTTACTTCTTCCTCACAAATAGTGGATCCCAGGTCTTGATCTTACTTCTAAAGTGTTTAACAGGACACGTATTTATAACAGGAAGTAAAGTTTTCTTTTTCTTTTAGCTTTTTTTTTTAAATTTTAGTATATATCAGACACAATTACTTCCCTGAGAGGATGGAATCCACCTTATCCAAAGTGTCCTACAATTAGACAAGGCTTAGAAATCTCTAGGCTCTTTCTCAGAAAGGGTACAATTTTGTGAGGCAGGATGTCAGATACGTGCCCCCCACACACCGCCCTCATCATGGCGAATCAGGAACCCACTGACAGACATGTTGTGCAATAGTTCTGGCACATGGAAGGGTTTTCACAGCTTGCACCACATGAATAACTATTCTTACTCAAAATCCAAAGGCTTTCTGATCACTTAGGGTTTAGCTTGACCATTACTTCACCCAGAAGGAATGTTACAATTGCCTTATTTGCCCTTACTGGTGTCAGCATATTGGTGTCACAGGAACCTAGTGCAAATTGTCCAACATAAACAATAAACAGTACTTGTTCTTCCCTGGAAGGGCCAAGCAGCACAACCCAGGTATAGGAAGTCTCCCACGTGCCACATGCACTACAATGTCCATGTATATGCACCAGAAGGATGTTTTGTGAATCTCTGTGCTAAAGAGGAATTCATGAGCAGCCCTTCAGCAAAATTACTTTAAATAATGGTTAGTTTGCCATCCCTGGAAAAAAAATTAAGCACTGTTATACATCTTTTTTCCAACCATCTGTTCACTGCTCAGCAGTACCTCAGGCAACTTAGCCTACTTGCCCTCCCTTTGCTCATGTGGAACAATAATTCCTGAAGGGATGAATAATAGCAGAGCAGCATAACTTATGCCATTTTTCACCTCCCCCAGGAGATCTAAAAAGCAGTTTCTTCAGAGGTGTTGTTCCAGCTGTAGGGATAGTTTATTTCCACTAAATCCTCTTCCCAAGAATGTGAAAATTTCAAGGATTTAACTGATGGGATTGTAAAACCTGAGCTCACAGTTTACAGGCCTACTCCAGTATAGGCTTTACTGCCCAGAGCAAAGATCACATTGCTTGTATTGTCTTCTGAAAGCATCGTCCAAACATCACACACCTCTGAGTCTTCCATCCAGCTGCTGAAGTTAGCATCTCACTTCAGCTACTTCTCTTGCTAATTGCTTGCAAGATTGACTCTCTATCTATTAGTGCTAGTGATCTTTTACTTGGCACCTTGTTCTCAAGCACGCTAGTAACTCCATCTGCTTTGAAAATGTCACTGGCCTACATCTGTTAAAAACCTTTATCAAGGTTCTTTTACTTTCAGCACATTCATATAGCCTCCTTTGGCAAAGGAAGGCCCTTCCCTTCTTATTTTCTTTCCCTTTCCCCCTTCCTTTTCTTCTCATTTCCTTTGGGAAGGCCTTTTTAGAGGATGTTTAAGACCTGGTATCTCTAAGGCAGTGGCAGAAAATGGGACCCACAACAGCAGCAAAGGCTGTCTAGTCCTGCTGGTGAGTGTTACTGGCAATGGTTACAGGCTGGTTTCAGGGCTCCTGTCTGAAGGAGTTCCTCTGGGTGCTCAAGAGCAGTCTGGAACTAGAACTTATTCCTACTCACAGCTGTAGAGATTCAGTTCAGCTCTATCTGTGTCTCTCCCTTGCTGTTTTCAATGGCAGTTAGTTTCTGCTCCCACACGTGCACTTGGAGTCTAAGTCACTGAGGAAAATCTGTGCTGGTGAGGACACAAAAAACTCAGCTCCAACATGACCAAAGGAGGAGTGAGGTGAGCTGCTGGCCAGGCTCCCACAGCACCCAGCACCAGCACTCAGCAGCACCACAGCCTGACCTCACTGGAGCCTGGCCCACAGCAAACCTCACACGGCTGCAGGTGTGTTCTGTTCCAGGGAGCAGGGCTGTGCCTTCCTCTCACTGTGACACACCAGGGAGGAAGATGATGTAAGGCACACCTCACCCCATTAGCCCGGGTTCTAGAAAGCTGTCTTGCTTATTGACAGCAGACAGCTGCTGCCTCAAAATGAGTGAAAGGTTTAGGGGATCTTGCTTTCAACCCAGAAAGCTGAAATGGGAAAAGCTGCTGTAGTGGGTATGCTGCGTTGGACTCATATGGATGGATTTATTTATTTACTTATTTATTTAAGTCTTTATAGGAAGTGAGACCTGGGGAAGTCTTGGTCTAAGCTCTCTTCTTAGCAAGGCTCATAATTTTATTTTATCAGGTGAAAGTTTCAATCCAGTTTTAGAGTGGGGGAGGGGGAATATGCTCAGATCAATGCAAACCAAATTTGAAACAGGCTTTACTGGCACACACATTGCCAGTTTCAGCTCAGGTGACTCAAGAATCACACAAACTGAGTCACTATTTCAGTGACATCAATGCTACCTGCAGCAGCAAATTGCTGAAACTTAGCAAAATAGTTGTATGACAGAGATGCTTCTGTTTTAAATCATCCTGTCCCTATCATGGACAGCTAGTGGATGTTGGCTTTTAGCTGTGGCCAACGGTCACATTTTTTAACTGGGTGAAGTGAAAAATGGTGCAGTCACCATTGCCAGGGGCTGGGTGACCTTTCTGTACTGGGAACAGTCAAAGTGACAGCAGACAAGTGTCTCTGACTGTGGCTTTGCTGCCTCTCCCAGCTGGCCCCAGAATGACCTCCAGTTCTTGAACCAAAGGGTTCGAGCCAGTCACTTCTGTGTTGCCAACAGCCATAAAGCACAAGTGTGCCAGCCACCAGTCCTCTTCCCATGCAAGGAGAAGAAGAGATTGGAAATTAACATGGAGGCCGGGAGTCTGGGTCCAAGCCACCCATCATGGCATTACCAGAAATGTTCTCAAGTGGAACCATAAGGAGAATAAATTTCCTACTCTTTAATTGCTAATTAAAACCAAAGTAACCCACATCTTAGGGAGGATACTGACGATGTCAGAGCTGTAAGAAGATATGGTCCAGTTCCTTATACCATTCCTTTACCTCACTTTGATCCCAACACTTAAGTTTAGCATGTGGCACTTAGAACGGACTCTCACTGTGGTGTAGTAGGATGTTTAAAAACCCCTCATATTCTGTTTCCTTTCTGGGTTCAGACTTTTACATGAAATCACCCAAAACATGTTTGCGCAACAGGAAAATGTGGTATTGAGGTTATCAAACAAGGTAGGCAGCAATACATTTCATTTGACTTGATCGCAAAATGACAAGAGAAACCACAGGACATGGTGTGAATGCAGAGGAATGAGGCCATGAGGCATTTGTTATGTGCCACAGACATTGTACAGATTTGGATGAGATTCAGTATAGATCAAAAGGACCTTCAGGGCTTTTTTTCTTCTTTAAGATAGAGGCATGTCTTTTGGCATAACACAGCTTGTGGCTATTGAGGCAGATCTGAAGGTAACAGGATGTGGAGCATGCACTTCTGATTTACTAGTACAAATGGCTTACACAGGCATGGAAAGTAAACTGCTTTAAGCTCTTTAAGATGAAATACAAAGCTAATTAGCAGGACTGTCTGGGGAGTTTTTTCTCATTACTTTCTTGCCATGTTAATTTGGTATAAAGGTACTTCCCTGACAGACCTATTTGCACAACACAATGTCCACGTTTTGTAACACATTCCCTGCACTAACCTCCATGCCAGGCCCCCATACTCCCTCTCACTCTGCTGTTACATTTTGTTTCCTATTTCTCTTGGGTCATAGAAGCAAAGAATGGTTTGAGTTGGAAGGGACCTTGTAGATCATTTAGTTCCAGCAACAGTGCAGTGGGCAGGGACACCTCCCACTAGAACAGGATGCTCAGAGCCCCATCCAACCTGGCTTTGAACACAACCAGGGATGCTCATCCACAGCTTCTCTGTGCCAGTGTCTCACTGCCCCCAAAATAAAGCATTTCTTCTGCATATCTAACCTAATTTCCCCTCTTTCAGTTTGCACCCATTAGTCCTTGTCCTGTCACTACAGTTCTTGATGAAGAGTCCCACTCTGGCTCTTGCAGGTCCCCTCCAGACACTGGAACTTTCCTATGAGGTCTCCACAAAACCTTCTCTTCTCCAAGCTGAACAGCCCCATCTCTCTCAGCTTGTCAGTACCAGCTTTTCTATTGATTCCCGTTTTCTTAAAGCATCTTCTTCTACCCACAGGTAGGAAATAACAACATGACAAATCACTTCTGAAACACTGCAGAAATAGGTAATTTGGTTTCTGTGACCTCATGGCAGAGTGGTACTTTGCAGCAATCTGAAATGCTCCTACGTAACAGCAGTCTACAAGCACTAAAATACATGGCCATGAAGTGCTGTGACAAGTAACCCACAAAATATATTTTATGGTGTTTTTTCTATACATTTTTTGCTATTCCAGAATTCAGTTCAGTATAACTGAGGTCCGAAGAAATTTGGGCTGAAATTCAGTGGCCTCTAGGACATCCTAGCGGAGATAATTTATTCTGTAGAGCTGGTTTTGGGGAGGAAGCAGTACTGTGTCTCCCTCAGAAAGTATTATTCTTCAGTTTTGTGCCAAGTTACCAATTTCAGACTCGTCACCATTTTAGAAACTGCAGACGTAGCTTCTTAAATACCACTATCAAAGCATCCAGAACACGACTTGATACATAACTTAGAACATGCACAAACCATCTCTCTCAGCCTGATGCAGTTGGTGGCTCCTTCATGCACTACTTTTTAGGTATTTCTTGTTCAGCTTTGTACCCAGCCCTATAGATTGAAACCAGCCTCATGGAGCGGACCTTCCTTGTTCTATTGCTTCCAAACAAAGATCTACAAAGTAATGCCCACTCCTGAAAGCCATCTGCCTTCAAGGGGATTGGGAGACAGAGCAGCTGGTCCTTGAGGAGCCCATTCCTTAAAAGCAAGTGCTATGGAAAAGAAGGGAAATCAAACCCTCATCCTAGCACTCGCCTATTAGCTGTGTATCCCAGTCCTTAATTCCAGCTACCTACAACCTGCTTTCATCCCAACAGCTCGCAGCAATCCTTCAAGTCTCACTCCAGAGAGAGAAATCTCCCACTATTTTCTAACTTTCTATCTCAGCTTCTCTCAAGCAACTTCTGGAAAGTACTGAAATAAAGATGCTTTCCTCAAAGCTTTATCATTTTCTGCTACTCACGAGGTCCTTGCATGAAGAATTTTTGCCTGTATAACACCAATAAGACATGCCACAAATGAGCACAAATCATCTGGGCACAGAGCCGTTCATAAATAGAGCACAGGCATTACTGTTTGAGAAGAAATTATTTAACTTGAATATTTCAGAAGAGAACATTTTATCATTTTCTGTCCACAAGTAAAGATCTTGANACAGCTTGTGGCTATTGAGGCAGATCTGAAGGTAACAGGATGTGGAGCATGCACTTCTGATTTACTAGTACAAATGGCTTACACAGGCATGGAAAGTAAACTGCTTTAAGCTCTTTAAGATGAAATACAAAGCTAATTAGCAGGACTGTCTGGGGAGTTTTTTCTCATTACTTTCTTGCCATGTTAATTTGGTATAAAGGTACTTCCCTGACAGACCTATTTGCACAACACAATGTCCACGTTTTGTAACACATTCCCTGCACTAACCTCCATGCCAGGCCCCCATACTCCCTCTCACTCTGCTGTTACATTTTGTTTCCTATTTCTCTTGGGTCATAGAAGCAAAGAATGGTTTGAGTTGGAAGGGACCTTGTAGATCATTTAGTTCCAGCAACAGTGCAGTGGGCAGGGACACCTCCCACTAGAACAGGATGCTCAGAGCCCCATCCAACCTGGCTTTGAACACAACCAGGGATGCTCATCCACAGCTTCTCTGTGCCAGTGTCTCACTGCCCCCAAAATAAAGCATTTCTTCTGCATATCTAACCTAATTTCCCCTCTTTCAGTTTGCACCCATTAGTCCTTGTCCTGTCACTACAGTTCTTGATGAAGAGTCCCACTCTGGCTCTTGCAGGTCCCCTCCAGACACTGGAACTTTCCTATGAGGTCTCCACAAAACCTTCTCTTCTCCAAGCTGAACAGCCCCATCTCTCTCAGCTTGTCAGTACCAGCTTTTCTATTGATTCCCGTTTTCTTAAAGCATCTTCTTCTACCCACAGGTAGGAAATAACAACATGACAAATCACTTCTGAAACACTGCAGAAATAGGTAATTTGGTTTCTGTGACCTCATGGCAGAGTGGTACTTTGCAGCAATCTGAAATGCTCCTACGTAACAGCAGTCTACAAGCACTAAAATACATGGCCATGAAGTGCTGTGACAAGTAACCCACAAAATATATTTTATGGTGTTTTTTCTATACATTTTTTGCTATTCCAGAATTCAGTTCAGTACAACTGAGGTCCGAAGAAATTTGGGCTGAAATTCAGTGGCCTCTAGGACATCCTAGCGGAGATAATTTATTCTGTAGAGCTGGTTTTGGGGAGGAAGCAGTACTGTGTCTCCCTCAGAAAGCATTATTCTTCAGTTTTGTGCCAAGTTACCAATTTCAGACTCGTCACCATTTTAGAAACTGCAGACGTAGCTTCTTAAATACCACTATCAAAGCATCCAGAACACGACTTGATACATAACTTAGAACATGCACAAACCATCTCTCTCAGCCTGATGCAGTTGGTGGCTCCTTCATGCACTACTTTTTAGGTATTTCTTGTTCAGCTTTGTACCCAGCCCTATAGATTGAAACCAGCCTCATGGAGCGGACCTTCCTTGTTCTATTGCTTCCAAACAAAGATCTACAAAGTAATGCCCACTCCTGAAAGCCATCTGCCTCCAAGGGGATTGGGAGACAGAGCAGCTGCTCCTTGAGGAGCCCATTCCTTAAAAGCAAGTGCTATGGAAAAGAAGGGAAATCAAACCCTCATCCTAGCACTCGCCTATTAGCTGTGTATCCCAGTCCTTAATTCCAGCTACCTACAACCTGCTTTCATCCCAACAGCTCGCAGCAATCCTTCAAGTCTCACTCCAGAGAGAGAAATCTCCCACTATTTTCTAACTTTCTATCTCAGCTTCTCTCAAGCAACTTCTGGAAAGTACTGAAATAAAGATGCTTTCCTCAAAGCTTTATCATTTTCTGCTACTCACGAGGTCCTTGCATGAAGAATTTTTGCCTGTATAACACCAATAAGACATGCCACAAATGAGCACAAATCATCTGGGCACAGAGCCGTTCATAAATAGAGCACAGGCATTACTGTTTGAGAAGAAATTATTTAACTTGAATATTTCAGAAGAGAACATTTTATCATTTTCTGTCCACAAGTAAAGATCTTGACAATACCAGCCAACTGATAATAACCTTTCAGAGAAATAACACAGGCAAAATTACTTTAAACAAAGAAACAAAGAACTCTGGAATGCACTAATACATAATAACCCATTTCTCTCTATATCTTTCCTTCTGACTTTCTCAGAAAGCTATTTTATGTTCCAGATTCTGCTATCTGTCAAACTGAGATCACGCTGGACAAATTAATAGCACCATTCTTGTACTAACTCTGGGGCAACTCAGCATACATGAGTTTTCTAATAAAAGGTCCATGTGCTCTGAATTTTTATGTTTGTGCAGGCCCAGATTCTGTATGATGTTCTCTCACTGGGCAGGAAAATCTTTTACACCTCATCTCCTCACATCAAGTTTTTCAAAGTAGGTGGCTACATCATGTTTCGCCAAGACAGTGTTCTGTCTTTATCACAAATGAAACCAACCTGTACCCTGAGTTTCTGGTGAGATGATTGGTATTTGGAAGCAAAAGAAAAGCAGATATGCCTAGTCCTCATTAAGTTGCTCCTTTTCCGAGAGTAAATGTTAATAGGGATTTTCAATGCTGAGAGAAAACTGCAGATCAGACATTAAACTATTGGAAATAGTTATTTAGAAAAAGAGATGTACATCACTGCCCCATCTGAAGCTTTCCAGTGTGTAACAATCTACTAACTTTTTACAAGAAGAACCTTTTTCTTTCACAGAAACATTTCATAATACTAAAACACGTCAATGCCAAAGTGTCCCAGTTTTGATATTGAAATGTCATCACCTTTCCTCTCAGTTAACAGGACTTTCAAGATTAAAATATCTGTTTCAGGTACATGATTCCAAAATTTACTCATATATCTTCATCTCCCTAATCAATATGGCTGAAGAGTAAAGATGTTTTAGATAGTACTAAAGGGTGTTTTTTTCAGTGAAATTTGAAAGATTCAACATTAAAAAAAAAAAGAGAATAGGTTTATTATCTACTCAGGTGCATTATTGAATTCAGGTTACTTACTTTCAGAAAAGCATACATGCTAATCTCTAAATTCTTTATAGTCTTAACTCTAAATGAAAGGGGTCCTTGCAAATGCACTTTGTTACATATTTAGGGAGAGTGAGGAGCACACAGACCCTGAGAAGGAGATTGCATTACTTTGTGCAAATTTGGTCTCTTTGTTTTTATTATTAAAATTGTGTCTGTTGGAAATAGAGACACTAAGTTGCTATTAGTCTGGAGCAAATTTTTGCTTGGTCTTTTGCAGATTCATGTAGGAATGTTCCTCATATGTTCCTCATTCTGTATTGCCATTATGTTTCGTCTCTCCTGTTTAGACCTGAGTGACTTGAAAAGTTTATCACATTAACTGAATTATTTTGATTTCTTTAAATAGATGGAATGTAGGATTTCTCTAGCCTGTCTCTGCTTGGAAGACAAAAACTTGTGTTTGATTAACATAGACATCCAGAAATATAACTTATTTAAAAATATCAAGAAATAGAGAAATCCCACCACTTCTTTTGAAAGTTTATTTTACCGGCTGATCACTTTCAGAGTTAAGCTCCTGAACCTTTATTTTTGTGGGTAAATCCTTCTGGTCAATCTCATTTCTGAATTACTGCACATGTGCCAGTGCTACATGGCTCTCTTGAAGTCACAGTGTTTAGAATTTGGGACTGCACCTTGAACTTGTTCAACTGTTGTGAGTATTGATCCTTTGCTTGTATTGTATTAGCAAATAGAGACAGCAGCTAAGCTTTCACTGACAGGTGCACAGTATGTGTCTGTTTCTGTGACAAACAGGCAAAATGCAAGGTGTGAGAGAAGTTCTTCCTCATTTTACAGATGAAGAAATAGGAATTTACACAGGAATAAATGAAGATCAGCATTTGGCTCTGAAACTTGCCTGAGAGGATCAGGAAGTTTGTGGGAACTGAACCCAGAAAGCAAATTCATGTCTAAAAACCCCTGGAAAAGAGCCAAACAATTTATATTTATAACAGATTAGAGCTCCTGTCGTAATTCTGTTTTCTGATACCCAAATGCTTACTGCCTCATATCCTGTAAACTCAGTCTGTGCCTTGGAGCACTCCTACGTACATGGCACCAGACTGACACCACTTGTGTCGTTTCAGTCTAAGCCAATTACAAATTGGGAAGCTTTTAGTCAGCAGCTAATGTGATAGTTTCACTGTCTTTAATGGATATGAACAATATATGTTGTGCCTTGTTGCATACATTTTCTTTCTTTGCTAGGAAAAGCGTTTCTGTGGCCAGAGAACTGTGTGGCATGTTGACTCTGAGTGAGTGTTTGGTGACAAGCTGAATCAAACTCACTTCCTCTGGGGTGCTGTACAGAATTTTACCATTTGGTTCAAATTTTCACTAAGTCCTTTCCTGAGTTCCTTCAATTGCTTTTTTCATTTTTTGTCCTGTAATGTCTCAAGGAACACAACACAGCTGCTACTGTCTGCTATGGCTCTTGGCTTGTCCATCTAATTATCTAAACCCTGAAATTATAGAATATTCTCTTACTTGGCCCAAGATAGACCAGAGACAGACCTAAGTATAGGTTTGTAAAGAAGCCTTAACAGTCTTCATTTCAGCATAGCATATTTGACTTCTAATAGGTATCGTTGTTTCGATCTTATGCTAGTTTCACTCTGGTATACAGAGAGTATTTCCACAAATCTCATTATTTAAAAAAGATTTTTTGTTTGCTGTGTGGTAGATTTGCATCTATCACACTCGTCAACTATAATGAAACTCACACAAGTAAAAACCCTGGTGGCAGATTGTGATAAGGCAGATTTGACACACATCGCTCCACAGAAGGATGCTCCAAGACATTGACATTTGTAGTGAAATGCTTTGAAGAAGGACTGTGTATAATTGATAATGAGATGCAGATGGCTGGAACAAACTGGGTGTCAAAAGGTGACCAGCCTTGGAAGAGAGTTTGTTCCAGAACCCATCCCATAGAAAAGAGCAGAGACACAAAGGGTAGGCCTGATTTGCTCCTCTATCCTTACTGCAAGATAAGTGCTACTGAAAGTAAAAAAGAAGGACTAGGGAGAAACCAATCCATTCGAGATCAGAAGACGGGGTTGGAAGATTTGACAGCTGCACGATAGTTTGCCTGTTTCCTTCTTCCCATCTCCTTCCATTTCACAATGGGAGTCTTTGAGTGCCTGGTGAAAGTTCCTATCCTAAACACACTATGTCTTTAATGCAGGGTTAAGAAAAAAATAGAAGTGGTTATTAAAATGTCATACATCATTTCCCATGCCACCTGAATGGAGAATTCTTTCTGTCTTTCTGTTAAAGAAATGGCATCCTCTATTTACTTGAAAGGCAGACATGACTTTCTCTTAGCTTCTGCTTCAAATAGTTTCAGATATAACTCACAGCTGATTCAGAACTACAATGCTGATTTCCTTGCCACTATCCTGGTGATTGGTCATACAGTACAGCTATTCCTTATGAATAATTACAAGTAACCTTGAGATCTAGCCAAGCCTGTAGTAGGTTTAAGAATTCTGCTTGAAAATACAGCCCACTCAGTTAACTGAGCTTGAAATGTGGAGCCTGGGACCAGCCTGAAGAAGTATACTTCTCACCTGTAAATCAACTAAGCCAGGGATTTGAAATCTTCAAGAAACCTTGAAGCCAAATAGAAGCTTCCAGTGAAATGTTATAATCATCAAGCCTGGGAGAAGGCTTTACATGTAAGCTTATGACTTGTTTGCTACTTAATGTTGATTTAATAAGCTTCTCTCTATTTCATTAATGTCTTTTAATGCTGGATTCAGCTGGCTCACAGACTTCTTTGCTCTGCTTAAAGGAAATGGAATCTAATAGCCTGTTACCTCAGAGAGATGCAACTGTTTCTTTTCCACATATTACTGCAGACAATCTCTTGTATCAAGAATTGATCAGCATTATTAGGCTTTTTCCTTCAAACAGCTAAAACCAGAACTATTAAATGCAGAAAGAAACCAAAGACATCTCGGATAACTCGCTGAGAGATGACTGACAGTAAGAAGAAAGAATGGGAAATACACCAAGCTGAAACGTGAAGAGAACCATGCTTTCTGTTGTATTTTGGGGATCTGTTCTTAATGATCAGAAGGGATCTTGAAAAGCCAGAACACCAAGGTGTGGGTATAAGACATCGCAAACAAAGATTACATAGATAAAACAAAGAGGTTTACAGTCCCCTTCCAGAGATAACCCATGCAAGCTAATGAAATGCAAGACCTCTCAGTGCCACACAAGGGAATCCAAAGAAGCTTGTGCCAGAGGACCCTGAACCTCTTTTGAGGTACAAATCCCTCTGAGCTGATGTTGCCCCGGTTTTTCAGAGTTTTTTTAAAGCCTTCTACTTGTTCATAAGATAGAGACCATTCTTTAATTTCTGTACAATATTAAGGGTCAGTTTTTCACTTTCTCACACTTTAGAACATAAACAACCTTTCTTGTTTTTGTTCACTGTCCCTTGTCTACATATGTCTAGCCTGAAAATAATGTTGGTTGACAGCTGGTCTGGCCAGTGGTGTGAAAGGGTAGTAACCCCAGAAGCCAATCCATAATCAGACCCACAAATGTATAAAAATGGAAGAAATAAACAGGCTTGTTCTCTTTTTGGGGAGCAGCTTTTCACTGCAGACCTCCTGTCTCTGTGTTGTTTTGCGTGCTACTCCAACAAGCCTCATCCACACACGCCCAGAAGCACTGAGAAACTGAGAGCTAAATTATCCCCTGGGACGAGCCGAGCTGAGCCCGCGCTAATGGGCAGGCCC